>JAWHQI010000805.1:0-223393 GCA_033032865.1 Dactylorhiza incarnata | reverse complement strand
TATTTAAGATAGGGGAGAATACCACATCAGGAGGAGGAATCTCTGATCCTGGAGGAACCTGATCTGATGGAATATTTTCTGATGAAAGAGGAGGAACTAAATCTGCTGCTGGAGGGACATTCTGCTGACCTGGAGATGGAAGAAGACTTGGAGATAGAGGAGCTTGAAGCTGTGCTGAAGAGTCTGGAGGAGGAGTTGAATGCACATCCTGTTGACCAGAAGGCTCCCCCTGGGAATGACCACCTCCTGAAGGCTTAGTTATCCTGATGTTCCACCTTTTGAGAGTGAACACATCCAACCTCTTCAAGTGATGAATGATAGCCCCTTTGGACATATCAAAGACTTGAGGATCAACCTGATTCAGATAGAGAGTTATAATCCTTGCAAAATTAGGACTAGAAATGCTCTCTTTGATCTTATTGAACATTATGTCTGCCCAGCTGCACTTCTTCCCATAGATTACTGCTGTAACTAAACTGAATACATCCACTGAGTCATATCCCAGGCTTCCAGTATTTCCCAGCAGCACCTTGGAGATGATGTCCACCAAAAGTTTCCCGACATCATTCATTTGCTGTCTACGAATTGTCTTGGCTGAAGTCAAACCTACATAGCTCACTGCTTTACCCAATCATTATCATCCAGAGATTCTTCTTCCTCTACTAAAGGCAACTTCAGATGTTTGGAAATAGACTTAGGAGTGATCTTGATTTTGGAATTCCCAATAGTAGATTTCATCTTCAATCTAGTTTTATGAACCTTAACATTAATGAAGAAATCCTCCACCTCTTTAAACAGAACTTTGCATGGCTGCTCTAGAACAAAAGATAAACCGGCGGCTTCAAGAAGATAAAACAGGTTCTGGAAATCATCTGAGATGGAAACTAGGCCTTCTCGCACTAATTCACTGCCCACGCCAACCTTTGGCTTTGAATGAGGCGCCATTGGAGAGAAAGAAAATCAAGAATCAACTGACCAGAAATCTCGATTTCGCGTGAGAGGAAGACGAACCGTCGGCGGCTTTACGAGAGGAAGATGAAGGAGCTCGCGTGAACATTAATTTGTTTTGATTGTCTATTTATAGTTTGGTTTGATGTGACAATTATTCGAGATTTATTTATAGATAAAGAAAATAAAAACGCGCATAACCTGACCTTTCGTATCCCGGAAAATAAAGACTAGAATTCTGAAAATTGAACGCAATTTCTCGAGAGATATACTGACTCGCGAGAACTATTCTAATTTCTCGAGAAGTATCTTGATTTCTCGAGAGATTCCAGAATTCTGATTTTCTGACTTTGAAAAGCATTTCTCGAGGGATAACCCATTTCTCGAGAAGTACAGGTACATTTTGCGAGAAGTCTTTCATTTCTCGAAAAGTACTATGTCATTTCTCGAGAAATCCTGTTAAGACTTAGAAGAATTCTACCTCTTTCTTTCTGAAGGACAGATTCCTGCTTTCCATAGATATATAACTTTTAGAAATTCCATTTTTCTTCTTGCTTTAAGCATTACTCCAAGTTGAGCATTCCAAGTTCTGTCTTGAAGAAAGAGAACTTGGTCTCATCCAGCGGCTTCGTGAATATATCTGCAACTTGCTTATCTGTAGGGACATAGCTTAAGTTGATGTCCCCATTATCCACATGTTCCCGGATGAAGTGATACCTTAGTTCAATATGCTTTGTCCGACTGTGGGAGACTGGATTGTTTGCTATAGCAATTGCACTGGAAGAATCACAAAACATTGGAATATTCTTGACCTTCATATTGTAGTCTTGAAGTTGATTCCTTATCCATAGAAGTTGTGCGCAACAGCTGCCTGCAGAAATATATTCTGACTCGGCGGTTGAAATTGCAACACAATTCTGCTTCTTGCTATTCCAGGATATAAGTCGTCTTCCGAGAAATTAGCATGTTCCGGAAGTGCTTTTCCTGTCGTCTCTGCTTACCTGCAAAATCTGCATCTGAATAGCCTACTAGTTCGCTATCATTACTTCTTGGGTACCATAAGCCAAGATTTGGTGTTCCCTTAAGATATCTCAAAATTCGCTTTGCAGCTGTATAGTGAGATTCCCTAGAGTTCACCTGATATCTAGCACATACACATGTGGAAAACATTATGTCGGGTCTACTAGCAGTAAGGTAGAGCAAAGAGCCAATTATGCTTCTGTATTTAGTTTCATCAAAAGGTTTCCCTTTCTCGTCCTTGTTCAGAGACATAGCTGAGCTCATTGGAGTCCTCATGGAGGTTGCACTCTCCATTCCGAATTTCTTAATTAACTCCTTGGTGAACTTCGTCTGAGAGATGAAAATTCCATCTTCAAGATTGTTTCACTTGAAGTCCTAAGAAATACTTCAGCTCACCCATACTGCTCATTTCAAACTTCCCCTGCATAAGTTTTGAAAACTTCTTGCAAAGGTTGTCATCGGTTGAGCCAAAAATAATGTCATCAACATAGATTTGCACTAGCAAAATCTTGCCTTTTACTTCCCTAAGAAATAATGTCTTATCTATCTTTCCTCTTGTGAACTTGTTCTCAAGAAGGAAGTTAGACAGCGTCTCATACCAAGCTCGACGAGCTTGTTTTAAACCATATAAAGCTTTCTGAAGTAAATAAACATAATTAGGAAAGTCTGGATTGACAAAACCTGGAGGTTGTTCCACGTATACTAGTTCTTTGATATTTCCATTGAGGAATGCTGACTTGATGTCCATTTGGTATACAGTGAAACCCTTGAATGCAGCAAAGGCTAGAAATAGCCTAATCGCTTCGAGTCTTGCTACCGGTGCATATGTTTGATCGAAGTCGATTCCTTCTTCTTGTCTGTAGCCTTTAGCTACAAGTCTTGCTTTATTCTTGATGATTGTTCCATCTTCGTCCAACTTGTTTCTGTACACCCACTTCGTTCCAATTATGTTCTTATCCTTAGGCTTTGGAACAAGTGTCCAGACCTTGCAACGCTTGAATTGGTTTAATTCTTCTTCCATTGCAATAATCCAGTGTGGGTCTTCATTTGCTTCTTGAAATTTCTTTGGTTCTACCTGTGAAAGAAAGCTCAAGTGCAAATTTTCGTTAGTAGTACCTCTTCTAGTTCTAATACCTTCATGAGGGTCTCCTATGATTTGATTAATAGGGTGGTCCCTCATGTGTCTGAATTCAAGATTCCTCGCATCGTTTGGAACAACAGGAACTAATTCTTCTTCAACTGGAACAAATTCATCCACTGGAGTTGTCTCTTCATCAAGGTGATCTTCCTCTTCAACTAAGGTTAGAGGAGAGATCTTGACGAAGGTTTGAGCGTCGTCTTTAACTGGCTTATGCAAGTGTGTATCTTGCAACTTTGAACCTGCAACTTCAATAGAAGAACTAGAAAAGCTGCTTTGAAGCATGCTCGTCTCATCAAATACAACATTAATAGACTCTTCTACAACTAGAGTTTTCTTATTAAAAATACGGTAAGCTTTACTATGGCTGCTATAGCCTACGAAAATACCTTCAAAGCTCTTTTCGCTAAACTTAGTTTTGTAATGCTTTCCATTGTTAAGTACAAATCACTTACTGCCAAAAATTCTGAAATAAGAATTGGTTGGTTTCTTGCCCTTTAAAAGTTCATAAGGAGTCTTTTCATGGTTCTTATTTATGAGTGCTCTGTTTTGCACGTGGCAAGCAGTGTTGACAGCTTCAGCCCAGAAATATTCTGGTAATGATGAATCACTCAACATAGTTCTGCAAGCCTCAATGAGTGTTCTGTTCTTTCTCTCATCTACTCCATTTTGTTGTGGAGTCCGGGGGGAGGAAAACTCATGAAAGATACCAAGGCTCTCACAAAAGTCTGTCATTGCTCCAGATTCAAATTCTGTTCCGTGATCACTTCTGATTTTGACCACTGAACAGTTAAATTCATTCTGGGTTTGCTTAACAAGCTAGTGAAAGTGTCAAAGGTATCTGACTTATGTTTCAGAAAGAGTACCCAGGCAAAACGAGAGTAATCATCTACAATAACCAATGTGTAAGATTTTCCTCCTAAACTTCTAATTTGCAAAGGGCCAAACAAATCCATATGGAGCAGGTATAAACTCCTGGTTGAATCTTTGCCTATAATGCTCTTAAAGGTAGCACTTGTTTGCTTGCCTTTTAAACATGCATGACAAGGTCTATCTTTAATGCACTTAACATCTGGTGCATCGCGCACTAAGTTTTGAGAAAACAATTTATTAATAGTTTTGAGATTTATATGTGCTAATCTCTTGTGCCATTTGTCAACAAGAGATGCACTATCTTTTGCCAAAAGACATACTGGTGTAGAAGATGATATGCAAAGAAAATTTAAACAAAATATATTCTTACAGCGAGTCCCTGATAAAATCGTTTCAGAATTCTCTGCGGACTTTATCAGTCACTTATCTTTACGAAAATCGACTATGTATCCTTTATCACAGAGTTGGCTTATACTTATCATATTATGTTCTAATCCTTCCACATAAGCCACATCGGAAAAAGATACATTTCCATTAGAAATCATACCATAGCCTTTAGTTATTCCTCTGTCTGAACCGCCAAAAATAACTTTTGGACCGTTCGCAACTGGAATGAAGTTTTGCAAAAGGCTTCTTGTCCCGGTCATATGCCGAGAGCATCCACTGTCCAAGTACCAGATAGGATTTTTATTGGCCTTTGGACATACCTGCAAAAACAAATCATTTCGCCTTAGGAGCCCAAACAGATTTGGGTCCTTGGTCCCGTGTCAGTTGAGCACCATGATAAATGTTAACATTGCGAGTGGTCTGCCTTGCAACGTTCACTTGTGGTCTCCTAGTATACGTTGTATTAAACCAACAATCAACGGCAAAGTGACCAATTTTGCCGCAGCACCAACAGTCGAATCTGTTGTACCTTCTCTTTACACTCACCTGCTTAACTTTTTGAACGTTAGCTCTTGCAGGAGCAGCCCTTTTAGATGAGGATGCCTCATGGGGGCAACACACACAAGGTGGTATTGTCTTTTTCGTCTTTGGTGCAACAGCATTCAATTTTGGTGCTTTCTTAGCACTCGGACCATGAACAAATGGACCGTACCCTTTCCGATTAATCTCTTGATAGGGTGCTTGAAAAACACTATCACCAAAGTTTCGGGGAGGAGCCCATTCCATATGATCATTCACAGATGAAAAAGGAATTGGTCGTGTAAAATGACCATAGGAACTCTCCAAATCATAAGCATTCGTAGGGAATATGACTCTCTTGAATGCTACAGGCTTTTGATGAGCTTTCCCTTTTTCTTTGGTAGTAGCTTTCTTAGCAACCAGACCATTCTTCTTAGCAATTGTATTTTTTGAGGAATTGCTAGTACTAGCTTCATGCCCTATACCGCTTCCTTTTGCCTTACTGGTAAAAGTACCAATAATTGGCAGAACAGTTTTAGGTTGAGAGAATGCTTCAACCAACTTCTTCTCAGCCGCAAGCTGTTCCTCCAAGACCTTTATTGAATTATCTCACAAGGCAAGAGTCTCTTCCGAGCTTTTGATCTTGTCTTCCAAGGCTTGGAGTTCCACTTTGAGAGAAGAAAGTTCTTCAACTTCTTTTCTCAAGTTAGATTCCACCTCCTTGAGAGCCATGATCTCCTTACCCTGAGTTTTGACAACCTTTCGGCACTTGTCAAAGCTTTGGAGCATTTTGGTATATTGAGACATGAGCTCAGATTCATCGTCTGAGAGGTTATCCTTTTGTTCAGCCGAAGCATAATCAGAATCAGATAGGATAGTGTGATCATTTACCTTTCCGGTGTACGGGGGTGCTTCTTCATCATCAGACATAGCCATCAGACCGAAGTAAGCTTCTTCTTCATCACTCGATTCATCAGAGTCACTGTCGCTCAGAGTTTTGGCTTTCTTAGCGACGAAGCTTCTATCTGATTTCTTCTTTCCATGAGTGGATTTCTTGTCTTCTTTTCTTCCACCTTCTTTCTTTTTGTAGGGACACTCAGCAATTATGTGCCCTGGCTTATTACAACAGTAGCAAATAATGTCAGAAGAAATGTGTTTGTTCTGTTTGGATTTATACCTATCATTATTGCTTGAGCCCTTCCTGTGAAATTCGCCATCACGACGAGAATATTTATGATCCGAGGAAGACGGCTTGTTGTTCATGTGCCTCCGCTTGTTCAGCAGTTTCTTAAACTGACGGGAGATTAAAGAGAACTCCCCATCAGACAGTTCAGAACAGGAGGAGCTGGCTTCCGATTCTTCTTCAATACCAGATTCCTTTTCTCTGATCGGTATCACTGCTTTGCTCTTCTTTGAATTCTCTTCCTTCAAAGCTAAGGTTCTTTCTTTGCTTGAAGCTCGATTTACATCCTCTTCAGACTTTCGGATGTTCATTTGTAATTCATGAGACAACAGCTTCCCGAACAGATTTTGAGGTTCTAGACTTGGCAGTTTTCCAAACTCTCTTATGGCAACAATTTTGCTATCCCAGTCTTTCGTTAGGGAACGAAAGAATTTGTCATTTAGTTCACCGTTTGTGAACTCCCTGTCGTAGTTCCTCAAACCATTGACTATCTTGAAGAATCTTTCGTACGCATCAGCAATGCACTCCTTCTTATTCTGCTTGAACGCCTCGTACTCTTGATTAAGTAGAGACCTTCTATCTTCTCTTACCTCGTCAGTACCTTCCATTAGAACGATTAAGGATGTCCACATCTCTTTGGCTGATTTGCAGTGGATTAAGTTTTGCAACATGGAATCGTCCACTGCAATTGCAATTATGTTTTTAGCCTTCTTGTCAAGAGCAACAAGAGCTATCTCATCCTTAGTCAAATCCATCATTTTCTTAGGTATCTGAATAGTAGGATTTGTTGACGAAGCGGTCATTGGCACATGAGGACCTTCTTCCACGACTTGGAAGATTCTGGGATCTGCAGCTTCCATATAAAAACAGACTCTTTCCTTCCACATAGGAAAGTTGGCCTTAGTGCAGATGGGCAATTTCAGAGAGGATTCCTTGACTCTATCCATGGCTTGCTAGCAACTAGAAGGATGGATCCTGTTCAAGGTGTTAACCTAGCAACGAACAACCTTCCTCTGATACCAATTGAAGTATCTAGTTGCCTACCTAAATCACCTAGAGGGGGGTGAATAGGTGATCTCTACGTCTTTTACGGAATTAAAAATTAAACGTAAAGCACAGCACACAAAATTAATCACAGCCACAGATAACACCAGGAATTTATAGTGGTTCCCCGTACTTGGGTACTCCACTGCCGGCCTCGCCAATCTAGCACCACAGCTAGACTTGACTACTCAATAAATCTCGGATCAGAAAGATCCTACAGTCTCGGAGTCAAACTCCTACAAACTCAGAGAGAACCTTTCTTACAACTCGGAGAAAACTTCTCCTACAACTCGGAGAACAACCTCTCCTACAACTCGGAGATAACAACTCCTACAATAGATTGAAAAGGGTTTGAACAATACTAAACCAGATCTGAATAACAGAAGCATTTTCTTCCTTCTTCTTGAATGGCTTTTGAGAACGATGAGGAAGAACAACGATCCTTCAAATCTGTCTTTGGCAATCCAAAATGATCCAATAGAGATTGTAGAACCTGAGCATGGATCAATCGAATCCTTCTTGATAGAAATCAGCAACTCCAAAGAGTAGAATGATCTCCAAATGTAGACGACGGCGAGCGGCGCTTTTCTCATTCTTTAAGATCGGGAGAGAGAGATTCGGAAAGGAATTATTATGAAAATCTTAAGATAGAGGGCCTTTTATAGGAGAAGGTCTAAATAGAATATTTAAGCCTTAAGCCAGAAAAGGAATCTCGTCAAACAGACGGAAAACAGAAGTCGGCAAAAACAGATTGAAGGAACGAGAAACAGATTTCTCGAGAGAAAGAAGACTTCTCGAGAAATCACGGCTGGATCTCGGAAAAAGGCTTTCAAACAAATTTCAGAGCTTTTCGAGAAAAGAAGGGATTTCTCGAGAACAAAGATCTTCTTCGAGAAATAAGATAAACTAACCTTTCTCGGAAGAAACAAGAACTTCTCGAGAAATCAGATAAACTTCTCGAGAGGAAAGATTTTCTCAGAGAATTTCAGCAATGAAGACTTCTCGAGAAAATCAAAGGATTTTCCGAGATCACTACAGACTTCTCGAGAAAATCAAAGGATTTTCCGAGAGCACTACAGACTTCTCGAGAAATAAAGATAGCTTCTCGAGAAATTTGGATTTCCTTCAAAGACTTAAGCTGAAAAGAACTTCTCGAGAATTCCAAAGAATTTTCCGAGAGCTTCTCAGATTTCTCGAGAAATATACTTGGAAGAAATTCTTTAAACTTTTCTCTGAGAACAGCTACACCTCCAAGACCTTAGCTTCCTTTGTCTTGAATAGAAATGCATTCCAATAGAGAGATCACATATGAGTCAACACCATATCTCATACAATGAGGAATTACATTGTAAGAGACTGTGCTCATTGACCCACTGTGACCTGACATTGGTTTACACTTAGCAATGGGAACCTGCAAGACAAAACTAGAGAAACAAATCAAATACATAAGCAATTCAATCTTGGTTCATAGTTGACTTTCTACAAATCAAGGTTATTGTGGATACAATACCCAACAATATACTTATAAATATATACTGTATATATAAGTATATATATAGTATATATTAATATATTTATAAGTATATAAATATATAAGTATATATATATTATATAAATATATTTATATATATACAGTATATATAAGTATATAATATATATATAAGTATATAATATATATAAGTATATATATACTTATAAATATTTATATATATACAGTATATATAAGTATATATACATATATAAATATATAGATACTTATATATTTATTTATAAGTATATATATATATTTATATTTATAAGTATATATAAGTATATATATATATATATACTTATATAATATATATGTATATGTATTTATATTGTATACATACTTATATACTTGTATATATATAAGTATAAATATATATACTTATATATATAGTATATATATACTATATATGTATATATATATACTAAAGTATACTATAGTATATAATATATATATATGTATATAAGTATATATATAGTATATATACTTATATTTATAGATATATACATATATACTATAGTATATATCTAAGTATAAATATATAAGTATACTTATACATATATACCATAGTATACTATAGTATATATATATAATATATATATAAGTATACATATATATAAGTATATATATACTTAGATATAAATATAAGTATATATATAAGTATATACTTATATATGTATACTTATATATATATTATATATCTATATTATAGTATACTATAGTATATATGTATAAGTATACTAATATATATACTTATATATATACTATAGTATATATGTATATATATAAGTATATATACTATATATATACTTATATACATATATATATTATATATACTATAGTATACTATAATATATATATGTACTTATATATATATACTATATATAAGTATATATATATACTTATATATATATACATATATATAAGTATATATATATAAGTATATATAAATTTATGTACTTATATACTTATATACACTATAGTATACTATAGTATATATGTATATATAAGTATATATACTTATATATATAGTTATAGATATATATTTATACTTATATATATACTTACTAAATATATATACATACTTACTATATATATTATGTATATATACATATATATACTATATAAGTATATATATATATACTTATATATATATATATTTATATATATGTATATGTATATATATATATATGTATATTTATATGTATATATATTATATACATACTTATATATATATGTATACATACTTATAAATATATAAGTATATATATAAGTATATATAAGTATTTATATATATAAATATATACTTATATACATATATATATAAGTATATATATATAAGTATAGAAAAATTTTCCGGAGCAAACCGGTCCGATCTCCTTCGAAAATGCATCAAAATGAACATATAATATATGAAAATTGACTGGCTCGATGAGACCTACAACTTTCATGTTAAGCACTTTTTCTAATTTTGAATGTATGAGATGGATTTTTCGACCCGAAAAAATCTGGGCGTCCTTAGTCCCGTTTTTTGCCCAGATTTTTTCGGGTCGAAAATGCGTCTCATACATTCAAAATTAGAAAAAGTGCTTAACATGAAAGTTGTAGGTCTCATCGAGCCAGTCAATTTTCATATATTATATGTTCATTTTGATGCGTTTTCGAGGGAGATCGGACCGGTTTGCTCCCTATTAGGGAGCAAACCGGTTTGCTCCAGAAAATCACTCTACAAGTATATATACATATATATAGTATGTATATATAAGTATATACTTATATAAGTATATATATACTAATATATATATACATATATATATATGTATATATATATAAGTATATATATATATTTATATATATATATAAGTATATATCTATATATATAAATATATATATATAGATATATATTTATAAGTATATATATAGTATATATACTTATATATATATACATATATACTATAGTATATATATTTATGTATATATTTATATATATTCTTATATATTATATACACTTATATATATATATATAAATATATACTGATATAAATATATATAAACATATATATATATACTTATATATATCCTTATATAATATATATATACTTATAGATATTTATACTTATGTATATATATACATATATATATACATATATATATACTTATATAGTATATATATTTATAAGTATATATATATAAGTATATATACATGTATATATAAGTATATATATATAAGTATATATACATGTATATATCAGTATATATATATAAGTACATATAAGTTTAAATACATATATAAGTATATATATAAATATAAAGTACATTAATATACATATATATAAATACATATATTTATAAGTATATATAAGTATATATATATAAATATATATATATAATTATATATATATATATATATATATATATTTTTATATATATAGATTTAAGTATATATATAAATAAGTATATATACATACATATATATATATATTTATATATATATAAGTATATATATGTATATATATATAAGTAAGTATATAATATATATACATATACATATACATACTTATATATACTTATATACTATATATTTATAAGTATATATATATAAGTATATATAAACATATATATATTTATACTTATAAATATATATATACTTATAAATATATATATGTATGTATATATATAATTTATATATATGTATATAAGTATATATATAAGTATATATATATAAATATAAGTATATATCTATATATATAAATATATATATATATACTTATATATAAGTATATATATATACTTATATACATATATATACTTATATATACTTAAATATATATATATATATGATGCGTGTCGGCAAGTGCACCGGTCGCTGTCAAGTAATAAATGTGGAGAGTGGCCTCCCCGAATGTCGGTCTCTTGAGGAATGCAGGTTGGGTGAACGAGACGCATAGCGTGACTCTTGTTACACGAACGAAACACACATGAAAAAGGGGGTTTTTGGTTGGTTTGTCCTAATCTTAACAACAGTAAAAGAGATGCGGGTCGAAAGCACCGCTTCGCAAGGTGAGATGGATGCAATGACCGCGATGCCGCGCTTCGTGAGGCGGATGGAGTGTGTTCTAGCGCGAAAGGGTGAGGGTCGTAAACACCTCTTCACAACCGTCGTTAGCTCTTGCTAACACGGAACAAACACCTTGCGTGCGCGTGCGAGTGAGCGAGTGGAAATGGAGTGAATCACAACCGAACCATGAAGAACAACAAGGAAACATTCATTTCAACAAACAACATCACAATATTCGAGTTTACAAAGCATAACGAGTACAATGAAAGAGGGAAGAAAGGGATAACCGATAGTGAAGACTAGCGGCCGTTCACGGCCGGAATGGTAGGTTGTCGGGCTACCTCTGGGCTCGGGCGGACTATGCTTCCGGCGTAGAGAGCTGTCACAATCTCCCTACGTAGCTCCGTCGTCTTCGACTTCAGGTTTCGTCTTCTTCTCACCGGGCGGAATGAGAGAATGGTTGCTTGGAGGCTTGCGGACGATGGAGAACACTCACGGACAATGGAGGAGGTCTTGGAATGGATGGAGGAGGCTTCCCCTTGCGTAGAAGATGAAGTGGAGGCGTCCCAAGGTGGTTGTCGGCGGCGTACGGAACAGGAACTCCGCTCCCGGCGGCTTGATAATGCCCTAAAATCGGAACAGGCGTTTATATAGGCGCTGAATTAAACACTGCGCACGGTCATTGACGCACGACCAGTGGTCATGCGCACTGGAATTCTGCGATCGTGCGCACTGCCTGGGGGGAACCTGCAAGATACGAAATTATAAAATAAAATGTTCGCACGACCAGTGGCGCACGATCGGTGGTCGTGCGCACTGGAGTTGATGGTCGTGCGCACTACAGCAAACAGAACTCAGAAATTAAATGGTAAGTGCGCACGAACAGTGGCGCACGACCGGTGGTCGTGCGCATTGGCATTGATGGTCGTGCGCACTGCACCAAACAGAACTCATGAAAAAGGTGTTAAGTGCACACGATCAGTGGCGCACGACCAGTGGTCGTGCGCAATAGAACCGGCGATCGTGCGCAGTGTTCCTGTGCAGAATTGCACCGGGAACACTTGCACGACTCCTATTCCAGCACAACCACAGATCTAGCCACTGAAAGTGGCACTTTACGGCACATGAATACTACTAATGACAATAAGCACGAAAATCACACCAAAGTGGGCCTAGATGTGCACCTAGCATGGATTATCAAATATAAACTATAACAAGGCTAAAGTGCGGAGAAATGACTAAATAACGGCCCGGATGAGTCCATAAATGTGTATATGATCAGGACTCATCACACCCCCAGACTTAACTGTTTGCGCGTCCCGAGCAAACGAATCCGGCAGAGTATGAAAATGATAGTTAACATAGAGAATTACACAAGGGAGTACGGTGCGAAGTAACATACGCATGCGAGTAGAGATTCTAGCAGAAGGAGATTCTAACTGTGCTAACTAATTTACATGAGTATTAAAGTGTAAGTAAAGATTTAGTTATACTCAGTTGGAGAATTATGAAGAATTTGACGATCATGCCCGATGTGAAAGTGACAAGATACTGAGGCGGGTGTTGCAAAAGATCGGGGCTTAGGAATAACTCCGCTGAAATCCATCAACGTCGCGAACCATACGCTTGCCCGGTCACACTCTCTCCACGGCGCTAGCAAACTCGCAAATCAAATCAGTAGGACTTATAGGATTAAAACGGGGCTTAGGTTACGGTATGATATTCAAAGTTAAACACGGCGGCTACGCAACCCACGTGAGCTAATGGAATGCTGCAACACGCAAGACCAACAACTATGCTCGTGTGACACACCCCCAGACTTATCATGAAAACCAGGTGTGCACACGGCCTACTTCACAAATACCAACAGATTGTCTTTTTTTTTAGCTCGGAAGGATTTTTTTCAAAATACTCTCTTTTTTTCTTTTAACATATTTTACTTCTTATATGTAACCTCCGGTTGGTTCAAAATCAGCAGATAGACTTTATTTTCTCTTCATAACACAAAGATTCCACACACCACACAAGTTGAGAATTATGAGCGTAGTTTAAAACAATTTGGTTGCGGGGGTAGGATAGGCTTCAGGCTTTGGTTGATGAAGAGGAGCTGAACAAAGGATTGGTAGGCACAAATTTGGCTTGCAACGGTGAACGAAATGGACATGGAATAACAAAGCTCAAACTAGCCAAAGGGTGGCCTACATCATGTTTAACTCGACGAGTCGCTCTCACCCATGCTTCGAGAGTCGCTTGGGGCAAGTTCTTAGCCCACAAGAAAGGTAAACCTTCCTCCCGACTCGAGCAACACACGACTAGTAATCGTACACACACAACACCGGGTTATCGTCAATTCCATACAAATTCACCACTTGAGTATATTAAATCTAAATTTACGCAGAAATACTAAACATAAATTAGATGCATAAAGAAAATCTAGTTCTACTCAAATTCTACCATAGCATGCGAAGTGACTAGAACACTACATGAGTCAACATCGCACTCCAAATAATAATTCCTACGTTAACAATCTATTTCAAATTCCAACCAAGATAGTTTAAACGGAACAACGACAAAAAGATAAGCACGCACTCAAGTGGGTGAAGTGGTGTGTGAAGCATGAAAACAATGATAATGACTGGAATAAATAAGAAACAACCTTCTAGTATGCAGTGCAACTCGTGCACAGTGGGTGACAACATACGCTCCCCCAGACTTAAGCTAAACAATATATCTAGAAATTTGAAGCTAAAAGAGGGGAGGAAGTGTTACCCAATGCTCAGAATTGAGCATACCAGACGATCGGCGTTTACGATCAAGAATAGTCCGCAGCACCCGCACCATCACACACAAAACCTGCAAGCACAAACTCAAAACAACAAATATGCAAAAGCTAAACTAAAAGAAGTTAGATAAAAAACTACAAAATCAGGAAATCTGGGCTGTCTCCCAGTAGCGCTTTTATTTAACGTCCTTAAGCTGGACCAAATACCTGTATTAGCATTGTCTATAAAGTGCAGAACTTAAAAAGAAATGTGTTGGGTATTGTATCCACAATAGCCCTGATTTGAAGAAGTCCCCTTCAAACTAGGATGAATTGTAGTTGTATTTGATTATGCTCTTTAGCTGTGTTGTGACAGGTCATTCCATTCTAGGTACAAACCAATGTCAGTTTTCAATGAGCCGTCAAACACAGGCTTGTGCAATGTAATCCCTCATTGTATAGACCAAAGTGTTGGCTCATGTGAAATCTCTCTATTGGGATGTACCTCATTTCCTAAGTGCAAGAAAAGGAGGACTGGAGCTGTTGATGGACTTTCCATAGAAAGGAAGTTTTTCCAAGTAAAATTCGGTTATATCATTCAGAGACGTATAGTCGAATTCGACTATATAGTTGGGATGGATATAATCGAATTCGGTGGATCTTAGTTCGAATTCCTTTGAAGAATTAGATTAACCGAATTCGGTTATTAAATTCGGTCATCGCAATTCGGTTATATCATTTAACCGAATTCGATTCGGATTCTTCCATTCGGTTATTCCATTTAACCGAATCGGTCTGCAATAATTCTTCCGGTTCGTTTTTGAATGCGCGTTTCCTAGGGCTTCTTCCATGTACAGTACACGTGGAGTTAGATCCGTTTTTCGCGTTTATGACCGTTGTAGAAGACAGTATAAATACCTAAGGATTATTTCCAGATAAGAATAATAAAAGATTGAAGAAGAAATCGCATATTATCTCTAACGGCCGACTGTTCTCACGAAAGTGATTCGTCTCCGACATAGCCAGCGATTATTGTTTCGTCTTCTAAAGATTCAATCGACAAGATCAAGATCTGATTTGCTCTCATCTTCTGTTGATCAAGTCGATTCAAGTTCTCAGATCTAGCTTCAAATCGTTTTCAAGATTTCTTCATTCTTCATTCACAAAGGACTGAAGTTCAAGGCTAAGAAGAAGGAATCTATTTCTCAAGATCTGAAGAAGAACTTCATCTGAAGTTTAAGAAGATTGTTTCCAATCTACGTTGTGTTGTAATAAACATTTTTATAAACTTTGTAGGAAGCTTGCTTCCGAGTGTTGTGTAGATCCTTGGTTAAGGATTGAGTTGTAGGAGTTGTTTTTACTCCGAGTTGTAGGAGTGGTGCACTCCGAGTTGTAGGAGTTGTTACTCCGAGGTGTAAGATTATTTTGATCTGAGTTTGGTGAAGTAGCCGAGTCTAGCCTCGAAGAGCTAGATAGGCGAGGCGGGAAAGAGGAGTACCCACATCGGGGAACCTCTATAAAATCCTTGTGTCTGAGCTGTGCTTTATTGTGTGCTTTTCTGTGTTAAATTTTTTAATTCCGTGTAAAGACATAGAATCCACCTATTCACCCCCCTCTAGGTGATTTAGGCCGCAACTAGATACTTTCAATTGGTATCAGAGCCAGGTTGTTCGCTATAAGGTTAACACCTTGAACAAGGTCTCCTTATCTAGTTGCCTAAGCAAGTATGTCTGGCATGGATAAGACCAAGGATTCCGTCAAGCTTCCAGTTTGCACCAAAGAGAACTTTCCTATATGGAAGGTCAGAGCAGAGATGCTCATGGAAGCCATAGATCCAAGATTGTCTCTAGTTATTCAAGAAGGACCAATTGTCCCCATGACAGTTTCCATTTGCAGCACTTCCAAATCTGTGCCCAAGAAACTTTCTGAAATGACTGAAGACGAGATTATCTTGGTTAACCTGGATTGGGAAGCTAAGAGCATCCTATCTAATGCAGTGGACAGTTCTACACTCAAGCAACTATCTCATTACACAATGGCCAAGGATTTTTGGGACTCTCTAATAGATCTTATGGAAGGATCAAAGGAGGAACAAGACACCGTATATAAGAAAAAGATCAGGACTTTAAATGACAGTGATTCAAGTTGTTCAGATCTAGAAGAGGAAACACTTCTTGGACTTACTGCTTTATCTGAGTCAGAAGAGGAAGTTCAGGTTGAAACCTATCCCAGACAGGTATCCATAAGGGCACCTTTGTCTGTTACAGACTCCAAAGCTGAGACAAGGTCATCGGAAAATGATGAAACACCTAATCTGACAAATCAGTTTGATGCTCTCCTAATAGCTCTTGAAAAGAGCAAGGAATTGATTAAATTTCAAGCTGAGGAAATAAGAATCCTAACACCCTTCGAAGCAAAATTGAATGAGAAGATCAAGGAAGAGATCAGGTTATTCAATGAGCTCAGTCTACTTAGAATGAAGTCAGAGGCTCAAGAAAGAACCATCAGATCTTTAGAGAAGAAGCTTTATATGAAAAGAAAGTCAGTGGCTCAATTCTCTAAACCTGAATCAATTAACTCAAGGAATAGAGGAAAGAACACGACTAAAGCTAGGCCTCACACCACCTTTCAAAAGGTGCGGACTCCCTCTAACAGGTATGATCAGGACAACCTCCGTGATCACTGGAAGACTGGAAGTTGCTATGGCAATGAGAATACTCCTAACTATAGTAAAAGAAAGGGAATGGTGGTGAGTGCTCGAAAAGCTCCCCACGAAGAAATTCAAATGGCCCAACCTGGACCATTTGTGTTCAATGCACCAGCTCCCACATTCAAGGGTAAGGAAGCATCATCCTCCCAATATTTTCCAACAAGGAAGCAAACTGGGTGCAACTCCATAACCAACCCTCACTTGAATATATCTGATGCCATCAACACCATGAGAGCTTCAAAGCTTTCATCTGTTGCTGTCAAACAGATAAAATCAAGTGGAAATGGGTATGCTAAAGTACCCAATCAGCTACTTGATGTGGAAAATAGGAAGAATGCTGCTGCCTTTTCAACTGAAAACAAGCATTATGATGCTACTTGCAAATCAAAAATTGCTCGGAAGAGAAGGTACAACATCCATGAATGTTGGTGCTGTGGTAAAGTGGGACACTTTGCCGTCGACTGTTGGCACAACCCCCATGTGCCTAATGCAAAGAAGAGTTTTTCTGATGGAGCTGCAGTAGGCAGAAATATTTATCATTGTGCTAACCGAAGCCAAGGACCCAAATCTATTTGGGTTCCTAAGGGCAATTGATTATTGATTGCAGGTATGTCCAAAGGCCAATTCAAATCCTATATGGTACTTGGACAGTGGATGTTCACGGCACATGACCGGAACAAGAAGTTTGTTACAAGAGTATACACCCGTGAAAGATGGACCAAAAGTTATTTTTGGCGGATCTGATCGAGGAATCACAAAAGGCTACGGTATGATCACTAATGGTACAGTCTCTTTCACAGACGTGGCTTATGTTAATGGATTACAACATAATCTCATTAGCATAAGTCAACTTTGTGACAAAGGCTATATGGTAGAATTCTACAAGGACAAGTGCTTGATAAAGTCGTCTGATAAGTCAGAAACTATTTTAACAGGCACTCGGAGTAGAAATATCTTTTGTTTAAATTTTCTTTGTTTAGACTCTTCTACACCAGTGTGTCTTTTAGCAAAAGATAGTGCATCTCTCTGTGACCAGTGGCACAAGAGACTAGCACATATTAATTTCAAAACAATAAGTATGTTATTCTCTCACAACTTAGTTCGTGACGCTCCAGATGTTAAGTGCATTAAAGAGAGACCTTGTCATGCCTGCCAAATGGGTAAGCAGACTCGGGCTACCTTTAAGAGCATTATTGGCAAAGATTCTACCAGATGCTTATATCTGCTCCATATGGACTTGTTTGGTCCCATGCCAATCCGAAGTTTAGGAGGCAAGTCTTATACGCTGGTTATTGTAGATGATTACTCACGCTTTACTTGGGTATTCTTTCTGAAACACAAGTCAGACACCTTTGACTCGTTCACCACATTCGTCAAGCAAATTCAGAATGAACTAGAATGTTCTGTGGTCAAAATCAGAAGTGACCATGGTACAGAATTCAAGTCTGGGGCTATGACCGAATTTTGTGAAAGCCTAGGTATCTTTCATGAGTTTTCCTCTCCTCGTACTCCACAACAAAATGGAGTAGCTGAGAGAAAGAATAGAACACTCATAGAGGCTTGCAGAACAATGTTGAGTGACTCTTCTCTCCCAGAATACTTTTGGGCTGAAGGCATCAACACTGCTTGCCACGTGCAAAATAGAGCACTAATCAACAAGAACCATCATAAGACTCCTTATGAACTCCTGAAGGGCAAGAAGCCAACCTTGTCTTATTTTAGAATCTTTGGCAGTAAATGCTTCGTGCTTAATAACGGGAAATATTACAAAACTAAATTTAGTGAAAAATGTTTTGAAGGTATTTTCGTAGGATATAGTAGCCATAGTAAGGCATATAGGATTTTCAACAAGAAAACCCTGGTTGTAGAAGAAACTTTTAATGTTATATTTGATGAAACTAGTATGCTTCAAAGCAGCTCTTCTAGTGTTCTTGTTGAAGATGCTGATGCAAGGTTCAAGGACATAAACTTGGAAGAAGCTGTAAAGGAAGATGCTCCAAAGTCTATTGAAGTCAACATTCCATCCGCACATGAGGAAGATGAACCTCAAGAAGATGAAGATGTACCGGAAGTGCAGGAACCCCGTGGAAATCCATATGCTGGAATGATCCGACACTTAAGGGACCATCCTGCAGAGCAAATTATTGGAGATACCCATGTTGGTGTAAGAACAAGAAGAGGTACAGCTAATGAAGTTTTACACTTAAGTTTTCTTTCACAGGTTGAGCCAAAGAAATTCAATGAAGCAAAGAACGATGCTTCATGGATCATAGCAATGCAAGAAGAACTCAATCAATTTAAGAGATGCAAAGTGTGGACGCTTGTACCCAGACCCAAAGGACAGAATGTCATTGGAACAAAATGGGTATTCAGAAACAAGTTGGACGAGGATGGTGTGATCATCAAGAACAAGGCCCGACTTGTTGCTCAAGGGTATAGACAAGAAGAAGGGATCGACTTCGACCAAACTTTTGCTCCCGTAGCAAGGCTTGAAGCGATCAGGTTGTTTCTAGCGTATGCTGCTCACAAAGGATTTAAAGTCTATCAAATGGACGTGAAGTCAGCCTTCCTTAATGGTGATATAAAGGAAGAAGTATACGTAGAACAACCCCCAGGTTTCGTAGACTCCTCATTCCCTGATTATGTTTATTTTCTTCGAAAAGCTTTATATGGTCTCAAGCAAGCTCCCCGTGCTTGGTATGAGACGTTGTCTACCTTCCTCCTTGAAAACAAATTCACAAGAGGCAAGATAGACAAGACATTATTTCTTAGGGAAGTAAAAGGCAAGATTTTGCTAGTGCAAATCTATGTCGATGACATTATTTTCGGATCTACCGATGATAACCTCTGCAAAAAGTTTTCCAACTTAATGCAAGGGAAATTTGAAATGAGTAGTATGGGAGAGCTGAAGTATTTCTTAGGACTTCAGGTAAAGCAGTCTGAAGATGGAATTTTCATCTCTCAGACGAAGTTTACCAAAGAGTTAATTAAGAAATTCGGAATGGAGAACGCAACCTCTATGAGGACTCCAATGGGTTCAGCTATGTCTCTAGACAAGGATGAGAAAGGGAAACCTTTTGATGAAACCAAGTTTAGAAGCATAATTGGATCCTTGCTCTACCTTACTGCAAGTAGACCGGATATAATGTTTTCAACATGTGTGTGTGCTAGATTTCAGGTGAACACTAAGGAATCTCACTACTCAGCTGCAAAGCGGATTTTGAGATATCTTAAAGGCACACCAAATCTTGGCTTATGGTACCCAAGAAGTAATGATTTCGAGCTCACTGGTTTTTCAGATGCTGATTTTGCAGGAAGCAAAGATGACAGGAAAAGTACTTCAGGAACGTGCCAATTCTTAGGAAAACGGCTCATCTCCTGGAGTAGCAAGAAGCAAAATTGTGTTGCCATCTCAACTGCTGAATCGGAGTATATCTCTGCAGGCAGTTGTTGTGCACAATTGCTCTGGATAAGGAACCAACTTGAGGATTACAACCTAAAGCTCAAAGAAATTCCTATGTACTGTGATTCATCAAGCGCCATAGCAATTGCCAACAATCCCGTGTCTCACAGCAGGACAAAGCACATAGAAATTCGCTATCACTTCATCCGAGAGCATGTGGAGAACAAAGACATTGATCTTAGCTATGTCCCGACGGATCGGCAAATTGCAGATATTTTTACTAAGCCGCTCGACGAATCAAAGTTCAATTATTTCAAAATGGAGCTTGGTATGCTAAACAAAGACTCTTAGAGACTCTCAGAATCTCAGAAGACAAAAAGATGTTCTGTCGAACATTCACTTAACCGAATTCGGTTACTCTATTTAACCGAATCCGGTGATTCCATTTAACCGAATCCGGTGATTCCACTTAACCGAATCCGGCGATATCGATTAACCTAATCGAATTCGACTATTTCCCTTTAGCCGGATGACGAATTTTCTGGAATTCAACTCTTTCCTAAATGGAATTCGAAGGGTCACGGTTCAAATCTCAGGTACGCGCTCTCTCTCTAAATCTTCATAACACTATATAAATGGTTCTTAAAAGAGAAATACGAACTCTTGTTTCCGAATCGCACGGCTCTTCAACTTCCGATTCGTGCGTCCGTTCGTGCTCCTCTTCTCCGACCGGCGATTGTTAGTCTCCGTCGATTCTTCGTCTTCCTCAACCGACAGTCAACAGATTCTTGCTCGACAGTCATTTGCAATGCCTAAGAAATCGTCTGAGAAGCTGCTTTTTGGGAGTGAGCTAGTCAGAACTGGTTTCGACACCTCCGTAGATGAATTCAGAAATATTGTCCTCGTTCTTGAGGTGGCCGGTCTGGGCTATGTTCTAGAACACCCCTGCAAGGTGTTGGAATCAGAAGTTCTAAAATTCTTCAAGCATGCAGAACTGAGAAAGAGAGGCTCTGTAATAAAAAGCAGGATTGGTGATGTCCAAATCAAGATTACTGCCTCAAGTCTGACCAAGCTTCTCAAGCTACCTGAAGTTTCAGTAACAGATACACTATCTCCCAAGGATTTCAAACAAGCTCTCCGGTTCTGTGGTTTGCCCAAAGGAACAAAATCCATTTATCGCAAGCAGATGAATGAGGAAGGAAAATTACTATCTGATATCATGGGAAAGGTTCTCCTCTGTAAAGTCGGCTCTCACGACTATCTCTCCAATGATATGTTCAAGTTGCTGGGATCAGTTATCTGCAGAAAAAGGGTTGACTGGGGAAAAGTGTTATTTGACAGAATCTCCGCTAGTTTAAACACTCCAAATTTCGGGAGAATTCTCTCTCTTTATCTCTCTCGTCTAGATAAAACAAGATTCAGCATGAAGAATGGAACTCCCCTCCATCATTTCAAAAGAATTGACTCCTCTATGATTGAGAGGTGGTCCAGGAAAGTTGGTGAGCCACGAGTAATATCTCCCAGGGCTCCAAAAGTTAAGAGAACTTCCAGCGTAGAATCTGACAGTGAAGCAGAAAGTGATCCATCCAGACAGAAGGACAGTGATCAGGAAGCTGAGCAACACCATGAGAATCTAGATAGTGAGCAAGAAAGTGAGAAACAGGATGAAGATCTGAATGAAAGAGACGGTGAACCCTCCAAGGGGGAGTGTTCCAAGCTGCCCGAATCTGATAAAGAAGAAAATGCTGATAGCCACATCGACAGTGATGGCAATGATGAAGGGGGAGATGATCCTGATACTGATGCTGTGAAGACAGGTCAGTCAGAGAAGAGTCCAGCTGTTTCTCCTAAGGCTGCTATCCCCGCTCAAATTGAGGGGGAGAATGTTCTTTCTGACTTCTCTGCTCCTGAACAAGATAGGCAAGAGCAGGCAGATCTTCCTACAACCCCTGAACACGTTACTATCCTCATTGAAGATAACAGTGCTGCAGGGCCTCTGCCTCCACTTCAAAAGTTAAGGGAAAGTCTGTGCAAGCTCCCAAGATTCACAAAATCCAAATAACAGTGGAAGACAGGAGAGATGATGAACCCACCCCTCCTCCAGCTCAAAATGAAGAAACTCTTGATACTCAACAGTTTTATCACTATATGAAGGATGTCGATTCAGCAGACTTACTCGTAGCAGAAGATGATTTTGGAATCTCTTCTCGCTTGCAAGATCATCCTCCCTCTGCCGTCGACTCATTGCTACTCAATATGGAAGAAATGCTTGTCAAACAGAAAAAGTATTTTGAATTTGCTATTCATCAGATCTTTGACAAGACCAGAGCTATAGACAAAGGAATGGGCAATCACTTGCAATCTCTAACTCATAGCATGGACAAGGTAAAAGAAAAACAGGACGAGTACTTCTCTCTGGGTGCATCCTCCCTTAAGTTTGTTGGGGATGGATTACATGCCCTTTGTGAGAATACTACAAAGCTCTCTGAAAATCAAGAGTTCATGTTTCAACATGATGAACAGGGAAGATCTTCAGTTCAGAACTCTTTCCAGGCTTTCAAGACAGAGATCATCCAAACCCTAACTGAAGAAGTCAGAAAGGGGGAGGAAAGACTGCATGAACGTATTCAAACTCAAATCTTTGACTTAAATAGAGAGTTAGAAGGAAGGATTCAGGAATCTCAGTTAAATGTTCAATCTCAGATTGCTGAAGTTTCAAGAAATATTGATAGCAAATTTCAAGACCTATATGGTTATCTTCACCAAAATCAGGTTTGGTTGCATAATGAGCTATCAAGAGGCTTTGCCTATGGTTTCCAAGGGACAGGCCAATCTTCTGAGCAGCCAGCATTTCCTTCTGAAGTATTCCATCCTGACACTCAGGTTGCTGCTCCGTCTGAACCTCTTATTCCCTCTGAAGGTTATCATTGGTCAGATGATGAAGAAGAATTCTCCAGGAAGAGAGCTAGAGTTGATCTAGGAGGATCAAGCTCAGGTGGTTTCTTGCATGATGCTAGAAGGGCTGCAGGTCCCAGATTTCTAGAACCAAGAGCAACTCATCCCAGGAAGATAGTTGGAGAACTGTGGAGTCCGGAATCCAGGAATATTATTTTGGACACTTACAATCTTGTCATGAACTCAAATGAGTCTGTTGACAATCACTATGATAGAGATGAGATCCACAAATGGGAGATGGCTAAGCTCAAAAGAAGAATTCACTACAGGAACCATCAAGATGATGAAAAGCCTCCTTCTCCTCCTCCAAGATACTATCCAAAACCAAGAGCATATTTTTCCAGACAATTGAAGAAAATTCAAAAGGCAAAGACAAAAGAGAAATGATGGATGCTTGATCGCTAGACTCTATTTCTCTTTTAAGAACATTTATATATTGCTGTCCAATTAATTTTTTGGTGGACTTAAGTTTTTGCTTATGATGACAACATATATAGCTTCATAGTTCAGTTCTTTACTTGCCTATATTTATTCTTTTCTACTAGCAATTCACCTCAGTAGATAGGGTTCTGACTTCTTCAAATAGGGGGAGATTGTTGGGTATTGTATCCACAATAGCCCTGATTTGAAGAAGTCCCCTTCAAACTAGGATGAATTGTAGTTGTATTTGATTATGCTCTTTAGCTGTGTTGTGACAGGTCATTCCATTCTAGGTACAAACCAATGTCAGTTTTCAATGAGCCGTCAAACACAGGCTTGTGCAATGTAATCCCTCATTGTATAGACCAAAGTGTTGGCTCATGTGAAATCTCTCTATTGGGATGTACCTCATTTCCTAAGTGCAAGAAAAGGAGGACTGGAGCTGTTGATGGACTTTCCATAGAAAGGAAGTTTTTCCAAGTAAAATTCGGTTATATCATTCAGAGACGTATAGTCGAATTCGACTATATAGTTGGGATGGATATAATCGAATTCGGTGGATCTTAGTTCGAATTCCTTTGAAGAATTAGATTAACCGAATTCGGTTATTAAATTCGGTCATCGCAATTCGGTTATATCATTTAACCGAATTCGATTCGGATTCTTCCATTCGGTTATTCCATTTAACCGAATCGGTCTGCAATAATTCTTCCGGTTCGTTTTTGAATGCGCGTTTCCTAGGGCTTCTTCCATGTACAGTACACGTGGAGTTAGATCCGTTTTTTCGCGTTTATGACCGTTGTAGAAGACAGTATAAATACCTAAGGATTATTTCCAGATAAGAATAATAAAAGATTGAAGAAGAAATCGCATATTATCTCTAACGGCCGACTGTTCTCACGAAAGTGATTCGTCTCCGACATAGCCAGCGATTATTGTTTCGTCTTCTAAAGATTCAATCGACAAGATCAAGATCTGATTTGCTCTCATCTTCTGTTGATCAAGTCGATTCAAGTTCTCAGATCTAGCTTCAAATCGTTTTCAAGATTTCTTCATTCTTCATTCACAAAGGACTGAAGTTCAAGGCTAAGAAGAAGGAATCTATTTCTCAAGATCTGAAGAAGAACTTCATCTGAAGTTTAAGAAGATTGTTTCCAATCTACGTTGTGTTGTAATAAACATTTTTATAAACTTTGTAGGAAGCTTGCTTCCGAGTGTTGTGTAGATCCTTGGTTAAGGATTGAGTTGTAGGAGTTGTTTTTACTCCGAGTTGTAGGAGTGGTGCACTCCGAGTTGTAGGAGTTGTTACTCCGAGGTGTAAGATTATTTTGATCTGAGTTTGGTGAAGTAGCCGAGTCTAGCCTCGAAGAGCTAGATAGGCGAGGCGGGAAAGAGGAGTACCCACATCGGGGAACCTCTATAAAATCCTTGTGTCTGAGCTGTGCTTTATTGTGTGCTTTTCTGTGTTAAATTTTTTAATTCCGTGTAAAGACATAGAATCCACCTATTCACCCCCCTCTAGGTGATTTAGGCCGCAACTAGATACTTTCAAAATGTTCAGAAGCAGTTCACCACATCAACTAAACACAAATCAGCTAAAAGCGCTCTTATAGTGCGCTTCTCCCGTAGCACGTAGGCGGGAGGTGAAGGCTTTAGGGCCAGCACCGGTATCATCCAATGCTCCCTTAACCTCCACCCTCTTGCCACGGAGAGCGGCAGCACGAGCGTCGCGCAAAAGTTTTTCCTGTTTAAGTTTGGTGACAGTCGGAGACTGCCACCGTTGAGAATTCTCAGATTTCTCCCCTTTAGCGGTGGGTGGCGTCACTTCCGGTATCGCGGTGACTACCGGATCGGCCCAGGAGATGGAACGCTTAGATTGTTTATTACAAGATTCAACACAGGGAGATAAATAATCCGCATCCCGCACTACATTCACGTCAACGTTTCCCGAATTGCAGTCCTCCTCCGTCTCGGAACCGAACTCTCGCCGAAGAACAACTTCTTCTTCTTCACTAGACAGGTACTCCTCCGTTTTCCCTTCACTTGATTCTTTGACTTCTTCAGGCCCTGCACAGCTCAACAATTCATCAAAATTAAACGGAGGGGGCGGAGTGAATGTTTCAGCTGTGGCTTCGGGGCAAGTGGGCTACAACACCAAATTGGTTAGGGAAATGCACCCCGTAGCAAAATCAAGGGTGGCGCCGCTCTCTTTCAAGAACGGCACACCCAAGATAGGAATAGAATGATTGTCCTGCGGGCCCAAAACCTGAAAATCAGCAATAACAGTTGTCCCCTCAACTGTTACCTCCACATTCTTCACTTCCCCCTCGGATTGAATAACAGTCCCATTGGCAAGCACAAGGGATTTCCTTTCCTCCGTGTTCATTTCCAGTTGTAATTTAGCTACATCTTGCAACGCAATGACATTGCGAGATGAACCAGAATCACACAAAGCTTTCGTTTCAAAATTGTTGATGGAACAAGAAATTACCAGCTCACTCGGTTCAACCTCTACCACATCCCCAAGACTCTTCCCTTGATCAATTGGGTTCTTCTCCGTGTTGCTGGGAAGGGTCCCCTGCGATCGCTCGGTTAGCACTTGGGCCAATTGGCCCAACTGCGTTTCCAGGTTTCGCATGGATGCAGTTTGATTTACCATATTCGAATTAGCTACTTGCATGAATTGCTCCATCATCTCTTCTAGATTACTCTTTTTTTGGGTTGGGGGACCTTGGTTATAATCCGGGTGTGGTGGCCTCGGTTGGCTCCCGGAGGCGTAAGCATCGTTTTGATGCTGCCCCGGTGCCCATCGTTGGCCAGGCGTGTTTGGGTTCCACGAGAAGTTCGGGTGACTTCTCGCTCCCGGATTATAGGCGTTATTAAAAGGCGCCCCCTTGGATTGATTTCCTACATAATTAACAGATTCATTAAGAGTTAGGTGCGCGAAATCACCAGCCACGTTGTTCCCTGAGCATTCATACGCGTGGTGGCCTCCTCCTCCACATCCTTCACAAGTAATGATAGCAGCAGGTGGGGATGGAGACGGGAGAGAGTCAACATTGAAGAGTCCTCGGCCGCTTCTTGGAGCGTTTCTCCCGGCAGTCCAGAAGGTACTGTGGGAAGCGGTATCGCGTAGAATCCGAAGGGCCTCCTCAGGGGTGTGGTTCATCAGAGTACCACCAGCAGCAGCATCGACCATTGCCCGGTAGTTAGGCTCGATCGCAAAGTAGAACGTTTCGACCACATTCCAAGGTTGGAGCTCGTGGCCAGGACAACAGCGAAGGAGATCGTTGAGGCGCTCCCATGCTTCAGCAAGGGTCTCTTGGTCAAGTTGACGAAATGTGGCGATCTCCCGCCGCAAGCTCACAACCTTGTCCACAGGATGGAACTTAGCCAGGAATTTGGATGCGAGGGCATCCCAAGTTGCAGCAGTCCCGGGCGGAATGGAATGGAGCCACACCTTCGCTTTTTCGCGGAGTGAGAAGGGAAACAGTCTGAGCTTGACTGTGTCGTCAGCAATCCCTGCGTAGCGGAAGGTTCCGCAAATATTAGAAAATTCTGCCAGATGCAGATGCGGGTCTTCGCTGGACAGCCCGGAGAATTGTTCGTTGTTCCGGATGATGTTCAAGATTGCTGGCTTAATCTTGAACTGATTATTCATAATATTTGGCCCGAACCCCGGATACAAACTCCCAGCAGTTGGAGTGGTGTAGTCCCTCATCGTGCGGGGTCGAGGCCTAGGTGCCTCCTGCTCATTCCCAGGCTGATGTTCCCCCACGCCGGGCATTCTCGGATCAACATCATTTGGGTCTACCTGATCACCCATGGCCTCTTGCGCGGCAGCAGCGCGCCTTCGTGCCCGAGCGGTCCGTTCAATCTCAGGATCGAAGGGTACGAGTTCACCTGCGACCTGTCTCTGCATGCACTATCACAAACAAGAAAAATCAAAAACAACTGCTCGTATGACGACAGTCACAACACGGGACGTTACACGCCAGCATTCCCCGGCAACGGCGCCAAAAATATGATGCGTGTCGGCAAGTGCACCGGTCGCTGTCAAGTAATAAATGTGGAGAGTGGCCTCCCCGAATGTCGGTCTCTTGAGGAATGCAGGTTGGGTGAATGAGACGCGTAGCGTGAATCTTGTTACACGAATGAAACACACATGAAAAAGGGGGTTTTTGGTTGGTTTGTCCTAATCTTAACAACAGTAAAAGAGATGCGGGTCGAAAGCACCGCTTCGCAAGGTGAGATGGATGCAACGGCCGCGATGCCGCGCTTTGTGAGGCGGATGGAGTGTGTTCTAGCGCGAAAGGGTGAGGGTCGTAAACACCTCTTCACAACCGTCGTTAGCTCTTGCTAACACGGAACAAACACCTTGCGTGCGCGTGCGAGTGAGCGAGTGGAAATGGAGTGAATCACAACCGAACCATGAAGAACAACAAGGAAACATTCATTTCAGCAAACAACATCACAATATTCGAGTTTACAAAGCATAACGAGTATAATGAAAGAGGGAAGAAAGGGATAACCGATAGTGAAGACTAGCGGCCGTTCACGGCCGGAATGGTAGGTTGTCGGGCTACCTTCGGGCTCGGGCGGACTATGCTTCCGGCGTAGAGAGCTGTCACAATCTCCCTACGTAGCTCCGTCGTCTTCGACTTCAGGTTTCGTCTTCTTCTCACCGGGCGGAATGAGAGAATGGTTGCTTGGAGGCTTGCGGACGATGGAGAACACTCACGGACAATGGAGGAGGTCTTGGAATGGATGGAGGAGGCTTCCCCTTGCGTAGAAGATGAAGTGGAGGCGTCCCAAGGTGGTGGTCGGCGGCGTACGGAACAGGAACTCCGCTCCCGGCGGCTTGATAATGCCCTAAAATCGGAACAGGCATTTATATAGGCGCTGAATTAAACACTGCGCACGGTCATTGGCGCACGACCAGTGGTCGTGCGCACTGGAATTCTGCGATCGTGCGCACTACCTGGGGGGAACCTGCAAGATACGAAATTATAAAATAAAATGTTCGCACGACCAGTGGCGCACGACCGGTGGTCGTGCGCACTGGAGTTGATGGTCGTGCGCACTACATCAAACAGAACTCGGAAATTAAATGGTAAGTGCGCACGAACAGTGGCGCACGACCGGCGGTCGTGCGCACTGACATTGATGGTCGTGCGCACTGCACCAAACAGAACTCATGAAAAAGGTGTTAAGTGCACACGATCAGTGGCGCACGACCAGTGGTCGTGCGCAATAGAACCGGCGATCGTGCGTAGTGTTCCTGTGCAGAATTGCACCGGGAACACTTGCACGACTCCTATTCCAGCACAACCACAGATCTAGCCACTAAAAGTGGCACTTGACGGCACATGAATACTACAAATGACAATAAGCACGAAAATCACACCAAAGTGGGCCTAGATGTGCACCTAGCATGGATTATCAAATATAAACTATAACAAGGCTAAAGTGCGGAGAAATGACTAAATAACGGCCCGGATGAGTCTATAAATGTGTATATGATCAGGACTCATCAATATACTATATAAGTATATATATATACTTATATATATATAAGTACATATATATACTTATATATATACTATATAAGTATATATATACTTATATATATACATAAATATAAGTATAAGTATATACATATACATATATATACATATATATATATACTTATACCTATATTTATGTATATATACTTATATATATAAGTATATATATAGTATATACTTATATAAATATACATATATAAGTATATACTTATGTATTTACATACTTATATATATATACTTATATATGTATACTTATATACATATATATAGTATGTTTATATGAGTATATACGTATATATATAAGTATATATATAAGTATACTTATACATACTATATATATATATTCTTATATATATATATACTCTATAAGTATATATATCTATATATATAATATATATATATAAGTATATATAAGTATATATATAAACATATATACATATATATATAAATATATATAACTATAAATATATATAGTATATAATTATATAGTATATATATATAAATATATATATATATATATATATATATTTATACGTATGTATACATACATATATATATATATATACTTATATATATATAAATATGTATATACATATAAGTATAAATAAGCATATAAACATATATAATTATATATATATAAATATATATAAGTATTATATAAGTATATATATATGTGTATATTTATATAAGTATATATATACCCATATATATACTTATAAGTATATATATTTATATATTATATATATACATATATACTATAGTATATATACTTATATATATATATACTTATATATATACTTATAAGTATATATAAGTATATATATTTACGTATAAATATATAAATTTATAAGTATATATATAGTATATATACTTATATATATACTTATAGATATATATATACTTATAGATATATGTATGTATATATATAATTTATATATAAGTATATAAGTATATAAGTATATAAGTATATATATAGTTAGTATATATACTTATATACTTATATATATGCATATATTTATTTACATATATTTATAATTATATATATTTATACTTATATATATAGTTATATATATACTTATATATATACTTATATACTTATATATATTTATTTATATGTATACTTGTATATAGTATCTATATATAAGTATTTATATACTTATATTTATATATATACTTATATACTTATATACTTATATATATTGATATATATGTATACATTTATATATATAAGTATATATTTATATATACTAATAGATATTTATACTTATGTATATATACATACATATATATATACATATACATATATATAAATATATATATATATAAGTTAATATATATATACTTATATAGTATATATATATATATATTTATATAGTATATATATAAGTATATATATATAAGTATACTTATACATATATACTATAGTATACTATAATATATATATATAATATATATAAGTATATATATATAAGTATATATATAAGTGTATACATATATATAAATATATATATAAGTATATAAGTATATATATAAGTATAAATATATATAGTATATAAGTATATATATAATTATATATATAAGTACATATAAGTATTTATATATATAAATATATATATAAGTATATATTTATATATATATATATATATAAACATATATAAGTATATACATATATAAGTATATATATATAGATATATACTTATTTATATATACTTATATTTATATATATAAATATATTTATAAATACTTATATATATACATATATATATATATTTATATAAGTATATATATGAATATATATATACTTATATATATACTATATATATACTATATATATACTATATATATACTATATATATAAGTATACGTATATAAGTATATATACATATATACTATAGTATATATACTTATATATACTTATATATATATACTTATATATATATACTTATAGATATATATACTTATAGATATATATATATATATATATGTATGTATATATATATATATATAATTTATATATAAGTATACATATATAAGTATACATATATAAGTATATATCTATATATATAAATATATATATATACTTATATATAAGTATATATACTTATATATATATATTCTTATATTTATAGAGATACTTATATATATATATACTTATATAAATATATATATAAGTATATATATATACTTATATATATACATAAGTATAAGTATAAGTATATACATATACATATATATATACTTATACTTATATTTATGTATATATACTTATATATATATGTATATATATAAGTATATATATAGTATATAGTTATATATATAAATATACATATATAAGTATATACTTGTGTACTTATATACTTATATATATACTTATATATGTATACTTATTTATATACTTACTTATATATATAGTATATATACTTATATATATACATATATACTTATTGTTGCGGAACGCTTAGGGCTCTTGGTAGACCGGTCCACTTGAACCACCTTAGCTCGTTAGCGAACTAAGCGCGCAAACAGTCAATTAGAGATTTGTCGAGTACGCTTAGACTTTTTAACGTGGAAAACCCGAAAAGGGTAAAAAACCACGCTCCCGGAGGTGTGCCGACCAAACTTCACTATCTCCTGGGGGGTTACAATTTGGACACTAGAACTCGAGCGCGACAGGCTGCTGCTCGGTACAATGATGGAGAGAGAGAGAGAACTCTGAGGGTGACAGGCCACCTCTCGGAAAAACTATGTCTTTTTCCCTTCTGAGAACCAAAGTGAGAAGGCTAGTCGCCTTTTCCTTCTGAGAACAAAAGTGAGAAGGCTAGTCGCCTTTTCCTTCTGAGAATGCTGGAGAACGCAAGTGAGAAAGCTGGTCGCCTTTTCCTTCCGGGAATGCTGGAGAACGAAAGTGAGAAGGCTAGTCGCCTTTCGGGATGATGAAGATCTTCAAGTCCACTAAGGAGATCTTCAAGCGCCGAAGGAGAATTCCGCAAAAGTCTGCAAGGAGCTCTCCCGGGTCTAGAAGTCAAGGTCCTTTCAAATGAAGCCTTGGGGCTCCTTTTATAGCTTTGGATGGGGGCGACCCGGTAATTTTGTCGTTGGTAGTTTCCATAAATGCTCGGTGGACGAATCATATTCTCTGGTTCGGGTCCCTCGGATCGCCATTTTTCGTAAATGACCACCTTGCCCCTCGGGCAGCTTGGTCAGCTCGTGCAGTTCGGGCAGTTCCGTTGGAGGCCAACAAGGCGACTGACTGTTCCTTAAAAGTGAGAAGCCTGAAAGACAAAAAGTGAGAAGCCGGAAAGACAAAAAGTGAGAAGCCGGAAAGACAAAAAGCGTTCTGGGCGCGTAACGAACCGCGGGAGCATTCTGAGCGGACGGAGAGTCAAGCGGTCGCGATCCGAGAAGGAACCGGGGTCCGTCGTTCCTGACGAGGAGCGCGCCTGAAAAGGCGCCCCGTGAGTCCCCCTGTTGGGAAAGGGGAATGAGGGGGTGGAACGGTCGCCATCCCCCGCGAAGAGGGAAGCGGACGGTCGCCTTCACCCAAGGGGGGTGCGGCCAGGCCGCACCTAAGGGGGGTGCGACCACGCCGCACCACACCCCAAGGGGGGTGCGGCATGGCCGCACCCAAGGGGGGGTGCGGCCAGGCCGCACCCCAAGGGGGTGCGGCAAAACCGCACTCCAAGGGGGTGCGGCCAGGCCGCACCCCAAGAGGGTGCGGCAAAACCGCACACCTAGGGGGTGCGACCAGACTGCACCCCGAGGGGGCGTGGAAAGGCCGCTCCCCGAGGGGGGTGCGGCCAGGCAGCACCCCCAGTTCGGCCGCACCCCTTGCGGGCGTGCGGCTCGGCCGCGCCCCGTGAGGGGACGCGATTGCGCGGGTCGCCCTGAAGATGGGAGGTGGTCCCGTTGCCATTCTCGGCGTGGCTCCGGATGGCAACTTTGGTTTTATTTCTCTGGATTTCCTGCCAAACTGATGGGGGAAGCGATTTTGGAAATGTTTGCTGCCATTGTGGCTTATAAATAATAGCCCATTATACAAGTCCCTATCATAAGCCCCCCAAAACCGTCAGAGTCCAGAACTTGTGAAGGAGTGCGAGGGTTTTTGAATCCTTGCGTGGTGTAACGGACGATGCCGGAGGTAAGTTTTTATTTTTGAAAAAATTAATTGGAGGGAAAAAGGGGAGGTCGGGCTTGAGCGGCCGGCGCCCGAGCGGCGCCTGTGCGCGTGCTTGCGCGCGGCCGGGGCCGGCGGAGGGGCGTGCGTGCCCGCGTGAGGGGCGGAGGGTGCGGCCGCGGTGGGGGACGTGGGCAGCCGGCGCTGCTGCGCCCCCACGTGCGGTCGGCGCGCGGGAGCCCGCGCTCGGCCGCGCGCGGCAGGGGGCGCGGGTGGCCGGTGCCGTCGCGCCCCCGCACGGCCGGTGCCCGCGCACGGAGGTGCTTCCGTGCGCGGGCCGGCTGTGCACGGCCGGCGCGTGCTTCCCCGCGCGCGGCTGCGCTCGGCGGGGGGGTGCGGACGGCCGGGGCCACTGCGTCCCCGTGCGCGGCCGGTGCGCGCGGTCAGTGCCATTGCGGGGCTTTGCGGTGCGGTGCGTGCCATTTTGGTCATTTATCTATTTATTTTAGTGCCCGCGAATATGTGTTTCTTTTTTCAGGCTTCGAAACGGGGCGGTCAGTCGAGGCCGATGCGCCTGCGCTCTTCTCTTGACGGTGCGTGAATTGAGATATGGCGCAAGCGGTTTGGATTGCCTCCTAATACTGAGGTGAAGATTTCGGGGGCGGAGGAGCGCGCCCATAATCCGCCTACTAGCTTTATGACCCTTTCCGAGAGCTGCTTGAAGTCTGGTTTCTGTATTCCTCCATCCGAGGAGGTTCTTGAGATACTCCGGTTCTGCGGCGTCCCGATTACACAGTTTACACCTGCTGGGATGGCGAACATCATGGGGCTGGTTGTATTCTTCCGGGAGCACAGCACGCGCTTTTTGCTCGAGCTTTTCATTGACTGGTGCGAGGTTTCCACCGACTCGGGTGGTCGTATCGAGGTCCGTAGCAACAAGACCTGGTTCCACTTTGGTGAGAAGGCAGATTACCGTCACGGAAACACCCTCTATGGGTATGTCCGTAATCCCTGGGAGCTGCCGGAGCTTTGGAGAGCGCTCCCTGGCGTTGTCGTTGGCTGACCGGGCGGGAAGACGAGTTCTTTCCCATTACCGGTTTCCCTGGTCGGGAGGGCCTATCGAAGGCTCTGTTCTGTATTTACAGCTGCGTGGAGGAGAGACGACTACTCTCGGTGGGGCTTTCTTGGGATGCCGAGCGGGAGGCCGCTGTTCCCTTAGAGCGTGGAAGGAAGAGAAAGATTGTTTTCAAGAATGGAACTCCTGGTTTGTGTTCTGCTCCGCTGGAGCCCAGGAGCCACGATCACGAGGCCGGTCCGAGCCGCCATCGGGGGGAGCCGATTGCTTCCGACCCAGAGGTCGAGATTCTGGCCTCCCCTACTGCTGAGCAGGTTGCGCAGGGAGACCTGCCACCGCCTCCCCCCTTTCCGCCACCGAGACGAGTTTCTTCTTCTCTTCAGGCGATGACCTCCGCGGTAAGTGAAGCTTTTCTTCTCCGGATCCTGGTTTATCTTTGCTGGTGTTTCTCATGTTTTCTGACCGCTTCCTTTGTGTTTGCAGGCGAATGCCCTGACCAATGTTGCTCTTACATGGAGCGATTATTATGTGGGTCTCAAGGATAGCTATATCTCTCTTCAGGAGGAGCTGCGCGTGGTGAGGAGTGACATGTCGATCCTGCAGAGGAAGAGGGATCGCGATCTGTCTCATATCAAGCAGCTGGAGGCCGACATCTCCTCTTCCCGATCTGAGGTTGAGAGGCTGCGGGAAGAGTTCGGCGGAGATAAGGCGCTAGACGCAGAGGCGCTTCGCCAGCTGTCCGAAGCTCAGGGGGAGATGTTCCGCCAAGAGGGTGAGCTGGGCTTTTTGAGGAGCGAGGTGGAGCGGCTGTCATCTGTCGAGCGCAGCCTTGAAGATGCCAAGGCGGCCGGAGTGGCCGAATTCCGAGATTCTCTCGCTTTTGTCGAGGAGCGGTTCCAGATGGCGGAGGAGATCCGTGCCGAGGTCATGACGAAGGAGGTCGAGCCCTGTTGGAGGATGAGCGTGAAGTTGCCTTCCAGCGTGGTATTCAGAAGACTCTTCGCGTGGTGGTGAGGAAGTTCGGGTGTGACACCGCCGGTCTTGGAGCGGGAGACCTTTCGGAGGATGATCGTTCGGATGCAGCCGAGGATTGACGTTGATCGTCTTCTGTTTCCTTGCTTTCCATGCCATTGTCTGCATGTGTGTCGTTCTGAGTTGGTTTGTTTGCATTTTGCTTTTCCGCTTTCCGTATTGTTGTCTGCTTTGTGCGCAGCGTTGAGCTGACGCAGTTGTACCCTCCTATTGTGTTCATCGTATTTACTTCTTTGTGCGATCCTGTTAATCTGGTTGTTGGCACATGCATAGTTTGTTTGTTTTCAAAAAGAGTTTCGCATGAGACGGAGCCCGCGGCTTGCAGATGTATATATATATAAAGTTAGTTTGCGCAAGTCTGTGCCTGCGGCTTTCTCGCACGAGTCTGTGCTCGCGGCTTTGGTGCACGAGTCTGGGCTTGCGGCTCACAGACACGAGTCTGTGCTCGCGGCATTGGCGCAAGAGTCTGTGCTTGCGGCTTTGGTGCACGAGTCTGTGCTCGCGGCTTTGGTGCACGAGTCTGTGCTCGCGGCTTTGGTGCACGAGTCTGTGCTCGCGGCTTTGGTGCATGAGTCTGTGCTCGCGGCTTTGGTGCACGAGTCTGTGCTCGTGGCTTTGGCCGGTGAATAGCGGGTGTATTCAAACCGAGGTGAACGCAGGGGGGGGGGGGGGGGCAGGCCCCTACGACACCAGGACTTGAGGGCAGAGTAGAAGGGCGAACCTTCAATCGACAGCGGTGCAAAGTCCCCGGGGCAGGGCCCCGAAGCGGTACCTGCAGTAGAATGGCTTAGAGCAAGTAAAATTTAATTTAAAAATGAATACTGATACATGCGCAAGTGTAGTCTTGCGATTCCGGAGTCGATAAGTTTCTGATTCAGGGTTTATTGAGAGAGAAGATAACGTTGAGCTTCATTTGCGTTACGCTTGCCCGAGTTTTTTCGGTTGTTCAGCTTGGTGGGCGACCGTGGCCTGGCGGTTGACCTTCGTTGGCCTTCTTCCGTGTCTCCTTGCGGAAGGCCTCTAAGTATCCTAATTGGACAAGGCGTTCGATTTCATCTTTCAGTTGGGCACATTGCTCCGTTCGGTGTCCTCGGCCTTTGTGGAAGTGGCAAAACTGAGATTGATCTCCCCTGTGCAGGGAGAGCTTTTTGGGCCAGTGGATGATCTTGCTATTACAGATTATGGACAATATATGTTCGCGTGGTGTGTTTAGCGGGGTGAAGTTTCGGTAGCCTTGGCTTGCAAGCTCTCGGGGGCGGTCTGTTTGGTTCTGAGCGTGCAGTTCGGCCTCCTCGGGCTGCTGCTGCTATCCCTTTCTCTTACGACTCATATCGAAGGGTGGCGGATCCGCCATTGCCTGAAGTTTGGCTTTTCCAACTATTGCAGGAGTTGCATGGCCTTTCCGCGCACCCTGCTTCTCAGACTTCGATTTCGGTGATGGGTTGTTGTTGATCCAAGGAGCCTGGAGGTGGGTGTGTCGAAACCGTGCATCGCGCTTTTGAGAATACTCCCTTTGCTGGCCATGCGTCCGGACATTGAAACGTCGTGGTCCAGGGTGTCCAGTAGGAGGCTCCCAAATATTGCGTCGTAAGGGGAGTCTGCTTCGACGACGACGAACTGTACATCGTACTGGACTGGTTCTGGGTGCGCCCCTACTTGGACGGGGAGGGTAATAATTCCTACGGTTGGTACTGTAGTTCCATCTGGGAGCTCCGCGTTGCTGGCCCTAAGCTTGAGGTTCCCGCTCAGGAGTTTGAGCCGGACTATTGCTGCCAGGAATAGGATGTTGAAGGAGATGCGATGAGTTATCAATGCTTTCCTCAACTCACAGGGGGACTCCCTATGCTTGCGTCCAAGGTGATGTCCATCCATGCGCAGGGACGCTCTTGGTGAAAGTTTGTGCTGATCTTTTCTGGCTGCTTGCTCCGTCCTGCCTCCCCTGGGAGGGGTGGTTCGTCCGTGTCGGGCTTCTCTTCTTCTTGAATCTTTGTTGAACGCGTTTCGTGCCATTCGACGAACAGTTGGGATAACTCGGTGAAGTTGTGAATCACTCCGTTTGGCAGGGCTTGATACCAGCGGAGGCGTCCCCGCGCAGGGTTTTGGTGAAGATCTTGCAACTGATCTGGTCGGGCAGTCCGAACATCCGCATCGTTACCAGGAAGTGGTTAACGTGCTCGTATGGGTCCTCTGCCCTGTGGAACTCTTCGCAGCGTGGGAGCTTCTGCCATGACGGAATCGGTTATGCCAAAACTGTTTTTGACAGAGGGGATCGCCTTTGTTGATATTTGTCCACTCTTGCCGGTTCCGTGAACTCCGGCGAAGCGGGTACCGTGCTCGGAAATTCTTTGCTTGGAATTTGGGAATCCATTTCCCACAGACGGCGCCAAACTGTTGCAGAATGCTTAGGACTCTTGGTAGACCGGTCCACTTGAACCACCTTAGCTCGTCAGCGAACTAAGCGCGCAAACAGTCAATTAGAGATTTGTCGAGTACACTTGGACTTTTTAACGTGGAAAACCCGGAAAGGGTAAAAAACCACGCGGCCGGAGCTGTGCCGACCAAACTTCACTATCTCCTGGGGGTTACAATTTTGACGCTAGAACTCGAGCGCGACAGGCCGCTGCTCGTTACAATGATGGAGAGAGAGAGAGAGAACTCCGAGGGTGACAGGCCACCTCTCGGAAAAACTAAGTCTTTTTCCCTTTTGAGAACCAAAGTCTGAGAACAAAAGTGACAAGGCTAGTCGCCTTTTCCTTCTGAGAATGCTGGAGAACGCAAGTGAGAAAGCTGGTCACCTTTTCCTTCCGGGAATGCTGGAGAACAAAGTGAGAAGGCTAGTCGCCTTTCGGGATGATGAAGATCTTCAAGTCCACGAAGGAGATCTTCAAGCGCCGAAGTAGAATTCCGCAAAAGTCTGCAAGGAGCTCTCCCAGGTCCAAAAGTCAAGGTCCTTTGATGAGCGAAACCATGCTTGCAAACGATAACGGCAAGTATACCGTATCGAATGTAGTATAGGTTATAAAAACCAAGGTCGTATAAAAATCCGGGCGTGTTGATTACTCTTAATCAAGACGATCTGTATTGTTCTATCAAATGAAACTTTTGATTCGATTGTAATAAGAAAAGGAACTCGACTAAAAGATTATAGCTAATAAAAAAAAGAGAGAAGGACAACTAGAAGAAGGGATGAATAAAAACAACAAATTTTATTAATTCATGAAAAAGAGATTACAACTATTGGAAGAGGACTTACAAATGCAAAAAAAAAGTAAAGCTAGATTACTCAAACAAAGGAGGAATAACGCAGAAAATGGAGGCTTGGACTCCAAAAATTCATCCCCAAACATCTGGAAAAGCTCCCTTTAAATAGCTGAATTTTTGGTGTTACACGCCCTTGGTCACGCCCGTGACCAAGGGCGTGTAAGGGGCGTGATCGAAGCAGCAGCGGAGAGGGCGCCTTCTGGAGTAATTACGAGCGTTTCGGCCGTGTCACGCCCTAGGTCACGCCCGTGACCTGGGGCGTGTAAACTTGAAATCTGGCTGCTGGCGGGAAAATATGGCGGGAAGAAGCGCGGGGCGAGTCACGCCCGTGACCTGATGTCACGCCCTTGGTCACGCCCTTGACCTAGGGCGTGTAATTTTAATTGACGTGTCAGCGTGCTCCTGATGCTTGTGGCGGGTCGTGGCCGTGACATTGGGTCACGCCCTTGGTCACGCCCGTGACCTGGGGCGTGTACTTGGCGAAATCTTCACGGAGCGTCCCCAGAGTGGCAGAAGCAGGTCTGGAGTATTTCGTAGGTTACACGCCCATGGTCACGCCCGTGACCTGGGGCGTGTAATTTTAACTTTTTGCTCGAAACAGCCCAGAAAACCTGAAAACACAAAATAAACTTAAGTTAGCTTATGAAATAACAATGGAAGGATTTATATGATAAAATTCCATAAAATAACATAATTTTATATAAAAAAAACATAATAAACCTAAACTAAAAGATGAGTAAATAAATTACTCATCAAATACCCCCGTACTTGCTCATTGCTCGTCCCAAGCAATCCATTTTTCACAAGGGTGAGAAAAATTAATGCAAGATAGAATGTGAAGACTAGAGAGTAAAATGCGAAGTATTATGCTGGCATGTGTAGATATTTTAGTAAAAAGATGTTCTTGGCATAAATGCTAATTTATGAAATACTTCAAAAATGCGTTATAATTATTTATCATTATTTTAAAAATGAGTCGACGGTCAATCAAAAAGTTATGTGAAGGGAAAAAATAGCGTGATTGCTGAGATTTAAATTACTAGATGTAAACGTTCGGGGTGGCCTCCAAAGAAATCCATCAATGTCGACGGCCATAGGCTTGCCCGGTTGCACTTTCTCCACTACACTTCGAACAAAATCGACTCTATGGATCTTTAGGACTTAAATTGGGTACATTTTAAGGCTTGGGTTTAAGGGTGAGGTAACAATGATAAACATGAAGGCGCATTTCACTTAAACAATATTTTTGAGCTAAAAGAAAATGATTGCCACCATAAAATAATGAAGCTTTACCCCCATACTTGTATTTTTTCAAAGGGGAGACACTCTCATACTCATTAATTTAAATCATGAATCTTCATAATTGGGATCATTCCAAGTATGCATGTACATACCTAGGCCACATATCATTATGAGATTATTACTTTTTGAGATTTAAACATTTTTTTTTTGAATTGATACCCATAATTGTCTTTTTTCATAAAATCGTACCCAAAATTTTTTCATTTTAGCTCAAAATCTGAAAGTGTTTATTTGGGTTTTGGGCTTTTTAGCTCTGGTGCCGAAATGAGGAGGGTGGATCAAAAAAAAGGTGTAAGGCTCAAATTTGTGTGAACAATGGTGGTAAATCTCGGTTGGGTGCAAAGGCTCAAACTATCCAAAGAAAGGCCTAAATCATTTCTGTAAAGTTAATTTGTCCAAAGTGCAAATGTTTTGAAAATAACTTGGGGCAAGTTCTAGACATCGAGAAAGGACACCCTTTTGTTCAATTCGAGTAATAGCTTTCTAACAATCTTCTACACACTCACCAAAACTACTTTTGGATAAGACCGGATTCGAATTTAAAAGTAAAATAAATTATTACTACGCAAATTAATAAAACATAATTTTAGATCTATGCCAAGAATTTAATTTTACACCAAAACTACTTAAGACAAGCATAAGACTAGGAGCACTACATGAGTCAACAATTTTACTCAAAAGTTTCAAAAACTATTCTAGCACAAAATTATTTTTAGTTCATATGTAAAACAGTCTACTTAGAACTTACAATTTAGCAAGTGAGAGTTTTGATGAATAAAAAGAACATTTTCTAATAGATTTTTTTTTGTTCTTGGATTTCCCAAGATCTGCCCGGTGAAGGGTTTGCAAGGTACTAGAGGCTATGATGGGAATTCAAGCCCAAAGCGTCCTTTTCAAGAAATTTAATTTCAAATTTTTATAATTTTTTTTTTTGGTTTTTATTTTTCAAGTAAAACTATAAAGAAAGCTATGCTACACCCCCATACTTAAAATTAAACATTGTCCCCAATGTTTAAAACTAAGTATGAAAGATAAAACTAAAAAAAACATGACATTAAAGAAAATTAAGATAAATTACTAAGGTGTAAAGAGGGCTTCCCTGAATGGTAGTCGGGGTCGCTGGTCAAACACCTGCAGAGTTAAAATAAACAAGAAAAGAAAGATAAAAATAAAGAGGTTAACATTGGGTTGCCTCCCAAGAGCGCTTTGTTTACCGTCGCGTAGCTTGACTAAGTGGCGTTCTACAAGTTTGTGAGGTTAAGCGTTTCAATTTTGCTGGGCGCTGGGTCGCCAGAATGATATAATTTCAATCGGTGTCCGTTAACCTTCAAAAGGCCTTGATCCGGGTGTTCTATTAGCACGGTCCCATATGGCCAAACCTCTTTTACAACAAAAGGGCCGGACCATCGGGATTTTAATTTGCCCGGAAAAAGTTTTAATCTAGAATTATATAAAAGGACTGAGTCTCCCGGTGAAAAAGATTTTGGAAATTTTATTTTTTTGTCATGGTAAAACTTAGTGCGCTCCTTGTAAAGTTTATTATTTTCATAGGCGTTTGCACGCCATTCGTCTAATTCATTAAGTTGAAATTTTCGTTGATCGGAGGCTAAGTTCAAATCTAAGTTTAAAAATTTTAGCGCCCAGAATGCGCGATGTTCTAATTCCACCGGTAAATGGCACGCTTTTCCATAGACCAATCGGTATGGTGTACATCCGATGGCGGTTTTGTACGCTGTCCGATAGGCCCATAGTGCGTCGTCTAATTTTAACGACCAGTCCTTCCTATTAACGGAGACAGTTTTTTCTAAAATTCTTTTTAGTTCGCGATTCACCACCTCCACTTGGCCATTTGCTTGTGGGTGGTAGGCGGTAGATAGCTTGTGGGTAACTCCATACTTTGCTAAAATTTTAGCAAGTTGGTTGTTACAGAAATGTGTGCCCCGATCACTAATTAGTGCTCGGGGTGTGCCAAATCGTGAAAATAATTTTTTTTAAAAATTTACGACGACTCTCGCGTCGTTAGTGGGGAAAGCTTGTGCTTCCACCCACCTTGACACGTAATCGACCGCAATAAGAATATATTTATTATTTAAAGAAGAGGGTAAAGGACCTACGAAATCTATTCCCCAAAGATCAAAAATTTTGCATTCTATAAAAATATTTTGGGGCATTTCGTCGCGGTTAGAAATGTTACCTGACCGTTGGCACCGATCACAATTACTCACAAAATGATGAGCGTCTTTGAATAAGGTGGGCCAATAGAAGCCCGCCTCTAGCGCTTTTCTTGCGGTCCGGTTTGCTTGGTAGTGTCCGCCGGCTGGTCCTTCGTGGCAGTGTCGTAATATTTTGACGCCTTCCTCGCCCAAAATACACCTTCTTACCACTTGGTCCGCGCAGACACGAAATAAAAAGGGGTCCTCCCAAAAATAATTTTTCAAATCTGAAAAGAATTTCTTCTTTTGCTGACTTGAAAAATCTTTTGGTAGGACCCGGGCCACTAAATAGTTGGCCAAATCCGCATACCAAGGGGTGGAAGAAGTCGTTATCTTTTCCATGGCGAGGAGGCGCTCTTCAGGGAATTTATCATCTATCTCGGCCTCCACTAGTGCTCCTGCTGCCGGATTCTCCAGTCTTGAGAGGTGGTCGGCCGCCAAATTCTCCGCTCCTTTCTTGTCTCGGATCTCCAAATCGAATTCTTGCAAGAGTAGGATCCATCTCAATAGTCGGGGCTTGGCATCCACTTTATCTAGCAAGTACCGGAGTGCGGAGTGATCTGTAAAAACAATAATTTTTGATAGCGTTATGTACGAACGAAATTTATCAAAAGCAAAAACGATCGCTAGAAGTTCTTTTTCCGTCGTAGTATAATTAGCTTGGGCGGATGTAAGCGTTTTGCTTGCGTAATAAATTGGGTGAAAGTATTTATTCACCCTTTGGCCCAAGACCGCACCTACGGCAAAATCGCTTGCATCGCACATGATTTCGAACGGAAGAGACCAATCTGGTGAAATTAAAATAGGCGATTTGATAAGTTTGTTTTTAATTTTTATGAACGCCTTAGAACATTCTTCATCAAAGATAAACGTGGTTTCTTTTTCTAAAAGATGTGTTAACGGTTTTGTAATTTTTGAAAAATCTTTAATAAACCGTCTATAGAAACCTGCATGTCCTAAAAAACTCCTAATAGATTTAATATTAGTAGGCGGTGGGAGTTTTTCTATAACTTCGATCTTGGCCCTATCGACCTCAATCCCTTTACTAGAAACCTTATGTCCGAGGACTAATCCCTCTCGGACCATAAAATGGCACTTCTCCCAGTTGAGTGCCAGATTCGTGTCTTCGCAGCGTTGAAGAACACAGTCAAGATTTTTTAGACAATTTTTAAAGGAATCGCCATAAACTGAAAAATCATCCATGAAAACTTCCATGACGTCCTCAACTAATTCATTAAAAATTGCCAGCATACATCTTTGAAATGTAGCTGGCGCATTGCAAAGCCCAAACGACATTCTTCGGTATGCGAAGGTGCCGAACAGACAAGTGAAGGTAGTTTTCTCTTGGTCTTCGGGCGCAATTGGGATTTGGAAATATCCCGAAAGACCATCAAGAAAACAATAGTGCGAGTGACCGGATAAACGTTCTAGAATTTGGTCAATGAAGGGCAACGGAAAATGATCCTTGCGGGTAGCATCATTTAATTTCTTATAATCGATGCATACCCGCCAACCCGTAACAGTACGGGTTGGGATTAACTCGTTATTTTCGTTTTCAACTACTGTGATTCCGCCCTTCTTAGGCACGAATTGCACCGGGCTAACCCAAGTGCTATCAGAAATTGGGTAAATAATTCCCGCGTCTAATAATTTTATAATTTCGGCCTTAACGACGTCCTTCATATTAGGATTCAAGCGTCATTGAGGCTGAATAGTGCCGCGAGAATTATTTTCAAGATTTATTTTATGCGTGCAAAATGAGGGATTTATACCCTTTATATCAGAGATTTGCCACGCAATTGCGTGACGGTGGTTATTTAAAATTTTAATTAATTCAGAAATTTCCGAATCATTAAGCGCAGAAGAAATAATTACGGGTAATTTTGAATTTTCTTCTAAAAATACATATTTTAGATGATCCGGTAGTTGTTTTAATTCTAGACTCGGCGGCTCTTCATAAGATGTTTTGATTTTAAAAATATTTAAATTTTTTTGTTCAAAATTTTCCTGCCGGGTTGTTTCTTCAAGACATAATAAAGTTTGTAACTCCGGATTTTCATAAGAAGGGGAATTTATTTCCGCAAAAGTTGATAAGTCTTCTTCAAAATTTGATTCTAAAATAAAACAAGAATCATCGCTAGTGATTGCATTTCTCATTGATTGATTAACATTGAAAATAACTTCTTCTTCTCCAACTCGCAGGAGAAGTTTTCCGTTACTTACATCTATTATAGCTCGAGCGGTGGCTAGGAAAGGTCGGCCAAGTATTAGGGGTACTTCGACGTCTTCTTCAATATCGAGGATGACAAAGTCTACCGGGAAGATAAACTTATCAACCTTTACTAGCACATCTTCAATGACCCCTATTGGGTATTTAACTGATCGATCCGCTAGTTGGATGCATATATTAGTTGGGCTTGGGTTTCCCAAACCAAGTTTTTGGCGCCGTTGCCAGGGATCTGAGTTGATATTTCGAAAGAGAATATCTATTGGTTTTATCGCTTCTTTTCTTCTCTTATTATTATTTTTTTTTCTTTCTATCATTCAAGGTGTAACTATATTCCTAGAAAGGACGCTTTGGGCTTGAATTCCCATCATAGCCTCTAGTACCTTGCAAGCCCTTCACCGGGTAGATCTTGGGAAGTCCAGGACTAATTTTAAATCACCTAATAAAAAAAAAAAAATTTATAAAAAATTTAATATATAATAAATTTTTGCTTTGTTCTTCTCTCTCACCTCTTCCTCTCTTTTCTTTTCTTCTTGGTTTATGACCCGACACAACTCTCCAGCTAATTTTGAATTTGGATTTGATCCGGAAATCGAGCGCACGTTACGGCGGCGTCTCCGATTTAGTGATCTGCCTATAATTCGCGAAGAGTCGGTCGGAGAAACTAACGAGGAAATAATGGGTGATCCCATCCATAATGAGGCTCCGCTACGGACCATGTCCAATTATGCGAGACCGAATTGGGAGGGTACACAATCTAGTATTATTCGCCCGGCTGTGGCAAATAATAATTTTGAAATTAAAACGAGCATCATTCAGATGGTACAACAAACCGTCGTTTTCGATGGTTTACCAGATGAAGATCCTAATTTACATTTACTTAATTTTTTGGAAATTTGCGATACATTTAAGATAAATGGTGTCACCGATGATGCCATCCGTTTACGCTTATTTCCTTTTTCTTTGCGGACTAAGGCTAAGCAGTGGTTGGGATCTCTTCCTAGAGGTTCCATCACTACATGGGCCGAAATGACGGAGAAATTTTTAACAAAATATTTTCCTCCGGCAAAATCCGCCAAATTACGTACGGACATTCTCTCTTTTACGCAAGAAGACTCGGAGTCTCTCTACGACACATGGGAGCGCTTCAAGGAATTATTGCGGAGATGTCCTCATCATGCCCTTCCTTTGTGGCAACAAATTCAAACTTTCTACAATGGTTTAAATCTCCAAACGAGGCAGATGATTGATGCGGCCGCAGGGGGAACTCTTAATAATAAAACCCCCGAAGCTGCTCAAGAGCTTTTTGAGGAGATGGCCATGAATGCCTATCAGTGGAATGCGCCACGGTCGCGCCCTAATAAGCCGACCGGACTTTTTGAAGTCGAGGCCACCCCTAACTTAGCGCAACAAGTAGAAATGCTCACAAAACATTATGTGGCGGAGATGACTGCTTCCTCTGCCACAAATTGGGCTAACAATAATAACTTTAATAACTTGATGAGCGAAACCATGCTTGCAAACGATAACGGCAAGTATACCGTATCGAATGTAGTATAGGTTATAAAAACCAAGGTCGTATAAAAATCCGGGCGTGTTGATTACTCTTACTCAAGACGATCTCTATTGTTCTATCAAATGAAACTTTTGATTCGATTGTAATATGAAAAGGAACTCGACTAAAAGATTATAGCTAATAAAAAAAATGAGAAGGACAACTAGAAGAAGGGGTGAATAAAAACAACAAATTTTATTAATTCATGAAAAAGAGATTACAACTATTGGAAGAGGACTTACAAATGCAAAAAAAAAGTAAAGCTAGATTACTCAAACAAAGGAGGAATAACGCAGAAAATGGAGGCTTGGACTCCAAAAATTCGTCCCCAAACATCTAGAAAAGCTCCCTTTAAATAGCTGAATTTTTGGTGTTACACGCCCTTGGTCACGCCCGTGACCAAGGGCGTGTAAGGGGCGTGATCGAAGCAGCAGCGGAGAGGGCGCCTTCTGGAGTAATTACGAGCGTTTCAGCCGTGTCACGCCCTAGGTCACGCCCGTGACCTGGGGCGTGTAAACTTGAAATTTGGCTGCTGGCGGGAAAATATGGCGGGAAGAAGCGCGGGGCGAGTCACGCCCGTGACCTGATGTCACGCCCTTGGTCACGCCCGTGACCTAGGGCGTGTAATTTTAATTGACGTGTCAGCGTGCTCCTGATGCTTGTGGCGGGTCGTGGCCGTGACATTGGGTCACGCCCTTGGTCACGCCCGTGACCTGGGGCATGTACTTGGCGAAATCTTCACGGAGCGTCCCCAGAGTGGCAGAAGCAGGTCTGGAGTATTTCGTAGGTTACACGCCCGTGACCTGGGGCGTGTAATTTTAACTTTTTGCTCGAAACAGCCCAGAAAACCTGAAAACACAAAATAAACTTAAGTTAGCTTATGAAATAACAATGGAAGGATTTATATGATAAAATTCCATAAAATAACATAATTTTATATAAAAAAAACATAATAAACCTAAACTAAAAGATGAGTAAAGAAATTACTCATCATCCTTTCAAATGAAGCCTTGGGGCTCCTTTTATAGCTTTGGACGGGGGCGACCCGGTAATTTTGTCGTTGGTAGTTTCCATAAATGCTCGGTGGACGAATCATATTCTCTAGTTCGGGGCCCTCAGATCGCCATTTTTCGTAAATGACCACCTTGCCCCTCGGGCAGCTTAGGCAGCTCGGGCAGTTCGGGCAGTTCCATTGGAGGCGAAAAAGGCGACTGACTGTTCCTGAAAAGTGAGAAGCCTGAAAGACAAAAAGTGAGAAGCCGGAAAGACAAAAAGTGAGAAGCCGGAAAGACAAAAAGCGAGAAAGCTTCCTGACTGTGCTTAGAAACGTTCTGAGCGCGCGTTAGCGCTGAAGCGTTCTGGGCGCGTAACGAACCGCGGGAGTGTTCTGAGCGGACGGAGAGTCGAGCGGTCGCGATCTGAGAAGGAACCGGGGTCTGTCGTTCCTGACGAGGAGCGCGCCTGAAAAGGCGCCCCGTGAGTCCCCCTGTTGGGAAAGGGGAAGGAGGGGGGGGGGGGTGGAACCGTCGCCATCCCCCGCGAAGAGGGAAGCGGACGGGATGCGCTCCCGGGAGACGCGGCAAGGCCGCACCCAAGGGGGGGTGCGGCCAGGCCGCACCCCGCCCCAAGGGGGTGCGGCAAGGCAGCACCCCTCCCCAAGGGGGTGCGGCCAGGCCGCACCCCAAGGGGGTGCGGCAAAACCGCACCCAGAGGGGGCGCGGAAAGGCCGCTCCCCGAGGGGGGTGCGGCCAGGCCGCACCCCCAGTTCGGCCGCACCACTTGCGGGCGTGCGGCTCGGCCGCGCCCCGTGAGGGGACGCGATTGCGCGGGTCGCCCTGAAGACGGGAGGTGGTCCCGTTGCCATTCTCGGCGTGGCTCCGGATGGCAACTTTGGTTTTATTTCTCTGGATTTCCTGCCAAACTGATGGGGAAAGTGATTTTGGAAATGTTTGCTGCCATTGTGGCTTATAAATAATAGCCCATTATACAAGTCCCTATCACTTATATACATATATATAGTATGTATATATAAGTATATACATATATATAAGTATACTTATACATAATATATATATATTCTTATATATATATACTCTATATGTATATATATCTATATATATATTTATATATATATTATATATATAAGTTTATATAAGTATATATATATAAACATATATACATATATATATGTATATATATAAGTATAAATATATATAGTATATATATATTTATAAGTATGTATACATACATTTATACTTATATATATAAATATATATATATATATATATATATATATATAAATCTGTATATACAAATAAGTATATATAAGTATATATACATATATTAGTATATATAAATATTAATATGTATAAGTATATAAATATATATAAGTATATATATATATAAGTATATATATACACATATATATATACTTATAAGTATATATATTTATATAGTATATATATACATATATACTATAGTATATATACTTATATATACTTATATATATACTTATTAGTATATATAAGTATATATATATACTTATAAATATATGTATTTATAAGTATATATATATATAGTATATATACTTATATATATACTTATATATATATATACTTATAGATATATATATATGTATGTATATATATAAATAATTTATATATAAGTATATATATAAGTATATATATATATAAATATATATATATATATATACTTATATATATATACTTATATATATACTATATAAGTATATATATACTTATATATATATACTATATAAGTATATATACTTATATATATACATAAATATAAGTATAAGTATATACATATACATATATATATATATATTTATATATATGCTTATACTTATATTTATGTATATATAGTTCTATATATATGTATATATATATAAGTATATATATAGTATATACTTATATATATAAATATAAATAAATATATATTTATATAAGTATATATACATATATAAGTATATATACATATATAAGTATTTATATATATAAATATATACTTATATATATATGTATATAAGAATATATATATATTTATATAATATAAGTATCTATAAGTATAAATATGTATATATATACTTATATATAAGTATACTATATAATACTATATATATATACATAAGTATATATTTATATATATATACATATATAAGTATATATACTTATATACATATATATAGTATGTATATATAAGTATATACTTATATAAGTATATATATATAGATATATACATATATATATACTTATATATATATAAATATATATATATACTTATATATATACATATATATATATATAAGTATATATAAGAATATATATATATATACTTATATATATATACTATATATATACTGTTTGTCCGGAAAGCCCGCGACCTCCTCTTGCTGGTCAAATTTTTCGGTCTCAGCGGTCTCAGTTTTGGTGACCGCCCAGATCGCCAGCTGCCTCCTCAACTAGAACTTTCTAAGTGCCAAGCGGTTAGGGCTGTGCGAGATCGCCAGCTTAAGCGGTCTGATCGTTTTCCTTATTTTTGCTATTTGTACCCCATTTCCCTGCCCCGGCTCTCCTGTACCCCGGGCAGCCCGTAGTTTTCAGTTCTGCCCGTAGGGGTACCGGAAAAGGGACTTTTGGCTTCGAGGCTCCAGCTTACAACCTGTGTAAGCTTTCTCATTTCTTCATGATCGCCATTTCGTGATCGTTTCTCTTTGTTGCAGCATCTTCTTTGTTAGTAACCTGCACTTCGCAGTTTTCTCCCATCCCCCTTTTTGTGTGAATTTTGGAGGTACCATTTTTGGCACCAACAGAACGAACACGCGACCTTCAGATTCGAAGTGTCAGGTGAAATTCAGACTTTCAAGATGGCTGATCGCCGTAGAGGTCGTCCCTTGCGATCTCCCAGCGTTCCCCCTTCCGATCACAACCCGTTAGAAGCGCTTGAGCGCCGCTTCGAGCTTCGAGTTGAGCAGGCTCTCCGCGAGGCTGCCCGAGCTAGGCAGGACGCCGCCGCTGTTCAGCAAGAGATCACGCGGTCTCAGCAAGAGGCCTCCTGAGACCGGCAAGAAGTCATCCGGACTCATCAGGAGTCCGCGAAGCAGATTGAGGCCATGAACCAGGTTCTGGCCGCGATCTCCCAGAAGATCCTTCCCCAAGCCTCTCAGGTCGCCACTCCTGACCGCATGGTAAGCGGTCACCTGAGCGATCACCCCGTCTTCCAGCCCGCAGCTCCCCAGCGATCTCAGCATGAGGAGTTCGCCGCCCGTCGTAATTCTTTCCGAGCCGCAGCCCAGGGGCCTCCGGCTCAGACCTTGAATTTTGAAGAAGGGTTCCTTACCCTCAAGCTCCTCCTGCTCCTTTCCTTCCTCCTCCGGGACCTTTTGAGTTTGGGGAGCCTTACCCCTTTACTGATGAGATTCGTCGGCATCCGATTCCTCACGGATTCAGAGAGCCCCGCCTTCCTGTGTATATAGGAGAGACAGATCCAATGTGTCATCTTCAAGCCTTCGAGTCTGCTGTTGCCCTCAAGACCATTTCGGATGGAGTGAGGTGCAAGCTGATGGTCACCTCCTTTGATGAGTCGGCCATGGAATGGTTCTATAAGCTGCCTTGTCAGTCTATCTCGAGCTTTGCTGCCCTGAGGCAAGAGCTCCTTCTAAGGTTTGCCACCGCGAAGAAATGGAAGAGTGGTCCTGCGACCCTCTTCAAGATTAAGCAAAGCGACAACGAAACTGCAGCGCATTTTGTTGACCGCTTTCAAAAAGAGATCTTGGGAGTCAGTGATATGGATCCTGAACTTTATATAGTAGCTTTGATCAGTGGCCTGCAAGAAGGCCCTCTAAAGTTTAAACTCACAACCAAGGAGCCTAGCTCCTATCAGGAGCTGATTAGCATTGCCAATCGCTACATAGAAGGGGAGATCAACAACCCCACCTATGTGAGCAATTTGACCAACAGGGCCACTCAGAAAGGCTCTGCGGGATTTTATCCGGCTCCATCTTCCTCGAAGCCTAGACAAGAGCTCCCACCTCCGGCTCCGAGAGGTAAGAATTATCGCAACAACCGTTTCAATCGAGGTAATCAATTTTTCCCGCCTCAGGGTTCATTTCTTCAAACCCATGCTACTCCTGCTCCGCAAGTCACCCCAGTCCACTAGATCCAGTACGCCCAACCTCCTCTTCTGCCCATTCCTTCACTCTACAATGAATCCCAAGAGTCTTTTACAGACTTTGGTGTTTCTATGAGTGAAGTGCTCCAAATCCTTCAGAAGCAGCCCATTTTTCAAGGGGCCAGCTCCGCTAAACTCTGATCCGAAGACCAGAAATCCTACTCTCTACTGTGAGTACCACATAGATAGGGGACATTTGACAGAAGATTGCAGAGTTCTCCGCCTGTTCTTAGAGAAGCTTCTGAAGGAGGGTAGGCTCCGAGATCTCATTCAGAAGAATGATTCTGCCAAAGCCTCAACCTCCAAGGCTAAGGAAGTAGCGGAGGTTCACTGGGCTTGCGAAGAAGTGGACGATATTGGCCATCTTGGCAATATTTGATTTCCCAATGAATGTGTGGATGCTGATGACGAAGGCGCCTTGGGCAATCTTTTCTGCATCTACGGGGGTGCAGGTCCGGAGTCTTCAAGAAAGGCAAGTCTGAAGAGGGTTTACCAATCAGAGGTTGCGGCCACCTCTTCAGCCCTGGTCCGAGGAACGGTCACTTTCGGTGATGAAGACCTTCCTCAGACCGCGATTCCCTTTGACGACGCGGTCGTCATTAAAGCTGTAATTGAAAATTACACAGTGGAGAAGATTCTGATAGACACGGGGAGCTCAGTCAACGTGCTCTTCAAACCTGCCTTCGAGGCGTTTAAGACAGGTAAATCCCTCCTATCAACTGAAGGCCCCCTTTATGGTTTTTCAGGAGAGAAGAAAGAAGTAGAAGGGCTCGTCACTCTTTCCGTAATTCTGGGAGGGATAGTAAAGCTGGTCAAATTTATAGTCGTTGATGCTCCCAGTAGCTACAATGCCATCTTTGGAAGACCCTTCTTGAATGGATATCAAGCCATTGTCTCCACCTATCATCAAGCGGTGAAGTTCGCCTTGAACGGCAAACAACACCGAATTAGGAGCGACCCAAGGAAAGCTAGGGAATGCTACGTAAAGACGGTCAACATGATTGTGTCCTCTCCTCCCCAAGAAGTCATGATGGCTGAATCAATTGAAGCTCATGAACAAGTCCAAGCTACAGAAGAAGGTGAGGAGGATGCAAGAGATGGAGTTCGCCTGGAACCTGCCCAACCAACTCAAGATGTTCAGATCAGCGAGGAAGATGAGAGCAGAAGCCTCTCCATCAACGCTGAATTATCTGAAGCTGACAAGGGTCAGCTCATCTCTTGCCTTCTGCAAAATCTAGATATCTTTGCTTGGTCGGCAGATGACATGCCTGGAGTGGACCCGGATGTCGCTTGCCACCATCTCAATGTTGACCCAAACTTCATCCCGATCCAGCAGAAGAAGAGGTCTGTTGCAACTACTCTAGCTCAGCCCATCCGTGAAGAGGTAGAGAAGCTTCTGAAGGCAAAATTCATACAACCAATCCAATACCCTGAATGGATATCAAACGTTGTAATGGTAAAAAAGTCGGGTGGGAAATGGAGGAAGTGTGTCGACTTTACCAAACTCAATAAATCTTGCCCCAAGGATTGCTACCCCTTGCCTCGGATAGATTCTCTAGTAGATTCTGCGGTAGGTTATTCTTTTATGAGTTTTTTGGATGCTTTTTCAGGTTACCATCAAATCAGAATGCATAAACCAGATATACCTCATACTTCATTTATCACAAATGATGGTTGCTTCTGTTATCTCGTAATGCCTTTTGGGCTAAAAAATGCTGGAGCAACCTATCAGAAAATGATGGATACAGTTTTCAGGAGTCAAAAGGGAAGAAACCTTGAGGTATATATTGATGACCTCTTGGTAAAAAGCAAATTATTCTCTTCTCATCTTAGAGACCTCTCAGAAACTTTTGCAACCCTTCGAAACTTTTAATATGAGGTTGAATCCGTTGAAGTGTGTTTTCGGGGCAAGTAAAGGAAAATTTCTGGGTCACCTCCTTACTCCAGAAGGGCTGGAACCCAATCCTGACAAAGTAAAAGCTATTCTGGAGATGCCACCTCCCAAGTCCCCCAAAGAAATTCAGCAGCTAGGAGGGAGGATGGCAGGCTTAAGTCGCTTCATCTCCCGATCAGGGGATAATAGTGCACCTTTCTTTAAGACCCTCCGGGGAGGGAATAGGTTCGAGTGGACGAAGGAATATGATGATGCTTTCACTCAGCTTAAAAAGCAATTGACATCAACTCCTTTGCTCCAAAGCCCGCGAGAGGGGGAAAATCTTTTTCTATATATGGGAGTCAGAGCCGATGCCATAAGCTCTGTTTTGGTTCGAGAGGAGAAAAAGAAGCAATTTCCAGTCTATTATGTGAGTCGAATCCTGAAGAATGCAGAGACTCGCTATCCTATTCTTGAAAAGTTGGCCTTAATGCTTATAACTTCAGCAAGAAGATTAAGACCATATTTTCAAGCTCATTCGATTCTAGTCGTTAATGATCTTCCATTGAAGAGTGTCTTGGAAAAGCCAGAGCATTCAGGTAGGTTGGCAAATTGGGCAATAGAGCTCAGTGAATTTGACATATCTTATGTTCCAAGGGTGGCGATCAAAGCTCAAGTTTTAGCAGACTTCATGGTGGATGCCAAAGAAGTTGAGTCTCAGAAGGGGTTCGGAGTGCCCCTTGCCTGGAAAATCTTCGTGGATGGAGCCTCAGGAAAAAATTCTTCCGGAGCAGGAGTTGTCTTAATCAACCCAAACGGAGTAAGGCTGAATCAGGCGCTGAAGTTCTATTTTCAAGTAACAAATAATCAGGCAGAATATGAGGCTTTGCTAGTCAGGTCTTAAGTTTGCTAGAGAGTTGGGGATTGATGATGTCAAAATCTTCACAGATTCTTTGGTGATGGCTTCTCAAGTAAATGGAACTTTCGAAACTAGAGATAGTATTTTAAAGCGATATCTAACTCTGGTAAAAATCGAGGTAGGGAAGTTCAAAAGCTTTACCATTGACCATATTCAAAGGGGCGAGAACGTGGAAGCAGATGAGTTGGCAAAATTTGGACTTCTCTCGGGAGGAACAACTTCGGAATTGTTTCACCCAGCAATTGAAGAAGGAGAGGTCATGGAGATTGATCAGCATCTGTCTTGGATGGATACATTTATTCTATATCTTTCAACTGGAGAGCTCCATTCATCAATAAAGGATAGGAAAAGGTTTAAACGGAAAGCGGCTAACTATTATCTTGTTGCAGGAGTGCTTCTTAGAAGAACTTTCCTTTCACCATTAGCACGGTGTGTTTCGGAGGAGGAGATTCCAGCGGTCATTCAGGAGGTCCATTCTGGAGAATGTGGAAGCCATTCTGGGGCTAGAACTTTGGAGAAAAGAATTCTGAGGCAAGACTACTTTTGGCCTCAAATGAGGAAGGATGCGGAAAAATTTGCTAAGAAATGTGTAAAGTGCCAGAAGTTTGCTCCTCTCCAAAATCAGCCGGCTCAACAACTCAAGTAAATAGCAACTCCATGGCCGTTTGCAGTTTGGGGAATGGATTTGATTGGGCCTTTACCTATGGCAAGTGGGCAGCGTCGGTATATTATAGTCATGATTAACTATTTCAGCAAATGGATAGAAGCAAAAGCATTGGCCAAAATTACTACTCAAATCGTGAAAATTTTTATTAGGGGGGAGATAGTATGTCGGCACGGAATTCCAATGGCAATCATCACGGATAATGGTTCTCAGTTCAATAATTCAACTCTCGTTAATTTCTGTAAGCAAGTTGGCATTGAGCTACGTTTCGCTTCTGTGCATCATCCTAGAAGCAATGGCAGGCAGAGGCCGCCAACAAACTCATCATAAATCTCTTGAAAAAGAAGGTAGAAAATGTCAGGGGCAACTGGGCGGAACAACTACCTTCCGTCTTATGGGCCTTGAGGACAACTCCATGTTCTGCTACTGGAGAGACTCCATTCAAATTGTCACACGGTTCCGAAGCCATTATTCCGGTGGAATTTGAAGTAAAAAACCCAAGGGTATTATTGGCACAATAGAATCAAATTGATTGGATGGAAGGAAATGATGAGGAGTTAAAATGTAGCCTTGATTTAATTGAGGAGCTGAGAGATACCGCAATCATCAGACAAGAAGAGGTGAAAAGAAGAACGGCGAGGTTATTCGATAAAAATGTAAGAACCAAGGAATTCGCTGTGGGGATCTAGTCCTGAAGAAAGTAGATACGGCAGCAAGAGCCGCCTCAGTTGGAAAACTTAACCCAAACTGGGCAGGGCCGTTCGTGGTGAAGAGTGTGCTTAGAAATGGTAAATACCATCTCCAAACTTATGAAGGAGAAGAATTGCCTCATTCATGGAGCGGAGATGATCTCAAGCTCTTCTTTTCTTAAATGTTCGTATCTGATTCACTCATTCTTTTTTCTCACTTTTTATTCTCTCAAACATCACGCAGGTATTATCAAAACATTTGCAATGCAAGTGATGGATGACAAGTCTTAAAAATAAGTTGTTTTTTGAAAAGCCAAAAACCTGTCAAGTGAGACATCGACGGATCCTACTATATTCCCCCTCGACTTGTTAGCTCAACGTGTAATTCTACCGGGACCACAGATGTCGGGGAGATTTCAAATCTGTGTAGCAGTAGCTCGCCAAGCTCGAGCGGTAGAAGTTTAGGATACCAGGTCCTTGCTGACATATGGCACACCTCAGCATATCAAGGAGGTTTAGGTGGCTGGCTCAGCTCTGTCATGCATTAAGAAGGACATTGTTACGATCTTAATGATCTTTCAGGGAAAGCAATGTCGGTGTAGCCTCAGTGGCATGACCACACCTGCCCTACCGATCATTTGGGTCCGCAACTCTCGAATACTCGTTGAAGCGTGGTTAGGTAAGGGACGGTCAGAAACATCTATGACCGTCGCCTGAACCTCAGATTCGCCAGTTTGCAGCAAACTCGGTAATCCTTTAAAAAAAAGCAATGTCGGTATAGCCTCCGCTGCATGACCACACCATCCATATGGATCATTTTTGAGATCCTTTTTCCATCTTCTTTTTACCATAAAAATCCTATTCATTTCTTTATACTAGGATCGGGCGGTCAGCAATTTATGAGACCGCATGTTCTCCTTTCCTACTCTTTCTCCAAAGAGCGATCTGAGTCTTTTATGATCACCGGGCATAATTTTTTCAGGACAATTGAGGTCGTTATTCAGGAATCTCTTATGCCAGCCTGATAGAGGTCGACCCGGTCTTAATAAGATCGAGATCCTGATGTTCTCTATTATTCAAAGCTATATGGAATGATCATGGTTTTATATTCCTCACCAAGTGAAAATTGGGTTTTCTTCAAGGTGGCGGTCTGTATATAATATGATCGCTGAACTGGAATTCATGAGTTATTATTTTCCTTTTCAAGAAAAGATCTTGGCTATCAAGGGGTCGTCAAACGGGTTTCATGAAAGTCATTTGGGCGCCAATCATCCAGAGTTCGATGAGTTCGAATCATTTGCAAGTTATAGTTTCCTTATATTGCGACCTGTGTAATCTGAGACCGCATAACTATCATGAATAAGTTGGTTACTTTCTGATCAAACAGTTGAGTTGCTGAATTTCTTTTTTAGCGACCTGATTATCTCGAGATCGCAAAGTAGTCTTGTTTATATAATGTTTCAGTGTCTTTTCCAAGAGATCGCCACCTAAAGTTCTTTAATTTTGAAAGAAAATCATGTAATAAACCTAAGGCATTGAGATCGAATGCCGATTCCAACTCAGAAGAACAAATAAATATATGCATCAAAAACAAATTCATTCACTTAGACAGAATCTAACAGAAATTCAATCTTTATATATTCTGAAATGTCTACTACAACGAGACCGCTCGGTCTCCAAAAAAGAAAAAGGAAAAAATTACAATTTATCCTCTCTTTGATCTCTTAGAAGACCGCTCGCTCGAGGGGGAAGAACCAGTTTCTGCGGAAGATTCTTCTAAGCTATTCCCTAGAATTCTAGATCCAGAGCTTGAGCTCGAACTGGAATCCAGGCCCAGGGTATAGCGGCTTCCACTTTCTTCGTCTTCGATCACGACATCTTCATCTTGACCTGCGGTCTCATCGGCAACATCCGCGGTCTCTTCAACAGTCACAGATTGTTCTTCAATTCTCTGTGCCGCATCAGGGAAGAGATCGGCAAATGATATATCTTTGAATTCTTCAGTAAATCCATCGCGGTTGCGAAACTCATCCAGCACCTGGTCAGCGGTCTCTTTTATATGGTGCATCATAGCCCTTTGAAAAGCTGGATTTTCAGGGTCATAGGCTGCCTTTTCAAATTACTGTCAAAAGGAAATATATTAGACCGTGCGATCACAAGTAATGTATTTATAAAATATAGGTAAAATTCTCACATTTCTTTCCTCTTGCAAAGCAATTATTTCGTCTAGAGCGCTGCAAAGAGACCTCCCCATATGGTGGTTTAGGATGGTGCTTCTAGCGGTCACTTGAGCATTGAGATCGGGGAGCTCTTCGGTCTCAATTCTCAACATTTTGTTCGTATTCTTTCTCCCGTACAAAGCCGAAGTGACCACGTAGGCGTGACGGGTCACCTTCCCGCTCCACAAGGGTAGATCAGTGGACACCTTCACAGATTTTCCTTTAGCCGCCCATTTGAGGAGGGGCTTTCCTTTGATGTCCTTCATTCTTCTTTTAAAACCAACCAAGGGAAAATCTCGCTCAGCGGTCTCAGAGGTGGTGCCGAACACGTCAGCCTCGCGCTTCAGCCTCCTCTCCCTTTGAGTAAGAACTTCCATTGCTGGGGAGATGGGATCTTTTTCAGGGACCGCAAAGGTCGCTAAAAGTTAGGAAAAAGGAAAAAGTTAGAAAAAAGATTCAAAAGACATGAAGAAAATATACTCGAGACCGCAAGAAAGACTTACTCTCGGCTGGGGTGATCTCAGCGATCTCGGGCCAGATCGCTAGATAATGAATGAGGTCGATCCTCTTGCCCGCCAAGAAGCCCAAAATCTTCAGCTCCTCAGTTGAGACCGCTTTTATCTTTTTTAAGACGCTGTCAGGTCGCGGAGATGGCGAGCTCTTGAGACCGCCAAGGTCACCTTCAAAAATGAGAAATCTCTCTGTCCAGAAGGAGATATTGTTGGGAAGATTAAGGATCTTTATTCCTTCTACTGAAAAATACATCAGCCCTTTAAACGCATCTTTCTTCTTGCCTTCCTTCAGGATCTTCGCGGTAAAGGTTGCGCGGAACAGATTCATCGTAAATTTCACTTTCTCCGATCTCAAGTAATTAATGAAAACGTTGACCAGACCGACGGAGTTCGGGGCCAACTGGGCAAGTATCATACCATAGTAATCAAGTATTTCTAGCCATTCCCAAGGGAGGGGGATTTTTAATCCGTGATCGAAGTGATCGATGGGAATGACAAATTTCTTCTCCTCCCCAAAGTTTAGTCTTTCTTGTTCAGTTGGCGGTCTCACAACTACTTGAGTCTGGATCATATACTTCTTTATAAACTCAATGTACTCATCCTTTGATAAATGACCTTGCTTGTGATCGGCATTCAGAAAGATGTTGGCGGAAGAAGCACGAGCGGACACCATTTTAAGTGATCGCTGAGATCGGTGCTTAGAGCGCATTCAAGGAAGCATAAAATGAAGGTTATGAAGGCAGCTATTTATAGAACACGAAGGGTCATTTCAGTAATCATTACCTTTTGACGACCGCCCAGCAAAAAATGCTCAGATCGCTCGATTTATGCAAGGCTACGTGAAAGCATGTTACATTGGCGGTCTCAATCAATAAAACACATACAGCAGTAATAATACAGGCAATCCAAGCATAAAGAGATCGAAATCACAGAAATCAGGACCGCACCAAACATAGAATTAGAAGGAACCATAAAAATATATGGAACATTAATAGTAAAAAATATTACAAGATATATTGTCTAAATCCAGAGACCGCTCGGTCTCAAATTAAATGTTCACTTCCTAGAAGGCCTGTTTCTCCCTACATGAGCCGCAACATCCTGCATATCGTTCACTGTAGCCATAACCGACACCAAACTATGAATGGCCAGCATTGCAGCTCGGTGAATCTTTGACATTTCCTTGTCCACCTGCTCCATAGGGATCAGCACAATTTCAGGCTGCGGTCTCTCCGCTGGATGATCGCTGGAGGTACCCGGTCTCATCAACATCTTTGCATGACCGCCCCTCAGCCTCTCATTCTCCGCAGACAGCGCCGTAGCTTTCCCCTTGTACTATTCAGCATCCTTTTTGGCCTTCTTAAGAGCTCGCGCGATCTCTGCAACCCTCAGATCGCATTCCTCTCGAATCCTCTTCTCATTAGTGCGCAATTTCTCTTCGAGATCGCGGATCTGGTCGTTCTGAGATCGCTCCCTCATCATCATAGAGCGAACATCCTCGAACATTGGGTTAAGAATGTTGGCTAGCTGAGGGGAGGTCTCGATATGCTGAGGAAGTTCTCCCTCTTCGATCTCAGCATTATCATCTGCGGTCACAAGAAATGGGTTACTTCAATAATTAACAAGCGATCAAGTAAATTCTTTTAATAAGCGGAAAGAGTACTTGGAAAGAAGTCGAGACCGCAGTCACGTAAAGCTCTTCCGACATCTTTAGTGACCGCGGGATCTGCGGTCAGTGAAAGGCGATCTGATCCCCTTAAATGCTCCATATCCATTCTTTCCAATTCTCTTTTTTTGCGATCTTTCTCCCTCCTTTCTTCTTCTTTTTAACTCTTCATTACTCAAAAGGATATCATCGGTCTCAATAAGGATGATCTCACGTTTTCTTTCTAAAGAGACAGGTCGAACCACAGGATAATGAAAGAAATTCAACCGATTGGAGAGTCTTCTTACCCTTACCAGCTCGTAAAGCTGAGACCGCCACCGCGCGATCTGTTGCAGCCCTGTTCAGACGGTCTTCCTGAGAAGAATCACCAGGGAGATCGCTAGAAAGTGCAGCTTTCTCCTTTACAATCTGCAGTTTCTTAGCGATCTCCTCTTCTGTTTTTCTCTTCTCAACGGTCTGCAAGACCGCCTCTTTCTTCTTCTCCTCCTCAGCGATCAGAGCCGCCTTCTCCTCAGCGACCCTGACCGTTTCCTTCTTCTTCTCTTCCTCAGCGATCAGAGCCGCCTTCTCCATAGCGACCCTGACCGCCTCCTTCTCCATCTCTTCAACGGTCTTAGCCGCCTCTCTCTTCTTTTCCTCTTCCTCTCTTTCTTTTTTCTCTTTCTCCTTGTCCTTCTTCTTCTCCTCGTCCTCTCTCTTTTTCTTCTCCTTCTTCTCCCTCTTTTCTTTCTTATCTTTTTCTTCTTTCTCCTTCTTCTCTTTCTCTTCTTTTTCTCTCTTTTCCTCTGCCTCTTTCTCTTTCTTCTTCTTCATCACCTCTTCCATTTCCTTCTTTTTCTCTTCCTCCTCCTTTGCCTTGATCGCTGCGTCAACGATCTCAGTTCTCCTTGTCCGCGATCTCTTTCTCAACAATGGCATTTCTGAGAGCTGAAGCCTCAAGAGGATCCAACACCTGCAATGAAGAAAAAGATAAATTATTAGAAGAAACCTCATCAAGATAGGCGATTAATCCGGAATCATCCTCTCTTGACAAAGTTGAGATCGCAGGGCGGAAGAAGGGATCGCCCTTAGCATTCACCTTGGAAGTTTCCACGGTGTTCTCCAGATCGGTAGATTCAGGAAGTGTGGTCGCCCCCAAGACGATCACATCTTTTTCTTCCTCATTTCTTCTGCTTCTCTTATAAGTCAAACTAGATGGGCTTGAATTTTTTCTCTTCTTGCTCTTGGCAGCTCCCACTTGATCCGCAATCTTTTGCCTTAAGGATTCTGCCGCAGCCTATTTCTGGCGCAGACCGGCCAAAATGGCTTCGGTAGAGGCGGTCTCAGGTGCTTGGAAATTGTTTGATCTAACACTTCCAGGGACTTCTGACAATCAAAGGAAATGGAAAAGTCAGATAATTTCCATACAGGGTTTGAAGAAGCATTAGATGGTTCAGAAACAACAGAGACCGGCACAACTGAAACCTCAGGAAGTTTAGATTTTGATGGATATCGGGCGGTCCCCTTTGAAATGCTCGCTTTCGTTAAAACCTTCGGCACCTTCTTTCCTTTTTTCAAACTGACGCTTTCCTTTTTTCCAGGAGAGTTCGCCTTCGATGGGAGAGCCTTTAAAAGATCGAGCATAGTCATCTTTGAAAGATATCGCGCCTACCTAATTTTCAGAGACAGCTCGAGAGTTAGAATTTCTCAATGTCTCGGAATATGAGGATTTCAGCCGGTATTTATAGACCAAGCTGCATTTATGACGGTCGCGATCTCAGCGGTCAAAGCTTACATTTTCGAAGTTCCAGGTACAACTTAAAAATGAGCGGGGATTATGTTTGTCCGGAAAGCCCGCGACCTCCTCTTGCTGGTCAAACTTTTTGGTCTCAGCGGTCTCAGTTTTGGTGACCGCCCAGATCGCCAGCTGCCTCCTCAACTAGAACTTTCTAAGTGCCAAGCGGTCAGGGCAGTGCAAGATCGCCAGCTTAAGCGGTCTGATCATTTTCCTTATTTTTGCTATTTGTACCCCATTTCCCTGCCCCGGCTCTCCTGTACCCCGGGCAGCTCGTAGTTTTCAGTTCTGCCCGTTTGGGCAGCCCCCTCGTCAATAAATAGAGGGGTAGGGGTACCAGAAAAGGGACTTTTGGCTCCGAGGCTCCAGCTTACAACCTGTGTAAGCGGTATCATTTCTTCGTGATCGCCATTTCGTGATCGTTTCTCTTTGTTCCAGCATCTTCTGTCTTAGTAACCTGCACTTCGCAGTTTTCTCCCATCCCCCTTTTTGTGTGAATTTTGGAGGTACCATTTTTGGCACCAACATATACTATATATATATATATATATAAGTATATATATATAAGTATATACTTATATATATATATATACATATTTATATATATAGTATATATATTTATAAGTATGTATACATATATACTTATATATATATAAGTATATATATATATAAGTACATAAATTTATATATATATATACATATACCTATATATATAAATATATATATACTTATATATATACTTATATATATATACATAAGTATATATATATAAGTATATATTAATATATATATACATATATAAGTATATATACTTATATACATATATATAGTATGTATATATAAGTATATATATATAGATATAAACTTATATATATATATACTAATATATATATATAATATATATATATATATATTCTTATATATATACATATATATATATTTATATAAGTATATATAAGAATATATATATTTATATATATATACTATATATATACTACATATATATATGTATACATATATAAGTATATACTTATATATATACTTATATATATAAGTATATATATAAGTATATATATATGTATACATATATAAGTACATAAGTATATATATATATATATGTATATACTTATATATACTTATAAGTATATATATACTTATATATATATAAATATATATATATAGATGTATATATTTATACTATATAAGTATATATAGTATATAAGTATATATAAATACTTATATACTATATATATATATAATTATATATATACTTATATACTTATATATATATTTATATATATGTATACTTATATATATACTTATGTACTTATATTCTTATATATATATATACATATATATGTATACTTATATATATACATAATTATATACATATATATAGTATGTATATATAAGTATATACATATATATATATTCTTATATATATATACTCTATAAGTATATGTATATACTATATATATAAGTAAATATCTAATTGCTAACCTAAATCACCTAGAGGGGGGGTGAATAGGTGATAATTGCGTCTTGTGCGGAAATAAAATCTTGATGATAAAGAACACAGATAAAGCAAAACACAATCACAGACGAAGCAAGAAATTTATAGTGGTTCCCCGTTCTTGGGTACTCCACTTGCCGGCCTCGCCAATCTAGCACCACCGCTAGAATTGACTACTTCACTAAATCTCGGATCAAGAAAGATCCTACAACCTCAGAGTCAAAACTCCTACAATCTCGGAGACAAAACTCCTACAATCTCAGAGAATACCTCTCTTACAACTCGGAGAACGAAGCTCCTACTACTCGGAGAACAACCTCTCCTACAACTCGGAGATAACAACTCCTACAATAGATTGAAAAGGGTTTGAACAATACTAAACCAGATCTGAATAACAGAAACGTTTTCTTCCTTCTTCTTGAATGGCTTTTGAGAGCGACGAGGAAGAACAACGATCCTTCGAATCTGTCTTTGGCAATCCGAAACGATCCAATAGAGATTGTAGAACCTGAGTATGAATCAATCGAACCCTTCTTGAAAGAAATCGACAACTCCAATGAGAAGAACGATCTCCAATCGTAGGCGACGGCGAGCGGCGCTTTTCACTTCCTTTTTGATCGGGAGAGAGATTAGGAAAGGAATAATTTTTTTTTTTTTTTAAATCTTAAGAGAGAGGGCCTTTTATAGGAGAAAGTCTAAATAGAATAATTAAGCCTTAAGCTAGAAAAGGAGTCACGTCAAACAGACGGAAAACAGAAGTCGGCAAAAATGGATTGAAGGAACGAGAAACAGATTTCTCGAGAGAAAGAAGACTTCTCGAGAAATCACGGCTGGATCTCGGAAAAAGGCTTTCAAACAAATTGACAGAGCTTCGCGAGAAAGAAAAGAGGATTTCTCGAGAACATGGATCTTCTCGAGAAATAAGATGAAATAAACTTTTCGGAAGAAACAAGAACTTCTCGAGAAATCGAATCAACTTCTCGAGAGAAAAGATTTTCTCGGAGAATATCAGCAAAGAAGGCTTCTCGAGAAATTCAAAGGATTTTCCGAGAGCACAACAGACTTCTCGAGAAATAAAGATAGCTTCTCGAGAAATTTGGATTTCCTTCGAAGACTTAAGCTGAAAAGAACTTCTCGAGAAAATCAAAGGGGTTTTTCGAGAGCTCTTCATATTTCTCGAGAAAAACACTTAGCTTCTCGAGAAATACACAAGGAAGAAATTCTTTAGACTTTTCTCTGAGAAAAGCTACACCTCCAAGACCTTAGCTTCCTTTGTCTTGATCATGAAGTGCATCCCAATAGAGAGATCACATATGAGTCAACACCATATCTCATACAATGAGGAATTACATTATAAGAGACTGTGCTCATTGACCCACTGTGACCTGACATTGGTTTACACTTAGCAATGTGAACCTGCAAGACAAAACTAGAGAAACATATCAAATACATAAGCAATTCAATCTTGGTTCATAGTTGACTTTCTACAAATCAAGGTTATTGTGGATACAATACCCAACAATCTCCCCCTATTTGTAGAAGTCAGAACCCTTCTTACCAAGATGAATTGCAACAAAATCAAGGTTATTGTAGAAGTCAGAACCCTTCTTATCAAGGATGTCCTCTTGTGCTACTAGGGGCAACTTCAGAAATTTGGAAATTGACTTAGGAGTCATTTTAATTTTTTGAGAACCAATAGAGGATTTCAATTTCCGACCACTCTTATTTACTGTAGCATTGGAGAAGAACTCCTCTACCTCTGTAAAAAGGATTTTGCAAGGGGTCTCGGCCAGAAAAGACAGACCAGCGCCTTCGAGCATGCAGAACAAGTTCTTGAAGTCATCTGAAATTGAAACAAGCCCTTCTCGCACTAGCTCGCTTCCCACACCGACCTTGGACTTGGAATGCGGCCCCATGATCGATTGGATTTGAAGAAACGAAAGCGAGAGAGAAAGAAATCGTGAGACAGTCGACTGGATTTTGCGTGAGAGGAAGATGAAGCGTCGGCTTTTCCGAGAAGAAGAAGAAGAAACTCGCGTGAAAATTAATTTGTTTCGATTGTCTATTTATAGTTTGGTTTGATGTGACAATTATTTGAGATTTATTTATAGATAAAGAAAATAAAAACGCGCATACCTGACCTTTCGTATCTCGGAAAATAAAGACTAGAATTCTGAAAATTGAACGCAATTTCTCGAGAGATATACTGATTTCGCGAGAACTATTCTAATTTCGCGAGAAGTATCTTGATTTCTCGAGAGATCCCAGAATTCTGACTTTCTGACTTTGAAAAAGCATTCTTCGAGGGATAACCCATTTCTCGAAAAAGTCTATGTCACTTCTCGAGAAATCCTTTTAAGACTTAGAAATTTTCTACCTCTTTCTTTCTGAAGGCACAGATTCCTGCTTTCCATAGATATATAACTTTTAGAAACTTCATTTTCTTCTTTCTTTAAGCATTACTCCAAGTTGAGCATTCCAAGTTCCGTCTTGAAGAAAGAGAACTTAGTCTCATCCAGCGGCTTCGTGAATATATCTGCAACTTGCTTATCCGTGGGGACATAACTCAGATTGATGTCACCTTTCTCCACATGCTCCCGAATAAAGTGATATCGTAGCTCGATGTGCTTTGTCCGACTGTGAGAGACTGGATTATTTGCGATAGCAATTGCACTGGAAGAGTCGCAAAACATTGGAATATTCTTGAACTTCATATTGTAGTCTTGAAGTTGATTCCTTATCCATAGAAGTTGTGCGCAACCACTGCCTGCAGAAATATATTCTGACTCGGCGGTTGAAATTGCAACACAATTCTGCTTCTTGCTACTCCAGGAAATAAGTCTTCTTCCGAGAAATTGGCATGTTCCGGAAGTGCTTTTCCTGTCGTCTCTGCTACCTGCAAAATCTGCATCTGAATATCCTATTAGTTCGCTATCATTACTTCTTGGGTACCATAAGCCAAGATTTGGTGTGCCTTTAAGGTATCTCAAGATTCGCTTTGCAGCAGTGTAATGAGATTCCTTAGAGTTCACCTGATATCTAGCACATACACATGTAGAAAACATTATGTCAGGTCTACTAGGCAGTAAGGTAGAGCAAAGAGCCAATTATGCTTCTGTATTTAGTTTCATCAAAAGGTTTCCCTTTCTCGTCCTTGTTCAGAGACATAGCTGAGCTCATTGGAGTCCTCATGGAGGTTGCACTCTCCATTCCAAATTTCTTAATTAACTCCTTGGTGAACTTCGTCTGAGAGATGAAAATTCCATCTTCAGATTGTTTCACTTGAAGTCCTAAGAAATACTTCAGCTCACCCATACTGCTCATTTCAAATTTCCCCTGCATAAGTATTGAAAACTTCTTGCAAAGGTTGTCATCCGTTGAGCCAAAAATAATGTCATCAACATAGATTTGCACTAGCAAAATCTTGCCTTTTACTTCCCTAAGAAATAATGTCTTATCTATCTTTCCTCTTGTGAACTTGTTCTCAAGAAGGAAGTTAGATAGCGTCTCATACCAAGCTCGAGGAGCTTGTTTTAAGCCATATAAAGCTTTTTGTAATAAATAAACATGATTGGGATGATCAGGATTAACAAAACCTGGGGGTTGTTCAACGTATACTTCCTCTTTAATGTCTCCGTTTAGGAAAGCGGACTTGACATCCATTTGATATACGGTGAAACCCTTGAAAGCAGCATAAGCAAGAAAGAGTCTGATCGCTTCGAGCCTTGCTACCGGTGCATATGTCTGATCGAAGTCGATTCCTTCTTCTTGTCTGTAGCCTTTAGCTACAAGTCTTGCTTTATTCTTGATGATTGTTCCATCTTCATCCAACTTGTTTCTGTACACCCACTTTGTTCCAATTACGTTCTTATCCTTAGGCTTTGGAACAAGTGTCCAGACTTTGCAACGCTTGAATTGGTTTAATTCTTCTTCCATTGCAATAATCCAGTGTGGGTCTTCATTTGCTTCTTGAAATTTCTTTGGTTCTACCTGAGAAAGAAAGCTCAAGTGCAAATTTTCGTTAGTAGTACCTCTTCTAGTTCTAATACCTTCATGAGGATCTCCTATGATTTGATTAATAGGGTGATCCCTCATGTGTCTGAATTCAAGATTCCTCGCATCACTTGGAACAACGGGAACTACTTCTTCTTCAACTGGAACAAATTCTTCCACTGGAGTTGGCTCTTCATCATGGTGATCTTCCTCTTCAGCTAAGGTTAGAGGAGAGATTTTGACGAAGGTTTGAGCGTCGTCTTTAACTGGCTTATGCAAGTGTGTATCTTGCAACTTTGAACCTGCAACTTCAATAGAAGAACTAGAAGAGCTGCTTTGAAGCATGCTCGTCTCATCAAATACAACATTAATAGACTCTTCTACAACCAGAGTTTTCTTATTAAAAATACGATAAGCTTTAATATGGCTGCTATAGCCTACGAAAATACCTTCAAAGCTCTTTTCGCTAAACTTAGTCTTGTAATGCTTTCCATTTTTAAGTACAAAGCACTTACTGCCAAAAATTCTGAAATAAGAAATGGTTGGTTTCTTGCCCTTTAAAAGTTCATAAGGAGTCTTTTCATGGTTCTTATTTATGAGTGCTCTGTTTTGCACGTGGCAAGCAGTGTTGACAGCTTCAGCCCAGAAATATTCTGGTAAATACGAATCACTCAACATAGTTCTGCAAGCCTCAATGAGTGTTCTGTTCTTTCTCTCGGCTACTCCATTTTGTTGTGGAGTCCGGGGAGAGGAAAACTCATGAAAGATACCAAGGTTTTCACAAAAGTCTGTCATTGCTCCAGATTCAAATTCTGTTCCGTGATCACTTCTGATTTTGACCACTGAACAGTTAAATTCATTCTGGGTTTGCTTAACAAAGCTTGTGAAAGTGTCGAAAGTATCTGACTTGTGTTTTAGAAAGAATACCCATGCAAAACGTGAGTAATCATCCACAACAACCAATGTAAAAGACTTACCTCCTAAGCTTCTAATTTGCAACGGACCAAACAAGTCCATATGAAGCAGATATAGACACCTGTTAGAATCTTTGCCAATGATGCTCTTGAAGGTAGCTTTTGTTTGCTTGCCTTTTATGCATGCATGACAAGGTCTATCTTTAACGCACTTAACATTTGGCGCATTGCGCACTAAGTTTTGCGAAAATAGTTTATTAATAGTTTTAAAATTTATATGTGCTAGTCTCTTGTGCCATTGATCGACAAGAGATGCACTATCTTTGGCTAAAAGACACACTGGTGTAGAAGAAGATAAACAAAGAAAGTTTAAGCAAAAGATATTCTTACAGCGAGTCCCTGATAAAATCGTTTCAGAATTCTCTGCCGACTTTATCAGACACTTATCTTTACGAAAATCGACTATGTATCCTTTATCGCAGAGTTGGCTTATACTTATCAGATTATGTTCTAATCCTTCCACATAAGCCACATCGGAAAAAGATACATTTCCATTAGAAATCATACCATAGCCTTTAGTTATTCCTCTGTCTGAACCGCCAAAAATAACTTTTGGACCGTTTGCAACTGGAATGAAGTTTTGCAAAAGGCTTCTTGTCCCGGTCATATGCCAAGAGCATCCACTGTCCAAGTACCAGATAGGATTTTTACTGGCCTTTGGACATACCTGCAAAAACAAATCATTTCGCCTTAGGAGCCCAAACAGATTTGGGTCCTTGGTCCCTTGTTAGTTGAGATCCACATTGAATGTTAACATTGCGAGTGGTCTTCCTTGCAATGTTAACTTGTGGTCTATAAGCATAAGAAACATTGAACCAACAATCCACGGCAAAGTGACCAATTTTACCGCAGCACCAACAGTCGAATCGGTTGTACCTTCTCTTTACACTCTCCTGCTTAACTTTTTGAACGTTAGCTCTTGCAGGAGCAGCCCTTTTTGATGAGGATGCCTCATGGGGGCAACACACACAAGGTGGTATTGACATTTTTCGGCTTTGGTGCAACAGCATTCACTTTTGGTGCTTTCTTAGCACTTGGACCATGAACAAATGGACCGTACCCTTTCCGATTAATCTCTTGATAGGGTACTTGAAAAGCACTATCACCAAAGTTTCGGGGAGGAGCCCATTCCTTATGATCATTCACAGATGAAAATGGAATTGGTCGTGTGAAATGACCATAGGAACTCTCCAAATCATAAGCATTCGTAGGAAATATGACTCTATTGAATGCTACAGGCTCTTGATGAGCTTTCCCTTTTTCTTTGGTAGTAGCTTTCTTAGCAACCAGACCATTCTTCTTAGCAATTGTATTTTTTGAAGAATTGCTAGTGCTAGCTTCATGTCCTATACCGCTTCCTTTAGAGTTAGTGGTAAAAGTACCAATAATCGGCAGAACAGTTTTAGGTTGAGAGAATGTTTCAACCAACTTCTTCTCAGCTGCAAGCTGTTCTTCCAAGACTTTTATCGAATTGTCTCTCAAGGCAAGAGTCTCTTCCGAGCTTTTGATCTTGTCTTTCAAGGCTTGGACTTCCTCTTTGAGAGAAGAAAGTTCTTCAACTTCTTTTCTCAAGTTAGATTCCACCTCCTTGAGAGCCATGATCTCCTTACCCTGAGTTTTGACAACCTTTCGGCACTTGTCAAAGCTTTGGAGCATTTTGGTATATTGAGACATGAGCTCAGATTCATCGTCTGAGAGGTTATCCTTTTGTTCAGCCGAAGCATAATCAGAATCAGATAGGATAGTGTGATCATTTACCTTTCCGGTGTACGGGGGTGCTTCTTCATCATCAGACATAGCCATCAGACCGAAGTAAGCTTCTTCTTCATCACTTGACTCATCGGAGTCACTGTCGCTCAGAGTTTTGGCTTTCTTAGCGACGAAGCTTCTATCTGATTTCTTCTTTCCATGAGTGGATTTCTTGTTTTCTTTTCTTCCACCTTCTTTCTTCTTATAGGGACACTCAGCAATCATGTGCCCTGGCTTATTACAACAGTAGCAAATAATGTCAGAAGAAATATGTTTGTTCTGTTTGGATTTATACCTGTCATTATTGCTTGAGCCCTTCCTGTGATATTCGCCATCACGACGAGAATATTTATGATCCGAGGAAGACGGCTTGTTGTTCATGTGCCTCCGCTTGTTCAGCAGTTTCTTAAACTGACGGGAGATTAAAGAGAACTCCCCATCAGACAGTTCGGAACAGGAGGAGCTGGCTTCCGATTCTTCTTCAATATCAGATTCCTTTTCTCTGATCGGTATCACTGCTTTGCTCTTCTTTGAATTCTCTGCCTTCAAAGCTAAGGTTCTTTCTTTGCTTGAAGCTCGATTTACATCCTCTTCAGACTTTCGGATGTTCATTTGTAATTCATGAGACAACAGCTTCCCGAATAGATTTTGAGGTTCTAGACTTGGCAGCTTTCCAAACTCTCGAATAGCAACAATTTTGCTATCCCAGTCTTTCGTTAGGGAACGCAAGAATTTGTCATTTAGTTCACCGTTTGTGAACTCCCTGTCGTAGTTCCTCAAACCATTGACTATCTTGAAGAATCTTTCGTACGCATCAGCAATGCACTCCTTCTTATTCTGCTTGAACGCCTCGTACTCTTGATTAAGTAGAGACCTTCTATCTTCTCTTACCTCGTCAGTACCTTCCATTAGAACGATTAAGGATGTCCACATTTCTTTGGCTGATTTGCAGTGGATTAAGTTTTGCAACATGGAATCGTCCACTGCACTTGCAATTATGTTTTTAGCCTTCTTGTCAAGAGCAACAAGAGCTATCTCATCCTTAGTCAAATCCATCATTTTCTTAGGTATCTGAACAGTAGGATTTGTTGACGAAGCGATCATTGGCACATGAGGACCTTCTTCCACGACTTGGAAGATTCTGGGATCTGCAGCTTCCATATAAAAACGGACTCTTTCCTTCCACATAGGAAAGTTGGCCTTAGTGCAGATGGGCAATTTCAGAGAGGATTCCTTGACTCTATCCATGGCTTGCTAGCAACTAGAAGGATGGATCCTGTTCAAGGTGTTAACCTTGCAACGAACAACCTGCCTCTGATACCAATTGAAATATCTAATTGCTAACCTAAATCACCTAGAGGGGGGGTGAATAGGTGATAATTGCGTCTTGTGCGGAAATAAAATCTTGATGATAAAGAACACCGATAAAGCAAAATACAATCACAGACGAAGCAAGAAATTTATAGTGGTTCCCCGTTCTTGGGTACTCCACTTGCCGGCCTCGCCAATCTAGCACCACCGCTAGAATTGACTACTTCACTAAATCTCGGATCAAGAAAGATCCTACAACCTCAGAGTCAAAACTCCTACAATCTCGGAGACAAAACTCCTACAATCTCAGAGAATACCTCTCTTACAACTCGGAGAACGAAGCTCCTACTACTCGGAGAACAACCTCTCCTACAACTCGGAGATAACAACTCCTACAATAGATTGAAAAGGGTTTGAACAATACTAAACCAGATCTGAATAACAGAAACGTTTTCTTCCTTCTTCTTGAATGGCTTTTGAGAGCGACGAGGAAGAACAACGATCCTTCGAATCTGTCTTTGGCAATCCGAAACGATCCAATAGAGATTGTAGAACCTGAGTATGAATCAAGCGAACCCTTCTTGAAAGAAATCGACAACTCCAATGAGAAGAACGATCTCCAATCGTAGGCGACGGCGAGCGGCGCTTTTCACTTCCTTTTTGATCGGGAGAGAGATTAGGAAAGGAATAATTATTTTTTTTTAAATCTTAAGAGAGAGGGCCTTTTATAGGAGAAAGTCTAAATAGAATAATTAAGCCTTAAGCTAGAAAAGGAGTCACGTCAAACAGACGGAAAACAGAAGTCGGCAAAAATGGATTGAAGGAACGAGAAACAGATTTCTCGAGAGAAAGAAGACTTCTCGAGAAATCACGGCTGGATCTCGGAAAAAGGCTTTCAAACAAATTGACAGAGCTTCGCGAGAAAGAAAAGAGGATTTCTCGAGAACATGGATCTTCTCGAGAAATAAGATGAAATAAACTTTTCGGAAGAAACAAGAACTTCTCGAGAAATCGAATCAACTTCTCGAGAGAAAAGATTTTCTCGGAGAATATCAGCAAAGAAGGCTTCTCGAGAAATTCAAAGGATTTTCCGAGAGCACAACAGACTTCTCGAGAAATAAAGATAGCTTCTCGAGAAATTTGGATTTCCTTCGAAGACTTAAGCTGAAAAGAACTTCTCGAGAAAATCAAAGGGGTTTTTCGAGAGCTCTTCATATTTTCTCGAGAAAAACACTTAGCTTCTCGAGAAATACACAAGGAAGAAATTCTTTAGACTTTTCTCTGAGAAAAGCTACACCTCCAAGACCTTAGCTTCCTTTGTCTTGATCATGAAGTGCATCCCAATAGAGAGATCACATATGAGTCAACACCATATCTCATACAATGAGGAATTACATTGTAAGAGACTGTGCTCATTGACCCACTGTGACCTGACATTGGTTTACACTTAGCAATGTGAACCTGCAAGACAAAACTAGAGAAACATATCAAATACATAAGCAATTCAATCTTGGTTCATAGTTGACTTTCTACAAATCAAGGTTATTGTGGATACAATACCCAACACATATACATATACATATATATACATATACATATACATATAAATAAATAACTAAATAAATATAAAAGTATATATATATACTTATATACTTATATTTATGTATATATACATAATATATATATATATATACTTATATATATACTTATTTATATCCTTATATAATATATATATACTTATATATATACTATATATGTATATATATATGTATGTATATCTATAAGTATATGTACTTATGTATACATATATATACTTATAAAATATATATATATAAGTATATATATATACTTATATATGTATATATACTTATATATATACTATACATGTATATATCTTTATACTATAGTATACTTATACATTATACTATAGTATATATACGTATATATCTTTATACAGTATAATATAGTATATATATACATATATAGTATATATAAAAGTATATATACATATATAAGTATATTTATAAATACTTATATAAAGTATATATATATTAGTACATATATATATACATATATAGTATATGTACTTATATATATACATATATACTTATATATATATATATATAGTATATATATGTATACTTATATATACATATATTCATATATATATATACTTATATATATTTATAAGTATATATATACAAATATATATATATATATATGTATATATTTATATATATATAAACATATATATAAGTGTATATATATATATTTATGTATATATATATTATATATATATACTTATATATAACTATATATATAAGTATACATAAGTATATATACATATATAAGTATATATATATACTTATATATAGTATATAAGTATAAATATATTTATATATACTTATACTTTTAAATATATATATATGTATACATACTATATATATAAGTATATATACTATATATATATAGTATATAAGTATATATATATTGTAATATCTAGTTGCCAACCAAAATCACCTAGAGGGGGGTGAATAGGTGATAATTGCGTCTTTTGCGGAAATGAAAATCTTGAAAATAAAGAACGCACAGAATGCAAATCACAATCACAGATGACACAAGAAATTTATAGTGGTTCCCCATTCTTGGGTACTCCACTTGCCGGCCTCGCCAATCTAGCACCACAGCTAGACTTGACTACTTCACTAAATCTCGAATCAAGAATGATCCTACAATCCTCAGAGTCAAAACTCTTACAACTCGGAGATCAAACTCCTACAAACTCAGAGATAACCTTCTCTTACAACTCGGAGAATACCTCTCCTACAACTCGGAGAACAATCTCTCCTACAATCAAATGTAAATTTAGATTGAAACAATACTTAACAAATCACGATCAGATCTGAGAAATTTGATGATGATCTGCTTCCTTCTTGTGACAGAAATGGCTTCGGCTTGATGTTGAAGAAGAAGAATCGAATCAGCACAAATCAGATCTTCTAAGGTCTTGATCGATCCAATGAAAACAGGACGAGTGAGGCGATGATCGATCGACCTTTTTCTTCTACTTGGAGACGAAATCAGATAACTCACGATCGAACTCCAACGATGGCGATGCACGGCACTAGACGACGATCTTGAATCAGATTGGGTTTTGGAAAGTACGAACTCTAATCTTCTTAATGATTGCTTCTTTGTCCTTCCATAGGAGTAATTCTTATATAGATGAAGATCTAACGATTAATCTTAAAAACGAGGAAGGACATCACGTCAAATTGACGGAAAAGACTTGTCGTCAAAATGGAAAAACAAAGTTTACGAGATCCAAGACCTCTCAAGAGAAATCGACTAGTTCTCGAAAAACAGCTTTAAAAGAGAATAATGACAAGGCTTCTCGGAAGATTAAAGACTTCTCGAGAGGACACGAAACTTCTCGTAAACTCCTAAACAATTTCACGAAAAACCTTTTAGAGAGAAAGCTTTTTCGAAAGAAACGATGACTTCTCGAAAACAGAAATACTTCTCGAGAGAGAAAGGATTTCTCGAAAACTTCCACTGAGACAGACTTCTCGAAAACAATTGAAAAAGAAGATTTCTCGAAAACTAAGGGGCCTTCCGAGATATCATTGATTTCTCGAGAGATCATAACAGCTACTCGAAAACTTTAGCTTTCTCGAAAAAGACCTTTGAGACAACCCTTTTCGAAAAATAACAAGGACTTCTCGAGAGCAAAGAAGGACTTCTCGAAAAGTACCTTTACATCTCGAAAAATTTACTTAGGAAAAATTTCTTCCTTGTTCTCTAGACCAATGCTGCACTCCAAGCTTTGAATCTTTAATGTCTTGATCATAAAGTGAATCCCAATAGAGAGATCACACATGAGTCAACCCCATACCCCACACAATGAAGAATTACATTGCATGAGACTGTGCTTATTGACCCATTGTGACCTGACATTGGTTTACACTTAGCAATGTGAACCTGCAAGAACATTACTAGAAAAATATATCAAATACACAAACAATTCAATCTTGGTTCAAAGTTGACTTTCTACAAATCAAGGTTATTGTGGATACAAAACCCAACAATCTCCCCCTATTTGTAGAAGTCAGAACCCTACTTACCAAGATGAATTGTAACAAATAAAAATATAAAAAGATATACTTGAAAGAACATTAACAACAATATCTAAATATAAGAACATGATTGTCACATCAAAATCAAAAGCTATATTTAGATTTAAGATTGTCTAATGAATTAATGTTCACACAGGCATATAGAAATAAAGTTTTAAAGATCTTCAAAGAAAACTTGACTTCAGATATCTGCCTTTTGCTTTCTCAACATTTCTTGCCTTTCAAAATAAACATATGGCTTTGGATGATACTTAGGAGGAGCTTCTGGAGCTGTTGGATTATTGTACCCATAGTTCTTGAAATGGATTCTTCTCTTGATTTGGCTTGTCTCATACTTTTTCCATTCAGAAGTGCTGTACAGATCAGAAGGTTTCACATTTCCTTCTTCTACAAGCTTGAGAGAGTCAAGAATGATAATCTTTGAAACTGGACTCCAAACTTATGGATAAACCTTTGCTTCATCTGCAACTGCTTTGCCAGAACCTGCTGAGCTGGAGCCAGGAACAGATCTGCTTGCAGAAGGTCCATCACCATATTTCCTTTTCCTAGAATAATGCATGGAGGAGTGAGTCTCTACTGAAGGATTATCATCAAACTGCTCTGCTGGCCTTGGAGAAAATTGAGGAATTGAAGGAGCTTCAGATTGAACTTGATCAAAGTGAGGAGGAGGTTGAGCAGGGTCAATACCCAAATCAGGAAAGATTTCATGGTGGAGCCAAACAGCAGTATTAGAGGTGAAATCTTTTAACTCATTGACCTGCTTTTGGACACCTTGGGACAACTGCTCAAACCTATTAATCAAATGTTTATGAAAATCAAAAAGAGTTTGATCTAGTAACCCAGTCATCTTTTCAGTTAAACTGTCCCCCCCTTTCTGACTTCTACAGATAGGGTTTGGAGAATAGAATCTTTAAACTGTCCAACATCATCAATGATCTTAAAGGCATTTTCCTCTTCCTTTGAAACCATGTACTTTTGGGTCTTTCTGACTTGAACCACTTCTGCAAGAACTATGGCTACACTTTTTATGGTGTGATCAATGGCCTTTCCTCCCTGAATAACAACTTCTTTCATTTGATCTGAACTAGTTTTGAACTCTTTCAACTTCTTGGCCAGTTTCCTTTTCAATATCAGATAGTCTTGCATGAACTTCTTTGAAAGAGTAATCTATTTTAGCACTTTGTCTTTGAAGCATTAATTCAACTTTACCAAGAATTGTACTTTCATCATAAAGTGAAGGAGGAATAGGAGCTGGCAGATCTTCTTCTGGGATATCTTCAAGAATGACTGAACTTTGGAGCTTGACAGGAGATATGTTGATTCTCTCATTTTCTTCATCAACAGATTTGTCCTGATCATCCTTGTTGTTTCTAAACAAGGCTCTTGCTCCCCCTCAATATGTACTGGGGGAGGAGATGAACCATGCACTGAAGCATCATCTACTTCTATATTAAAATCATAGTCTGCCCCTGACCCACCCATGTGGTCACTAGTGCTAAGCACATCATCAACACCCTTTAGAATTTCACTTACCACATCTGCTATGGTGGAATTAACTCTATCTTCATTAATAGCTGGAGGAGGTGAGAAATGATCAACTTTTTCTTGAGAAAGAAAAGTGTCTTCCATATGAGTATGTGACAATACTTGAGTATCTGGGATGGATGGAGTTTTGGAAGGAACTTGATCTGAAGGAACTTGTTCTGATGGATCCTGAGCTGATGGAGAAAGAACTGTGTTTGTTGAAGGAGGGAGACTTGGCTCTGCTGAGGGAATGGTGTCTTGTGGAGCTGGAGATGGAGATGGGTCTGGAACTGAACTGTGTTGCTGAGCTGGAGGTGGAAGAGGAGCTTCATACTCTGGAACTGAAGAAATGGGTTCCCCTTGGAGACCTGCATTTGCAGTTGGCTTAGTAATCCTGATGTTCCACCTCTTCATTGTGACAACATCTACCTTCTTTAAATGATGTATAATAGCTCCTTTGGACATGTCAAACACAACTGGATCAAGCTGATTTAAATAGAGTGAAAGAATCCTTGCAAAATTTGGACTTGTGATGCTTTCTTTAATCTTATTGAATAGAAAATCTGCCCAACTGAATCTTTTTCCACAAATCACTATTGCTATCAGGCTGAAAACATCTGAAGAGACATGACCTAGGCTGCCAGTATGACATAGTAATACTTTTGAAATTATGTCCACCAGCAATTTTCCAACATCATTCATCTTTTGTCTACGAATAGTTGAATGTTCCTTTATCTAATCCACAAAATATTAGGGCATGAGCCCAATCCTCATTACTTAGAGTATCCTCATTTTCTTCCAATGGAACTTTCAAATACTTGGAAAGAGATTTTGGATTCAACTTAATTTTGAAATTTCCAACCATTGATTTCATCCTATTTCTGTTTTTGTGCACTTTTATGTTGATAAACAAATCCTCTACTTCTCTAAATAGAATTCTACACTGATATTCTAATAAGAAGGACAGACCAGCTGCGTCTAGGAGATAAAATAGGTTTTCAAACTCCTCTGAAATTGATTGAAGACCTTCTCGCACAAGTTCACTGCCGACACCGATCTTAGGTTTTCCTGAAGGAGCCATTGATCGAGAGGAGAACTTGAAATGTGGGCTGGAACGAGAGAAAATCCCTCTGAAGGCGAACTCGAACGACGATTTTGCGAATCAAGAAGATGAAACGTCGGCGTTTTTCGAGAGGAGATGGAAGAACCTCGCGTGGACTTTTAATTCATTTCGAGACTCTATATATAGTTTGATTTGATGTGACAATTAATTTGGTTTTAATTAATTTAAAGAAAATGAAATAAACGCGTACCTGGCTCTTCATATTCTCGAATATTGAAATTAAAGTTTTCGAAAAGTATACGACATTTCTCGAGAGGTTGTGAAAGTTCTCGAGAAGTTTCAGAACTCTGTCGATTTTCTTCCGAAAGAGCATTTCTCGAGGGATAACCCATTTCTCGAGAAGTATAAACTTATTTTTCGAAAAGTGTCTTCAGTTTTCCGAAAAGTTTTAGCTCTATCCATATTCATAAAAAGTTATTTCTCGAGACATTAACTACATTTCTCGAGAAGTTTAATGATGACTTGGATTTTTCTTCTTTGCAAATGATAAACCTGTACTTCATTTTAGAACATAAAATAAGATAAAAATTTTAAGAAAATTCACTTATCTTCTTCTCTTCTCCTTTGCTTGACCATTATTCCATGTTCAGCATTCCAAGTTCTGTCTTGAAGAAAGAGAACTTAGTCTCATCCAGTGGCTTTGTGAATATATCTGCAATTTGCTTATCCGTAGGGACATAGCTTAAGTTGATATCCCCATTCTCCATATGTTCTCGGATGAAATGATATCTTAACTCGATATGCTTTGTCCGACTGTGTGAGACTGGATTATTTGCTATAGCAATTGCGCTGGAGGAATCACAAAACATTGGAATATTCTTTATCTTCAAATTATAATCTTGAAGCTGATTTCTTATCCAAAGAAGTTGTGCGCAACAACTTCCTGCAGAAATATATTCTGATTCGGCTGTTGAGATTGCAACACAATTTTGCTTCTTGCTGCTCCAGGAGATACGCCTTCTTCCGAGAAATTGACATGTTCCGGAAGTGCTTTTCCTGTCGTCTCTACTTCCTGCAAAATCTGCATCTGAATAACCAATTAGCTCGCTATCATTACTTCTTGGGTACCATAAGCCAAGATTTGGTGTACCTTTAAGATATCTCAAAATTCGCTTTGCAGCGTTATAGTGAGATTCCTTAGAGTTCACTTAAAATCTGGCACAAACACATGTAGAAAACATTATGTCAGTCCTACCAGAAGTAAGGTAGAGCAGAGAGCCAATTATGCTTCTGTACTTGGTTTCATCAAAAGGTTTCCCTTTCTCATCCTTGTCCAGAGACATAGCTGAGCTCATTGGAGTCCTCATAGAAGTTGCACTCTCCAATCCAAATTTCTTAATCAACTCCTTGGTGAATTTTGTCTATGAGATGAAAATTCCATCTTCAGATTGTTTCACTTGAAGTCCTAAGAAATATTTTAGCTCTCCCATACTACTCATTTCAAACTTTCCTTGCATAAGTTTTGAAAACTTTTTGCAAAGATTGTCGTCCGTAGAGCCAAAAATGATGTCATCGACATAGATTTGCACTAGCAAAATCTTGCCTTTTACTTCCCTAAGAAATAATGTTTTATCTATCTTTCCTCTTGTGAACTTGTTCTCAAGAAGAAAATTAGACAGCGTCTCATACCAAGCTCGAGGAGCTTGTTTTAACCCATACAGAGCTTTTTGTAGTAAGTAAACATAATTAGGATGTTCAGAATCTACAAAACCTGGAGGTTGTTCAACGTATACTTCTTCTTTTATGTTACCATTCAGAAAAGCTGACTTAACGTCCATTTGGTATACTGGTGAAACCTTTGAATGCAGCACAGGCTAAGAACATTCTGATTGCTTCAAGTCTTGCTACCAGAGCATAAGTTTGATCGAAGTCGATCCCTTCTTCCTGTCTATAACCTTTTGCTACAAGTCTGGCTTTGTTCTTTATAATTATTCCATCCTCATCCAACTATTGTTCCTGTAAACCCACTTTATTCCAATAATATTTTTATCCTTTGGTTTTGGAACTAGTGTCCACACCTTGCAACGCTTGAATTGATTTAATTCTTCTTCCATTGCAATTATCCAGTGGGGGTCTTCATTTGCTTCTTGAAACTTCTTCGGTTCAACCTGTGAAAGAAAACTTAAATGCATATTTTCGTTAGTAGTACCTCTTCTTGTTATAATTCCGACTTGAGGATCTCCAATGATTTGATCAATAGGATGATCTCTCATGTGTCTGAACTCAAGGTTCCTTGCATCAGTTTGAACATTTGGAGCATCATTTGCTACTTGAATGTCTTCCTCCACTTGTACTGGTTCTTCATCAAAATGATCTTCTTCTTCAATTGTGATTGGGGAAGAGATCTTGACGAAGGTTTGAGCATCAACTTTGACTGGCTCATCCAAGCTTATATCTTGTGTCTTTGAACCTGTACCTTCCATAGAAGCACTAGAAGAGCTGCTAGGTAGCATGCTCGTTTCATCAAATACAACATTAATAGACTCTTCTACAACCAGGGTTTTCTTATTTAATATTCTATAAGCTCTACTATGACTACTATAGCCTACAAAAATACCTTCAAAACTCTTTTCGCTAAACTTGGTTTTGTAATGCTTTCCATTATTAAGTACAAAGCATTTGCAACCAAAGATTCTAAAATAAGAGATGGTTGGTCTCTTCCCTTTTAGTAGTTCATAAGGAGTCTTTTCATGGTTTTTGTTTATGAGTGCTCTGTTTTGCACATGGCATGCAGTGTTGACTGCTTCAGCCCAAAGATATTCGGGTAGAGAAGTGTCACTTAACATCGTTCTGCAAGCCTCAATGAGTGTTCTATTTCTTCTCTCAGCTACCCCATTTTGTTGTAGAGTTCGAGGAGAGGAAAACTCATGAAAGATACCTAGACTTTCACAAAAATCTGTCATAGCTCCAGATTCAAATTCTGTTCCATGGTCACTTCTGATTTTGACTACCGAACATTCAAATTCGTTCTGGATTTGCTTGACAAACTTGGTGACAATGTCAAACGTATCTGATTTGTGTTTTAGAAAGAATACCCATGCAAAACGTGAGTAATCATCTACAATAACAAATGTGAAAGACTTACCTCCTAAACTTCTAACTTGCAAAGGACCAAATAAGTCCATATGAAGTAGGTATAAACACCTAGTAGAATCTTTGCCTAAAATGCTCTTAAAGGCAGCTCTTGTTTGCTTGCCTTTTACACAAGCATGACAAGGCCTATCTTTAATGCACTTAATATTTGGCGCATCACGTACTAAGTTCTGAGAAAATAATTTATTTATAGTTTTGAAATTTATTTGTGGTAATCTCTTATGCCATTGGTCAGCAAGAGATGCACTATTTTTTGCTAAAAGACACACTGGTGTAGAAGATGATAAACAAAGAAAGTTTAAACAGAACATATTTCTACAACGAGTGCCTGATAAAATCGTTTCTAGATTATCTGCCGAATTTATCAAACATTTATCTCTACGAAAATCAACTATGTATCCTTTGTCACAAAGTTGACTTATGCTTATTAGATTATGTTCTAATTATTCCACATAAGCTACATCTGAAAAGGATACATTACCGTTAGAAATCATACCATAGCCTTTTGTTATCCCTCTGTCAGATCCGCCAAATATAACTTTTGGACCGTTTTCAATTGGAATGTAATTTTGTAAAAGACTTCTTGTTCCAGTCATATGCCGAGAACAACCACTGTCCAAATACCAGATAGGATTATTGTTGGCCTTTGGACATACCTGCAAAAACAAATTATTTTGCCTTAGGAGCCCAAAAAACTTTGGGTCCTTGGTCCCTTGTTAGTTGAGCACCATGAGGAACATTAATCATTGCGAGCGGTCTTTCTTGCATTGTTAACTTGTGGTCTTTTGGAATATGTAGAATTGAACCAACAATCTACGGCAAAGTGACCTATTTTGCCGCAAGACCAACAGTTAAATCGGTTGTACCTTAGTTTTGTGTTTTCCTGCTTTACTTTTTGAATGATAGCTTTGGCAGGAGCATTACTCTTGGAAGAGGATGCTTCATGGGTACAACACACACAAGGTGTGAATGTCTCATTAGGCTTAGGTGCAACAGTTTTCACTATTGGTGCTCTCTTAGCACTTGGACCATGAACATAAGGACCATAATCTTTCAGATTGATCTCTTCATAAGGTGCTTTGAATACACTTGCGCCAAAGTTTCTAGGACGAGTCCACCACTTGTAGTCAATGACAGGTCCAAAGTTAACTGGTCTTGTCAAATGACCATAGGAGCTTTCCAGATCATAATTATTTGTAGGAAAGATAACTTTCCTAAATGTCACTTGATCTTGATGGGCTTTCCATTTCTCTTCGGCGGTGGCTTTCATTGCAACCTTATTATTCTTCTTGGCATGGATGCCCTTAGAAGAATCACTAGTTCCAGCCACATGACCTATTCCACTTGCTTTAGCGGAGAATCTATCAATGATTGGAAGAATGGTTTTCGGTTGTGAAAACTTTTCAACTAGCTTCTTCTCAGCGGCTAGCTGTTCTTCCAAAACTTTGATGGAGTTCTCTCTCCGATCAAGGAGCTCATCTGAACTTTTGATCTTGTCTTTCAAGACTTGGTTTTCCTCTTTGAAGGAAGAAAGTTGTTCAACTTCCTTTCTCAAATTAGATTCCACTTCTTTGAGAGACATGATCTCCTTGGCCTGTATTTTGACTACCTTCCGACATTTGTCAAAACTCTTAAGCATTTCAGTGTATTGGGTCATGAGATCCGAATCATCATCTGAGAGATAATCCTTTTGCTCATCTGGAGCTTGATCAGAATCAGATAAGGCGGTGTGAGAATTTACCTTCCCAGTATATGGAGGTTCTTCTTCTTCATCAGTCATAGCCATTAGCCCGAAGTAGGCTTCTTCTTCACTACTTGATTTCTCCGAGTCAATGTCGCTTAAAGTTTTATTCTTTTTAGCGACTAGACTCTTTTCAGTCTTCCTTTTCCCGTGGGTGGATTTCCTTTCTTCTTTTCTTCCACCCTCTTTCTTTTTATAAGGGCATTCAGCAATCATGTGCCCTGGCTTATTGCAATAATAGCAAACTATATCAGAAGAAATATGTTTACCAGTTTTAGATTTATACCTGTCATGATTGCTAGAGCTCTTTTTGTGATGATCACCATCACGTCGAGAATGTCTATTTTCAGAGGAAAACTTATTCTTCATGTGTCTTCTTTTGTTTAGCAGTTTCTTGAACTGATGAGAGATTAGAGAAAACTCTCCATCAGAGATTTCAGAACTGGTAGGAGCCGGCTTCAGATTCTTTTTCATCATCAGATTCTTGTGTTCTAACTGGAGACAAAGCTCTGCTTTTTCTGGAGCTTTCGGCTTTCATAGCCAAGGTCCTTTCCTTGTTAGAAGCTCTATTCCCATCTTCTTCTATTTTCCGAATGTTCATTTGTAGCTCGTGGGATAATAGTTTCCCAAACAGATTCTGAGGGTCTAGATTTGGTAACTTCCCAAATTCTCTGATTGCAACTATCTTGCTATCCCAGTCTTTCGCTAGGGATCGCAGGAATTTCTCATTTAGTTCACCATTAGTAAATTCCCGACCATAATTCCTTAGGCCGTTTACTATCTTGAAGAATCTTTCATAAGCATCGGCAATGCACTCCTTTTTATTCTGCTTGAAGGCCTCGTACTCTTGATTCAAAAGAGATCTTCTATCATCTCTTACTTCTTCAGTACCTTCCATAAGGACTATTAAAGACGTCCACATTTCTTTGGCAGAATTACAGTGAATTAAGTTTTGCAACATTGAATCATCCACTGCACTGGAAATTATGTTCTTTGCCTTTTTGTCCAAAGCAACGAGAGCAATCTCATCCTTTGTTAAGTCCATCATTTTCTTTGATACTTTTAAGGTTGGATCAATAGGCGAAGCGGTCATAGGCATATGAGGTCCTTCTTCCACGACTTGGAAGATTCTCGGGTCTGCGGACTTCCATATAAAATCTGACTCTTTCTTTCCACATAGGAAAATAAGCTTTAGTGCATATTGGCAATTTTAATGAAGACGATTCCTTGCACTTTTCCATGATTTGCAGGTAACTAGAATGGATAGATCCTGTTCAAGGTGTTAACCTAAATACGAACAACCTACCTATGATACCAATTGTAATATCTAGTTGCCAACCAAAATCACCTAGAGGGGGGTGAATAGGTGATAATTGCGTCTTTTGCGGAAATGAAAATCTTGAAAATAAAGAACGCACAGAATGCAAATCACAATCACAGATGACACAAGAAATTTATAGTGGTTCCCCGTTCTTGGGTACTCCACTTGCCGGCCTCGGCAATCTAGCACCACAGCTAGACTTGACTACTTCACTAAATCTCGAATCAAGAATGATCATACAATCCTCAGAGTCAAAACTCTTACAACTCGGAGATCAAACTCCTACAAACTCAGAGATAACCTTCTCTTACAACTTGGAGAATACCTCTCCTACAACTCAGGAGAACAATCTCTCCTACAATCAAATGTAAATTTAGATTGAAACAATACTTAACGAATCACGATCAGATCTGTGAAATTTGATGATGATCTGCTTCCTTCTTGTGACAGAAATGGCTTCGGCTTGATGTTGAAGAAGAAGAATCGAATCGGCACAAATCAGATCTTCTAAGGTCTTGATCGATCCAATGAAAACAGGACGAGTGAGGCGATGATCGATCGACCTTTTTCTTTTACTTGGAGACGAAATCAGATAACTCACGATCGAACTCCAACGATGGCGATGCACGGCACTAGACGACGATCTTGAATCAGATTAGGTTTTGGAAAGTACAAACTCTGATCTTCTTAATGATTGCTGCTTTGTCCTTCCATAGGAGTAATTCTTATATAGATGAAGATCTAACGATTAATCTTAAAAATGAGGAAGGACGTCACGTCAAATTGACGGAAAAGACTGGTCGTCAAAATGGAAAAACAAAGTTTACGAGAAAAGCTAGAACCAGACTTCTCGAGAGATCCAAGACCTCTCAAGAGAAATCGACTAGTTCTCGAAAAACAGCTTTAGAAGAGAATAATGACAAGGCTTCTCGGAAGATTAAAGACTTCTCGAGAGGACACGAAACTTCTCGTAAACTCCTAAACAATTTCACGAAAAACCTTTTAGAGAGAAAGCTTTTTCGAAAGAAACGATGACTTCTCGAAAACAGAAATACTTCTCGAGAGAGAAAGGATTTCTCAAAAACTGCCACTGAGACAGACTTCTCGAAAACAATTGAAAAAGAAGATTTCTCGAAAACTAAGGGGACTTTCCGAGATATCATTGATTTCTCGAGAGATCATAACAGCTACTCGAAAACTTTAGCTTTCTCGAAAAAGACCTTTGAGACAACCCTTTTCAAAAAATAACAAGGACTTCTCGAGAGCAAAGAAGGACTTCTCGAAAAGTACCTTTACATCTCGAAAAATTTACTTAGGAAAAATTTCTTCCTTGTTCTCTAGACCAATGCTGCACTCCAAGCTTTGAATCTTTAATGTCTTGATCATAAAGTGTATCCCAATAGAGAGATCACACATGAGTCAACCCCATACCCCACACAATGAAGAATTACATTGCATGAGATTGTGCTTATTGACCCATTGTGACCTGACATTGGTTTACACTTAGCAATGTGAACCTGCAAGAACATTACTAGAAAAAGATATCAAATACACAATCAATTCAATCTTGGTTCAAAGTTGACTTTCTACAAATCAAGGTTATTGTGGATACAAAACCCAACATATATATACATATATACTATAGTATACTATAGTGTATATAAGTATATAAGTACATAAGTATATATGTATACTTATACATATACATATATACATATATATTTATATCTATATATATACTATATATACTTATATATATATTTATATCTATAATTATATTTATATATATATACATATATATATACTTATATATACTTATATATATACTTATACTTATATTTATGTATATATATATTTATATATAAGTATATATATATAAGTATATATATATGTATACATACTTATATATATACTAATACACTATATATGTATATATATATACTATAGTATATATGTATATATATAAGTATATATACTATATATATACTTATAAATATATATATTTATAAGTACATATATATACTTATATATACTTATTATGTGTATATATATACTTATATATATAAGTATACATATATAAGTATACTTATATATATATACTTATATAAATAGTATATATAAATATATATACATATACATATACCTATATATAAATATATATATATATATATATATGAGAATATTTATATATATACTTATATATATATAAGTATATATATTTATATATACATAAGTATAAATATCTATAAGTATATATATATATTATATACTATATATATTTATACTTATATATATATACTTATATATATACTTATATACCTTTATATATATATATATATATATATATGTATACTTATATATACATATGTACTTATATACTTATATATATACTTATATTTATTTACATATATTTATATATGTACTTATATATATACTATATATATATATATTCATAAGTATAAATATCTATAAGTATATATATAATATATAAGGATATATATAAGTATTTATAAATATATACTTATATATAAGTATATATATTCTTATATATTTAAATATATAAATGTATACATATATATAAATATATATATAAGTATATAAGTATATATAAGTATAAATATATATATTATATAAGTATATATATATATATATTATATATATAAGTATATATAAGTATTTATATATATATATATATATAAGTATATATTTATATATATACATATATAAGTATATATACTTATATACATATATATAGTATGTATATATAAGTATATACTTATATAAGTATATATATATAGATATATACTTATATATATATAAATATATTTTTATATATATATTTACTTATATATATACATATATATATTTATATAAGTATATATAAGAATATATATATACTTATATATACTATATAAGTATATATATATACTTATATATATATAATTATATATATATATATATTTATATAAATATACATATGTATATAATTATATATATAAGTATATATATATAAGTATATATATAAGTATATATATATAAGTATATATATATAAATGTATATATATATATTTATAAGTATATATATATATATTTATAAAGTATATATATATATACTATATAAATACATATACTATATAAGTATATATATATATATATGTTTATATATATACATAATTATAAATACCTATAAGTATATATTTATAAGTGTATATTTATACTTATATATATACTTATACGTATATTGTTGGTGCCAAAAATGGTACCTCCAAAATTCACACTAAAAGGGATGGGAGAAAACTGCGAAGTGCAGGTTACTAAGACAGAAGATGCTGGAACAAAGGGAAAACGATCACGAAATGGCGATCACAAAGAAATGAGACCGCTTACACAGGTTGTAAGCTGGAGCCTCGGAGCCAAAAGTCCTTTTCTGGTACCCCTACCCCTCTATTTATAGACGAGGGGGCTGCCCAAACAGGGCAGAACTGAAAACTACGGGCTGCCCGGGGTACAGGAGAGCCGGGGCAGGGAAATGGGGTACAAATAACAAAAATAAGGAAAACGACCAGACCGCTTAAGCTGGCGATCTCGCACTGTCTTGACCGCTGGGTACTTAGAAAATCTCGGTTGAGGAGGCATCTGGCGATCTGGGCGATCACTTAATTTGAGACCGCTGAGACCGGGAAAACTGAACAAAAAGAGGAGGTCGCGGGCTTTCTGGGCAAACATAATCCCCGCACATTTTTAAGTTGCACCTAGAACTTCAAAAATGTGATCTTTGACCGCTGAGACCGCGACCATCATTAATGCGGCTTGGTCTATAAATATCGGCTGAAAACTCCATTCTGCAAGGCATTGAGATATTCCAATCTTTGAGCGGTCTTTGATAATTGGGCAGGTTCGATCTTCTTGCAAAGATGACTATGCTCGATCTCTTAAAGACTCTTCCATCGAAATCGAACTCTCCTGGGAAGAAGGAGAGTGTTAGCTCGAAGAAAGGAAAGAAAGTGCCAAAAATCTTAACAAAAGTGAGCACATCAAAGGATACCGCCCGATCTCCGTTAAAGAAAACTGAGCTTCCTGAGGGCTCGATTGTGCCGGTCTCTGTTGCTTCTGATCCGTCTAATACTTCTTCAGATCCTGTATGGAAATTTCCTGACTTTTCCATTTCTTTTAATTGTCAGAAATTCCTGGAGGCACTGCATCAAACATCTTCCAAACTTCCTGAGACCGCCTCTACCGAGGTCATTCTGGCTGGGCTACGTCAGAAGAAAGCCGAGGCCGAATCCTTGAGGCAGAAGATTGCTGACCAGGAGATCGCTGCAAAGGGCAAGAAGAGAAAAAATTCAAGTCCATCTAGTTTGACTTATAAGAGGAGCAGAAGAAATGAGGAAGGAAAAGATGTGACCGCCATGGAGGCGACCGTATTTTCTGAATCCATCGACCTGGAAGACTCCGCTGAGTTTCAGAAGGTGAATGCTAAGGGCGATCTCCCCTTCCTTCCCGCGGTCTCAACCTTACCAAGAGAGGATGATTCTGGATTAATCGCCTACCTTGATGAGGTTTCTTCTAATAATTCATCTTTTTCATCATTGCTGGTGTTGGATCCCTTAGAGGCTTCAGCTCTCAGAAATGCCGTCGTTTATGAGGAGATCGTGGACAAGGAGAAGGAGATCGCTGACGCAGCGATCAAGGCAAAGGAGGAAGAAAGGAAAAAGATGGAAATGGAAGAGATGGTGAAGAGGAAGAAAGAGAAAGAGGTAGAGGAACAGAGGGAAAAAGAGGAGAAAGAAAAGGAGAGAGAAGAAAAAGATAAGAAAGAAAAGAGGGAGAAGAAGGAGAAAAAGAGAGAGGACGAGGAGAAAAAGAAAAACAAGGAGAAGAAAGAGAAAAAAGAAAGAGAGGAAGAGGAGAAGAGGAGAGAGGCGGCTAAGACCGTAGAGGAAGAGAAGAAGAAGGAGGCGGTAAGAGTTGCTGAGGAGAGAGTGGCTCTGATCGCTGAGGAGAAAAGGAAGAAAGAAGCGGTCAGGATCGCTGAGAAAAAGGCGGTCCTGATCGCTGAAGAGAGGAAAAAAGATGAGGTCTTGCAGACTTCAGACAAAAATGGTGAGGAGATCGCGGAGAAGCTGCAGATCACTAAGGAGAAAGCTGTACTTTCTAGCGGTCTCCTGGACGATTCTCTTCAGGGAGGTCGTTTGAACAAGGCTGCAGCAGATCGTGCGGCGGCGGTCTCGATTTTGCGAGCTGGTAAGAATAAAATGATTCTCCAGTCAGTTGAGTTCCTTCCATTACCTACAGTTCATTCTGTTTCTCCTGAATGAAAGCGTGAGATCGTCTTTATTGAGACCGACGATATCCCCTTGAGTAATGAAGAATTGAAAAGAAGAAGAAAAGAGGGAGAAAAGTCACAGAAAAGAGATTTGGAAAGAATGGATCTGGAGCATTTAAGGGGATCTGATCGCCTTTCACTGACCGCAGATCCCGCGGTCACTAAAGATACCAGGAGAGCTTTACGTGACTGCGGTCTCAACTTCTTTCCAAGTATTCTTTCTGTTTATTTAAAGAGCTTATCTGATCGTATGTTAATGATTGAAATAACCCATCTCTTGTGACCGCAGATGACCATGATGCTAAGATCAAGGAGGGAGAACTTCCTCAGCACATCAAGATCTCCCCTCAGCTAACCAACATCCTTAACCCAATGTTTGAGGATGTTCGCTCTAAGCTGATGAGGGAGCGAACTCAGAACGATCAGATTCGCGATCTCGAAGGGAAATTGCGCACCAATGAGAAGAGGATTCGAGAAGAATGCGATCTGAGGATTGCAGAGATCGCGCGAGCTCTTAAAAAGGCTGAAAAGGAGGCTGAGTACTACAAGGGGAAGGCTGCGGCACTGTCCGCGGAGAATGAGAGGCTGAGGAGCGGTCATGGAAAAATGTTGATGCGACCGGGTACCTCCAGCGATCATCCAGCGGAGAGACAGCAACCTGAAATTGTACTGATCCCTATGGAACAGGTGGACAAGGAGATGTCAAAAATTCATCGATCTGCAATGCTGGCCAATCATAGCTTGGTGTCGGTTATGGCTGCAGTGAACGACATGCAAGATGTCGCAGCTCATATAGGGAGAAACAGGCCTCCTAGGAGATGAACATTTAATTTGAGACCGAGCGGTCTCTGGATTTAAACAATATATTTTGTAAAATTTTACTGTTATTTTTCCATATATTTGTGTGGCTGTTTTAATTTTAATGTTTTGTGCGGTCTTGATTTGTTAAGTTTCGATCTCTTTATGCCTGGGTTGCTTGTATTGCTGCTGTGTTGTTATTGATTGTGATCGCCAACCATAGTATGCTTTTACATAATTTTGCACAGGTCGAGCGGTCTGAACATTTTTTTGCTGGGCGGGCTTCAAGATGTAATGATTACGAAATGACCCTTCGTCTTCTATAAATAGCCGTCTTCATGACCTTTATTTTACGCTTTCTTGAATGCACTCTAAACACCGATCTCATCGATCGCTAAAAATGGTGTCCGCTCGTGCTTCTTCTGCCACCATCTTCCTGAATGCCGATCACAAACAAGGTCGCCTATCAAAGGATGAATATATTGAGTTTATAAAGAAATATATGATCCAAACTCAGGTAGTTGTAAGACCCCCAACTGAACAAGAAAGGTTGAACTTTGTGGAGGAGAAAAAGTTTATTATTCCCATCGATCACTTTGATAATGGGTTGAGGATTCCCCTCCCATGGGAATGGCTAGAGATCCTGGAATATTACGGCTTCGTGCTCGCCTAGTTGGCCCCGAACTCCATCGGTCTAGTTAATGTCTTCATCAATTACTTGAGATCGGAAAGAGTGAAATTTACAATGAATCTGTTCCGCACAACCTTCACCGCGAAGATCTTGAAGGAAGGCAGAAAGAAGGAAGAGTTCAATGGGTTGATGTACATTTCGGCAGATGGAATAAAAATCCTGAATCTTCCAAATAAAATCTCTTTCTGGATAGAGAGGTTTCTTGTCTTCGAAGGTGACCTTGGCTGTCTCAAAAACTCGCCTTCTCCGCGACCTGACAGTATCTTTAAGAAGATAAAAGCGGTCTATGAAGAGGAGCTGAAAATCTTGGCTTTCTTGGCGGGCAAGAGGATCGATCTTGTTCATTATCTAGCGATCTGGCCCGAGATCGCCGAGATTACTCTGGCTGAAAGTAAGCTTTTCTTGCGGTCTCAAATAATTTCCTTTCATGTCTTGTATGCTTTCCTAACTTTTTCCCGCTTTTTAGCGACCTTTGCGGTCCCTGTTCAAGATCCTATCTCCCCAGCTGCAGAGGTTCTTACTCAGAGGGAGAGGAGGCTGAAGCGTGAGGCCGACGTGTTCGGCATTACTTCTGAGACCGCCGAGCGAGTTTTTACCTTGGTGGGTTTTAAAAGAAAAATGAAGGACATCAAAGGAAAACCTCTTCTCAAATGGGCGGCCAAAGGGAAGTCTGTGAAGGTGTCCACTGATCTGCCCCTGTGGAGCGTGAAGGTGACCCGTCACGCATACGCGGTCACTTTGGCTTTGTATGGGAGAAAAAATACAAATGAAATATTAAATATCGAGACCGATGCGCTCCCCGACATCTGTGCCCAGGTGACCGCCAGAAGTACAATCTTAAATCATCATATGGGGTGGTCTCTTCGCAGCGCTCTGGACGAAATAACTGCCTTGCAAGAAGAAAGAAAAGTGAGAATTTTGCTTATATTTTATGAACGTGTTACCTATGATCGCGCGGTCTAACATATGTCTCTTTTGCAGCAATTTGAAAAAGCAGCTTATGACCCCGAGAATCCAGCTTTCCAGAGGGCTTTGATGCACCATATAAAAGAGACCGCCGACCAGGTGCTGGATGAGGTCCGTAACCGTGGTGGATTCACTGAAGAATTCAAAGATGTTTCGTTCACCGATCTCTTCCCTGATGCGGCGCAAAGAATTGAAGAACAATCTGTGACCGCTGAAGAGACCGCAGATGTTGCTGATGAGCCTGCTGATGCTGCTGATGAGACCGCAGTCCAAGAGGAGAATGTGGTGATCGAGGATGAAGAATGTACAACCCCGAAATTCGCCTAGAAGATGGGCCAACCAAAAAACAACGGAGCGAGCCAGAGGCCAGCCGAGTGCTCGCAAGAGGGCGAGCGAGCCAGAGGCTCGCCGAGTGCTCGCAAGAGGGCGAGCGAGCCAGAGACTCGACAAATGCTCGCAAGGAGGCGAGCGAGTCAAGAACTCGCCGAACACTCGTGAGTCGCTGGAACCGGCCAAATTACCCTGTCACCCTTGGTGGTCTGCCTTTATCCTCTCCAAACAGTGGAGTTTGGCTGTTAGCAGACCGATTCGGGGTGCGGATAGTAAAATCAAGAGGCGGAATCCTGCTATTTGCAGGCCAGATCAAAAAATCTATAAATAGGACCTCAAGGGCACCATTGGAGAAGATCTCACTTCAGCTTCCCTCTCCTTAGGCTTTCTTTGGTTAGCATTTCCAGAGCTCTCCAAGGTGCCCAAGTCTCAGCTTTGGATTGGGAGGGGAAGCGCTCAACGATCTTCCGGGTTAGTGGAGGGACCTCCTCGCTGTTACTAAGGTCCTAGTCAAATTCTTAATCTTCCGTCCACCCTCCTCGAGGGATCAGTAAGGACTAGCCGCCCCTCATTTCGGTGAGGGCCCCGAGCTCCACAGGAGACCGAGAAATCGATTTCAACATTTTGGTGCGGTGAGCGTGGAGCGTGGCTGGTTCAAGAAAGTTCCAGAGAAAGGTTATGGCGGGAGATGAAGAGCAGGGCAAGGAGCTCGGTGAGACCCCTCAGGAAGCGATGCTAGGATGTTCGCGGATTTCAGAAAGGAGGTGCTCGACACCTTGGGGTTCACGATCACAGCTCTGCGAAGTGAGTTTGCGACCCCGGCACCTCAGGCGACCACTCCCCCAACAACAGTCGGCGAGAGGGCACCAGGAGGAAGGGCTGGAAAAGAAGTTGTCGTCGGCTTAGGCCAGAGCCAGGAAGGACGGGTGTTGTTCGCCAGTCCGGCGAGCTCCGTGCCGGCGAGCTCAGCGCTGGCGAGCTCCATTCCAGCGAGCGCGTCACTGGAGAGTGCGCGCCAAGAGGAAGCAGCGACTGTCGGGGTGGTTCAAGCGAGCACCGCCCTCGCGAGCACAGTCCCGGCGAGCTCAAGTTTGGCGAGCGAGCTTGGGGGACGAGTGGAGCCGAGAAGAGTGGCGGGAGGGGGAAGCCCCTTTTGCGAGTTGGTGCTTTCCGCACCCATCCCGGGGGGGATTTGGAGAATGGGACCGGGTGTACTACAACGGTAGAGATGACCCTGTCCAGCACCTGCAGAGTTTCGAAGACTCGGTCTCCATCCGGCCGATGTCAGATGCTTTCAAGTGTCGGCTCTTCGCCGTCACCCTCAAGGAGAAGGCCAGGGACTGGTTCCATCATCTCCCCGCAGGATCAATCTACTCGTTCGAGGATTTGCGTCGAAGTTTTTTGCTGAGGTTCTCGACCTCAAAAAAGAGGAAGAAGGACGCTGATTCCCTCTTCGCAGTAAAGCAGGGACCCAGAGAGTCGCTGGCTCAGTATGCCGATCGATTCTAGGAGGAAGTACAGCTCACCCAGGAGATGCCTGGGTTTGCACTCCAACTTGCCTTCACGGTCGGGTTGAGAGAGAGTTTCTTTAAGATGGCGTTGAAGAGAAAAGCCCCCGTCTCCTTTGAAGAGCTGATGGAGAGGGTGTCGGAGGAAGTCGCAAGTGAGGAAGCCAATCCGGAGCTCACCAGGAGGCTAGCCTAGCTCAGTGAGCCGGAGGTGAGGCAGCAGGAGGTCAGGAGAAGGGAAGAACCACGGGCCCCAGAGGGAGAATGGAGGCCGCAAGGGGGAGGAGTGCAAGGGCAGGGAAGAGGTTACGGCCCAGGAAGGGGTAACCATGTCGGAGGTCAATGGAGGCCCCCCCAGTTAGGGTGGAGGCAAGGTCCGATGCAGATGCCTCCCCCTCCCCAGCAGGCCATGGCGATTAGACGAGGAGGAGGAAGAGGAAGGGGAAGGGGAGGAGAGGCGGAAACGGCGGCCGCTAGGAGAAGAAGGAATAGAGTGGCAGAGGCCGAGGCGAGGGAAGTGGCAGTGCCATATTGCATCTTCCATGATGTGGAAGGTCACTCAACGGACACCTGTCCGGAGTTCCTAGAAGTGAAAAGGGGCAGAGCGCCCGCGCCAGCACAGCAGCAGCCATTAAGGATCGTGGAGGTTGAACCTCGAGAGGGGGAGGAGGAAAGGTGTGAGGATAGAGCCGATTTGGGAAGTAGAGGAGGGATCGGGGTGATCCACGGGGGGGTAGGGGTGGAGGCGACCCGCAAGGCTAGCCTCCATACCATTTACCGCCGAAGCGTGGCTTCGACATCCACCGCCCCACCCCCGGCCAAAAAAATCGTTTTCACTCAGAAAGACATGCCAGGCTACGAGGACCCGTTCTGCGACGCGCTAGTCATCCAGACGGCGATCGAGAACTTCACCGTCTCCCGGATCCTGGTGGACAACGGAAGTTCGATCAATGTCGTCTTCAAAAAGGCGTTTGACAAGATGGAGGTAGAGCCTAGGAGGGTGTTGGCCTCAGATGGCCCTTTGTTCGGATTCTCAGGGGAGAGGAAGGAAGTAGAAGGGGGAGTAGGGCTTCATGTGACCCTGGGTGGGCAGTCCCGAAACTGTCGTTTTGTCATTGTGGATGCTCCAAGCAGTTACAACGCCATCTTCGGACGACCACTCATCAGCGCGTTCCGTTGTGTCCCTTCCACCTTTCATCAGTGCCTCAAGTTCAACGACGGAGGGGTTCAGGTGCGGATAAGGGGGGATCCCAAGGTGGCGAGATAGTGCTACGTAACGGCTGTCAACACCATCTCCTGGATGGGAGAAGCTGAGGAGTGGGATAGGATGATGGGGAAGGCGGACGAAGCCGGAAGTATGGAGGTAGCCGAGGAGAAGATGGAGGGAGATGAAGTCCATGCCCAGGAAGGGGTAGCTGAGGTACCCCGGGCGGAAGGAAAGGAAGAAGAAGAGAAGGCCCTGGAGGGATGGGCGGAAGAGCTGATGGTGGTAGAGAAGGAAGTCGAGGAGGAGACCCAGGCTCCCACTTGTGCCGAAGAGGAGAGGGCTTGGGGAGAGCAGTCCCGGTTGGAGGCTGTGGACGAGGTCATGGAGCTCGAGGTCACCACCCGGCTGGGGGTGGTGGAAAAAGTCTGGGTCAGCGGAGAACTCAGCCCAGGAGATCAAGCGAAGATTCTGGCTTGCGTACAAAAGAACGTGGACGTCTTCGCTTGGAGCGCCGCAGAAATGCCCGGGATCGACGCGGATGTGGCGTGCCATCGCCTCAACCTCGACCCCGGCGCCCGCCCCATCCGTCAGAAGAGGAGGGTCATCGCGGACAAGCTAGAAGGACCCATCCGCGAGGAGGTGGACAAACTCCTGCAGGCCGGGTTTGTATCGGAGATCCAGTATCCAGGCTGGGTCTCCAACGTCGTCATGGTAAAGAAGGGAGGAGGTAAGTGGCGTATGTGTATCGACTTTTCGCTTCTTAATAAATCATGCCCGAAAGATTGCTACCCCCTGCCCAGAATCGACGCGCTGGTTGACTCAGCCGTTGGTTTTTCTGTAATGTCTTTCTTAGATGCTTTTTCAGGTTACCATCAAATCCGCATGCATCCCCCGGACATCAAGGATGTTTCCTTCATCACGGGGGATGGATGTTATTGCTATAAGATGATTCCCTTCGGGCTCAAGAACACAGGGGCTACGTACCAAAGGATGATGGATAGGGTCTTCCGTGAGCAGAAAGGAAGAAATTTAGAAGTCTATGTCGACGACCTCATGGTTAAGAGCCGGGACCTTGAGACTCACCTCCGAGACCTCGAAGAGACATTTGGGACCCTGCGGCGGTACAAGATGAAGCTCAATCCCTTGAAGTGTGTCTTCGGGGCGAGCCGAGGGAAGTTCCTGGGCCATTTGCTCACCCCCGCAGGAGTGGAGCCCAACCCGGACAAAGTTAAAGCGGTGATGGAGTTGGAGTCACCGAGAAATCCGAAGGAGGTTCAGAGCCTTACGGGGAAATTGGCTGGGCTCAGCAGATTCCTCTACAAGGCGGGAGACAAGTGTGCACCTTTTTTCAAAGTACTACGGGGAAACAAGAAGTTTGAATGGACCCCGGAGTGCGAGAAGGCCTTCCAGGCTCTGAAAGAACAGCTCACCCAAACCCCTCTGCTCTAGGGACCGAGGCCAGGAGAAGACCAATCCCTATACCTGGGGGTAGGGTCCAAAGTAGTAAGCTCCGTGTTAATCCAGGAGGAAGGGAAGAAACAGTTCCCTATCTACTACGTCAGTCGAGTGCTGAAGAAGGCAGAGCTCAGGTACCCGATTTTGGAAAAGTTGGCCTTCGCATTAGTGGTGTCAGCCCGGAGGCTCCGGCCTTACTTTCAAGCCCATTCTATTAGAGTAGTGACGGACCACCCGCTCCACAAAATCATGGAAGGGGTGGAGCACTCAGGAAGGTTGGCAAAGTGGTCCGTGGAGTTAAGCGAATTCAATATCGCGTTCGTACCCAGGACGTCCATCATGGCTCAAGCGGTGGCAGACTTCATGGCCGACTATGCGACCGAAGTGGGGGAGCACGAGCCACCTCTCCCAGAAGCATGGAAGATGTTGGTGGACGGAGCGTCGGGAAAATACTCCTATGGAGGGGGAATAGTCCTGGTGAGTCCTCAGGGGACTCGGATTGAGCAAGCCTTAAACATCCATTTCCCAATCACCAACAACCAGGCTGAGTACGAAGCAGTGATAGCAGGCCTTCGGCTGGCCCGAGAACTGGGAGTGCAGGACGTGGAGGTCTCCACGGACTCCATGGTGGTAGCATGCCAGATCAAAGGAGAGTTTGAAGCAAAGGACCCGACCCTCCTACTATACCTGGAAAAGGTTAAGGGGGTCATCGGGCAGTTCCGCACCTTCTCCATCAAGCACGTGCCGAGGGAGGAGAGCACCCAGGCGGACCTCCTAGCCAAATTCGGTCCCCAAGCGGGAGGGACGACTTCGGAACTCTTCCGGCCCTCCATCGAGGAAGGAGAATTGATGGAGGTGGATCAACAAGCCTCGTGGATGGATCCGTTCATCACCTTCCTATCCTCCGGGCAGTTCTCTGGAGAGGATGTGGACAAGAAATGCTTCAGGTATAAGTCTGCCTATTACTCCTTGCATGCAGGGTGCTATATAGAAAGACCCTCTCGGGACTCCTGGCCCGTTGTGTCTCCGAGGAGGAAGTCCCGAGAGTGCTGGAAGAAATCCACTCCGGGGAGTGCGGCAGTCACTCCGGGAGTCGGACCCTGGAAGGGAGGGTGTTGAGACAAGGCTACTTCTGGACCACTCTCAGCAGGGATGCGGCAGAGTTCGCAAGAAAGTGTCCGAAATGCCAGCTCTACGCCCCGCTCCAGCTCCTCCCAGCTCAAAGGCTCCGGACCATCACGGCTCCCTGGCCCTTCGCCATATGGGGGCTGGACCTGGTCGGCCCCTTTCCCCAAGCCAGCGGCCAAAGGAAGTTCCTACTGGTCATGATCGACTACTTCTCCAAGTGGGTAGAGGTGAAAGCACTTGCTTAGGTAACCTCTCAGGTTGTAAGGAATTTCGTGTGGGGAGAAATAATTTGTAGACATGGACTCCCTCTAGCTATAGTGACGAACAATGGGCCGCAGTTTGCAAGTGAAGAGTTTGTCGGCTTCTGCACTCAGCTCGGCATTGACCTCAGGTTCGCTTCGGTCCACCACCCGAGGAGTAATGGGCAGGTGGAGGCGGCGAACAAGATAATTGTTAGCCTGCTAAAAAAGAAAGTGGAAAATCTTCGAGGAAGTTGGGTGGAACAACTACCCTCCGTCCTCTGGGCCATGAGGACTACTCCGAATACCGCCACTGGGGAGACTCCATTCAAGCTCTCTCACGGGTCCGAGGCCATTCTCCCCATAGAGTTTGAAGTGAAGACCCCCGGGTGATCGCCGCGAGCGAGGGGGATGAAGAGTGGCTGGAAGGTAACAATGCAGAGCAGAGGCTGTCCTTGGACCTGGTAGAAGAACTCCGGGACTTGGCTACCATCAGGCAGGAAGAGGTCAAGCGGCGGATGGCTCGGTATTTTGACAAATATATCCGGATAAAACACTTTCAGAAGGGAGATCTAGTCCTGAAGAAGGTCGATGCGGCCGACAGAGGGGCCACGGTGGGTAAGCTCAACCCCAACTGGGAGGGTCCATATATTGTAAGTAGGGTGCTCAAGTCGGGAGGGTATCATCTGAAGGATGTGGAGGGGGTACCCCTCGACCGAGCCCGAAGTGGGGATGATTTGAAAAGGTTTTACCCTTGAGTGCTTTATTATGTTGTTTAATTAACGTCTTACTCCTTTCTTATGACGCTTATAACTACTGCCGTGCCGACATAACAAAAGTAACAAGGGTTGGTGCTGAAATGCCCCAGATCGATTCCGCTCCCGGGCTCTCACTAGACGGGGGGTTCAGGTTGATCTCTGGAGAGGCTGGCAAAGTAACAAGGATTGGTGCTGGATTGCCCCAGATCGATTCTGCTCCCGGGCTCTCACTAGACGGGGGGTTCAGGTTGATCTCTGGAGAGGCTGGCAGAGTAACAAGGGTTGGTGCTGGAATGCCCCAGATCGATTCCGCTCCCGGGCTCTCACTAGACGGGGGGTTCAGGTTGATCTCTTGAGAGGCTGGCAAAGTAACAAGGATTGGTGCTGGATTGCCCCAAATCGATTCCGCTCCCGGGCTCTCACTAGACGGGGGGTTCAGGTTGATCTCTGGAGAGGCTGGCAGAGTAACAAGGGTTGGTGCTGGAATGCCCCAGATCGATTCCGCTCCCGGGCTCTCACTAGACGGGGGGTTCAGGTTGATCTCTGGAGAGGCTGGCAGAGTAACAAGGGTTGGTGCTGGAATGCCCAGATCGATTCCGCTCCCGGGCTCTCACTAGACGGGGGGTTCAGGTTGATCTCTGGAGAGGCTGGCAGAGTAACAAGGGTTGGTGCTGGATTGACCCAGATCGATTCCGCTCCCCGGGCTCTCACTAGACGGGGGGTTCAGGTTGATCTCTGGAGAGGCTGGCAGAGTAACAAGGGTTGGTGCTGGAATGCCCCAGATCGATTCCGCTCCCGGGCTCTCACTAGACCGGGGGTTGAGGTTGATCTCCGGAGAGGCTGGCAGAGTAACAAGGGTCGGTGCTAGAATGCCCCAGATAGATTCCGCTCCCGGGCTCTCACTAGACGGGGGGTTCAGGTTGATCTCTGGAGAGGCTGGCAGAGTAGCAAGGGTTGGTGCTGGAATGCCCCAGATCGATTCCGCTCCCGGGCTCTCACTAGACGGGGGGTTCAGGTTGATCTCTGGAGAGGCTGGCAGAGTAACAAGGGGTTGTGCTGGAATGCCCCAGATCGATTCCGCTCCCGGGCTCTCACTAGCCGGGGGGTTCAGGTTGATCTCCGGAGAGGCTGGCAGAGTAACAAGGGTCGGTGCTAGAATGCCCCAGATCGATTCCGCTCCCGGGCTCTCACTAGACGGGGGGTTCAGGTTGATCTCTGGAGAGGCTGGCAAAGTAACAAGGGTTGGTGCTGGAATGCCCCAGATCGATTCCACTCTCGGGCTCTCACTAGACGGGGGGTTCAGGTTGATCTCTGGAAAAGCCGGCAAAGTCGTGCGTAGGTTGAGCAGGTAAGATAAGATACTCAGGCCAGGGGATTCTGGCTCACAAGCGACCCCAAGACCCGGGCAGGGCGAGAACAGAGGACCACTCGCGCACGAGGATCATTCACGACAGGGTAATAAAGTCGATGGCTCGCAAGGTCACTCGCAAAAGGTAGCGAAGCGAATAAAGAAAATGACCCGGGAGGAGTCCGTTCTCGCGACGAACCACGGATACCGGAGGAAACCCGCCAGTGGCGAGTGCGAGTGGGGTAGGCGAAAGCGACCCAGGTATAATACAACGAGAAAAGGCCGCCGACAAAATAAAAGCGAGTGCGAGCGGAGCGGGGTAATAATGGACCCACTCATAAGTTTCCCTATGGAGCGAGCCAGAGGTGCGAAGCGGGCCTGGCTTCACCTCGACGATGAAATTAGGCGGGCCTATCGAACGAAATCCCTAAGCAAGGGAAAGTTCAGAGATGAAGTAGTTGTTAAGATATTGAGACGCGAGCACATAGAAGCATAAGCATAGAAAAATAAAATCATGCGAGCATGAACAAAATGCGAGTGCGCATAAGGAATAAAAAAGAAATGACATTCAAAAGATAGACAAAATATTTCTTCTTCATTGCTCAAAAGATGTTCACAATGAACGGCGAACTCGTTGGTCAAAACAAAAGATTTACTTGTGGAAAAAATTAAAAGCATCAGGGCTGTCCGCCGATGAACCCTTCAATCGCTCCCTCGACCCTCCGCCTCGGAGATGGGCGCGAACAAATCGGGAACGACTTGCTCCGTGGTGAACTCCATGGCATCGGGGATGATCATGCCCGCCCCCTTGAGAATGTCGAGGACAAGCCCCGCGATCTCCCTTGACCTCTTGCGGTCGGCTTTCCTTCTCTTCCCTCGATTGACCTCGAGTCCCAGTTCGCGTAGGAGGAGGAGGTAGCACCGCCGAGGCCAGGTCGTGGATCTGGGCCTTGAGACAAGTGTTCTCCAACTCCAAGTTAGCGATCCGCGCGTGGAGCTGACTGACGGACTCGGCGTCCTGCAAGAGGTGGGTTAGCGAAAGTAGGACGAAGCCAAACTGGGAGAGACATCCGCCGAGCAATACTTACCAACCCGCCTTGAAGGCTGGCGAGGAGGCCCTCTGACAAGGCCTCTTTCCCCTTGAGTTCCGTGACTTCATCCGCGGACCTCTGAAGCTCGACTTTGAGCTCCTTGATATCCCTGTCCGCCGTGAGGTACCGACGACCCACCATGTGTGTTAGCTCCGTCGCCCGGAACTGGGCTCGCATCGCCTCGTACACGATCCCTCTCGGCATGAAGGACCGAAAGAGGGAGGCGTCCTCACGACCATAGAGACCAAAGGCGAGGGCGAACGCCTAACCCCCGGCCTTGCCGGCCTCTACCCAGGAAGGGAGCAGAGAGGAGAAGGCGATCTTGTTTTGATCAGGGTCCCATGCGAGTATCGGTTCGCCTACCGCATCTACCAGCTTCATGCCGAGCCCGAAGTTGGTATGGCTCGATGGCTTGGGCCGAACGACAGCCTCCCCTGGCTCGCCCCCCTCTTTGGCGAGCTCCTGATCCGTAGACGTAGAGGGGAGGTCAGGCTCAGACAGGTCCACAACCTCCTTCGCCTTAGCAGCGGAGGGAGTCTTTCTGGGTTTCTTCCCCGCCCCCTGCGAAGTAGGCCGGCGTTGGGGGGGAAGACGCTTCTTTTTCGATGAGGAGCTCGGAACGTCGAGGCAGGCCTCGACGGCCACGCGTGCGAGCGAGCCGGGAGAAAGAGTGGAGCGAGGCGCATGAGGCGGATTGAGGGGGAGATCGCGTTCTCCTACAAAGATAACGAGCGTTAGACGATCAAAAGAAAGAGGATTAAGAAAGTGGGCGAGTTCAAGAAAAACCTTCTCCCGGAAGGACGGGTGGCAGGAGGTCCACTCGCTCTCGGAGGAAGGCGACCTCGAAGTTCTTTCCTTTGAGGAACTGATACAGTGCCACGTCGCAACCAACTAGCGAGATCGGAGGGCGGTAGGCAGCCTCGTCTCGCTGAATATGGGTGTATGAGATGTTACCGAAGGGACCCTTCACCAGGATGAACTTTTGCATCTAGTAATGAGTTTTGTTCACCGTCTCGCAGACGGTAACATGCTGGCTCGCAAAGTGAGCCGTTCCGTCCCTGTTCGCGCGGAATGAGAAGATCTTGCGGAAGGCGAGCAGGCTGAACTCGATCCTCTCCGCCCTGAGGTAACTGGCGAACACGACCACCACGGCGATCGCGTTCGGCGTCAGCTGGCATGGCAGGACGCCGAAGTACTTTAGCACCTGGAAAAGCCGACAAACATTAAGCGTTGTTCGCAAAGCAATTCAGGGAAGCCAAGGGTGAGAAATAGACGATATCTGGCGCACTTCCGGCCAGAGAGGGAGTCGAAACCCATTTTCGAAATGGGCAACAGGAATCGCGAGCTCGTCCGGGTGCGGGTCGCTGAGGGAATCCCTATCGGTAGGGCAGCGAGCCGCGAAACCATAGTGGATGAACTGGTCCACGGCTGCCCGATATTCCTCCTTCGTGAGATTGGCGCAGTAGAAAATGCCGTCGAGGAAGGCCTTAGCACACTTGGCTCGCCCCTCTGTTTCCGCCTCGCCAACCATGATGCGTAATCCGCCGAATCGCAAAGGTCGCGAGGATGAGCAAGATCTGCGAGAGAAACAGAAAGAGAAAGAGCGCGAGGAGGAAACAGTAAATGCGGTGGTTGAAAGGAAAAACGGTCGGCTATTTATAGGAATAAGGAAGGCGGGAAGAAGCCGAAGCGTCGATATCTGCGGATAGCGGATTCGCGCGATACTCTCCCGCCTCCAGGGGCCCAATTCGCTCCCTGCGGGTCGACGACCTACAAAAAAGCTTCTCTCCAGTAGCGAGCTAAGACCAAAGGATGAATCACAAGCATGAAGCAAGGGAGGTACGCGCAGGCGAGTAAAAAATGTGTAATTCGCAAGAACAAGCCAAGCAAGATAAAAGAACAACATGAGAAACAGAAAAATAAAAGACTCGCAAGCGAGTCGAAATATTGTTATTACAAACTCATAAATATTGTTCGCGGCCCCTCCTATTGAAGAGAAGGGGGAAAGAAAGACAATAGAATTGCAACGAAGAGCCTCAATAATGCAACCACTTCCAGCGACCGCGACCCCGGACACCAGAGCGAGGGGGGACTCGCGGGTAATGATACTCGCGGAGTGACCTGTTCGCCTGGCCCGTCAGCCGCATGTAGTCATCGATGCGAGCAATGTACACCCCGGGGGAGGTCGCGTCGCCCTGATCGGTCGGACGTATCTCAGCGACAGCACGCGCGTTCGCGTCCTCCATCGCGGCGAACCTCTCTTCATTGGCGAGCCGGTCTAACCGATTCTGCTCGTGTAGATCCCTTAGTAGGGTGGTATGCTTCTGAAATATCTCCGTGACCCGCCTCTTCATTCGCTCCGGATCGCTGGGATCCCCCAAAAAGTCAGCGACCTGGCTCGGAGAAGGAGGTGGGGACATCTCCAGCACTCCGGACTCTGACTCGGAGAGAGGGGTCGTCGGGTTACCTGCGAAGTAAGAGTCAGCGCCAAAGAGAAGATCAACACTCAATGACAACAATCTAACCTAGTGGAGGAATTGGAATACTGGGCCGCTGGCGGGAGGTGCCCGGCTGACCCCGGAATGCCTCAATAAAGGCAGGGGTGAGGGCCTTACCCAGACCAGTGGCGAGCACGGGTCTGGAGCCGAGTCCAGGCTCGGCAATCAACGTCCCTCCTGGGCTCCTCTGACCCAGGACGCCGAATCCGGGAGTGGAGATCTTTTGATTCGGCAACCCCTGCGAGCTCGCTGGAGGAGGAATTTGATCCTCTAGCACCGTGAGGAAAGGCACTGCATGACAGGTAAACACGACTTAGCGAGTCAAGGAATGTAAGAGAAAACGGGGTAGTTCGCTCACCTCGTTGCGAAGGCGAGTCCTGTCTGTCAACGACCCTCGTATCCGCAAGAAGAACGTCACCCCCACCCGTAGAAGAGAGACGGATCTCCGTGTTTGGCATTCCGGATTCGCTCTCGTCCGGAGGATCGTTCTGCGAATATGATAAATAAAGACGAAAAGGGAGAGCACCAAATAAGCAGCTGGGCGATAATACCTGAGAGGCGCGCTCTTCATCTGGAGAATGCGGCGAAGAGGAAGGCCCGCCCCCGCCAGTCGGGCGCCGAACGGCCTTTGCCGTCCTTAGGGAAGGGGGAGGCGGAGAGCATCGCGGAGAATTCCAGGAGGCGATGACAGCGGTCTTCCCCTTCTGGGCCGCCTGCGAAGCCTTTAGGCGGGCCAGCATCTCTTCCTTCTTCGACATTGCGTCAGGGAGCGAGGGACCAAGTAAGAAAGGCCAGAGAAAAATGAAAAGTTCAAATGTCGGCCAAGGAGAGTGGTATTTATAGTGGTGGGCATGGGACCCACCAAAAGATTCTCGCCACGTCACAAAGGGGCCGGCGAATATCAAGGGTTGGATGGTTCTTCGCGAGCCTAAAGAGCCTCGTGAAGAGCGGGGATTGTGTACAACCCCGATATTCGCCTAGAAGATGGGCCAACCAATAAACAACGGAGCGAGCCAGAGGCCAGCCGAGTGCTCGCAAGAGGGAGAGCGAGCCAGAGGCTCGCCGAGTGCTCGCAAGAGGGCGAGCGAGCCAGAGACTCGCCAAATGCTCGCAAGGAGGCGAGCGAGTCAAGAACTCGCCAAACACTCGTGAGTCGCTGGAACCGGCCAAATTACCTTGTCGCCCTTGGTGATCTGCCTTTAGCCTCTCCAAACAGCGGAGTTTGGCTGTTAGCAGACCCATTCAGGGTGCGGATAGTAAAATCAAGAAGCGGAATCCTGCTATTTGCAGGCCAGATCAGAAAATCTATAAATAGGACCTCAAGGGCACCTTTGGAGAAGATCTCACTTCAGCTTCCCTCTCCCTAGGCTTTCTTTGGTTAGCATTTCCAGAGCTCTCCAAGGTGCCCAAGTCTCAGCTTTGGCTTGGGAGGGGAAGCGCTCAACGATCTTCCGGGTTAGTGGAGGGACCTCCTCGCTGTGACTAAGGTCCTAGTCAAATTCGTAATCTTCCGTCCACCCTCCTCGAGGGATCAGTAAGGACTAGCCGCCCCTCATTTCGGTGAGGGCCCCGAGCTCCACAGGAGACCGAGAAATCGGTTTCAACAAAGAAAGTGGAAGCCGCTATACCCTTGGCCTAGATTCCAGTTCGAGCTCAAGCTCTGGATCTAGAATTTCGGGGAATAGTTTAGAAGAATCCTCTGCAGAGACCGGTTCTTCCCCCCCCCCCCCCCCCCCGAGTGAGCGGTCTTCTAAAAGGTCAACGAGAGAGTGAATTGTAATGATTTTCATTTTTCTTTTTTTTCTGGAGACCGAGCGGTCTCGTTGTAATAGATATTTCAGAAAATATATAGAAAATTGGATTTCTGTTAGATTCTGAGTGAATTTGTTCTTGATGTATATATTTATTTGTTCTGAGTTAGAATCGGCATTCGATCTCAATGCCCTAGGTTTATCACAATTTTTATATCAACATTAAAAAACTTCAGGTGGCGATCTCTTGGAAAAACACTAAAGACCTTGAAGTAAAAACCAATACTTTATATACACAAGACTATTCTGCGATCTTGAGATAATCAGGTCACAAATAAATTCAGCAACTTAACTGTGATCAGAAAATAGCCAACTTATCCATAATAGTCATGCGGTCTCTTATTACACAGGTCGCAATATAAGGAAACTATAACTTGAAGATGATTTGAACTCATTACACTCTGGGTGATCGGCTCCCAAATGACTTTCAGGAAACCCGTTTGATGACCCCTTGATGACCAATATTATTTGAAAAGGAAAATGATAGCTCTTCATGGATCTCCAGTTCAGCGATCACATTATATTCATACCGCCCCTTTTGAAGAAAAACCCAACTTTCACTTGATGAGGAACAGAGTATCATGATCATTCCATATAGCTTTGAATAGCAGAAAGTATTGGAATCTCAAGTTTTCCGGGATCGGGCCGATCTCTATCAAGCTGGCATAAGAGATTTCTGAATAGCGACCTTAATTATCCTGAAAAAGTTATATCCGGCGATCATAAATGACTCAAATCGCTCTTTGGAGAAAGTAGGAAAGAAGAACATGCGGTCTCATAAATTGCTGACCGCCCGATCCTAGTACAAAGGGATGAATAAGATTTTCTTTTTGTAGTAAGAAGATGGGAAAAAGGGATCTCAAAAATGATCCAAAAGGATGGTGTGGTCATGCCGCGGAGGCTATACCGACATTGCCTTTTTTTAAAAGGATTACCGAGTTTACTGCAAAACATGCCAATCTAAGGTTCAGGCGACGGTCATGGATGTTTCTGACCGCCCCTTACCTAACCACGCTTCAACGAGTATTCGAGAGTTACTGACCAAAATGATCGGTAGGGCAGGTGTGGTCATGCCGCGGAGGCTATACCGACATTGCTTTCCCTGAAAGATCATTAAGATCGTAACAATGTCCTTCCTAATGCATGACAGAGCTGAGCAAGCCACCTAGACCCCCTTGAAATGTTGAGGTGTGCCAGATGTCAGCAAGGACCCGGTATCCTAAACTTCCACCGCTCAAGCTTGGCGAGCTACTGCTACACAGATTCGAAATCTCCCCGACATCTGTGGTCCTGGCAGAATTACACGTCGAGCTAACAAGTCGACGGGGAAGATAGTAGGATCCGTCGATGTCTCACTTGACAGGTTTTTGGCTTTTCAAAAAATAACTTATTCTTAAAACTTATCACCCATCACTCGTATTGTGAATGCTTTGATAATACCTGCGTGATATTTGAGAGAAGAAAAGTGAGAACAAGAATGAGTTAATCGGATACGAACATCTATGAAAAGAAGAGTTTGAGATCATCTCCGCTCCATGAATGAGACAATTCTTTTCCTTCATAAGTTTGGAGATGGTAAGCACCATTTTTAAGCACGCTCTTCACCACAAACGACCCCGCCCAGTTTGGGTTAAGCTTTCCAACTGGACCAGCTCTCGCTGCTGTATCTATTTTCTTCAGGACTAGATCCCCAACAGCGAACTCTTTGGTTCTTACATTTTTATTGAATAGCCTCGCCATTCTTCTCTTCACCTCTTCTTGCTTGATGATTGCCGTATCTCTCAACTCTTCAATTAAATCAAGGCTGCATTTTAGCTCCTCATCATTTCCTTCCATCCAGTCAATTTGATTCTGTTGTGCTAATAATACTCTTGGGCTTTTTACTTCAAATTCCACCGGAATAAGGGCTTCGGAACCGTGTGATAATTTGAATGGAGTCTCCCCAGTAGCAGAACTTGGAGTTGTCCTCAAGGCCCATAAGACGGAAGGTAGTTGTTCTGCCCAGTTGCCCCTGACATTTTCTACCTTCTTTTTCAAGAGATTTATGATGAGTTTGTTGGCGGCCTCTACCTGCCCATTGCTTCTTGGGTGATGCACAGAAGCGAAACGTAGCTCAACGCCAATTTGCTTACAGAAATTAACAAGAGTTGAATTATTGAATTGAGAACTGTTATCCGTGATGATTGCCATTGGAATTCTGTGCCGACATACTATCTCTCCCCAAATAAAATTTTTCATGGCTTGAGTCGTAATTTTGGCCAATGCTTTTGCCTCTATCCATTTGCTGAAATAGTCAATCATGACTATAACATATCGACGCTGCCCACTTGCCATAGGGAAAGGCCCAATCAAATCCATTCCCCAAACTGCAAACGGCCATGGAGTTGCTATCGACTTGAGTTGTTGAGCCGGCTGATTTTGGAGAGGAGCAAACTTCTGGCACTTTACACATTTCTTAGCAAATTTTTCCGCATCTTTCCTCATTTGAGGCCAAAAATAGCCTTGCCTCAGAATTCTTTTCTCCAAAGTTCTAGCCCCAGAGTGGCTTCCACATTCTCCAGAATGGACCTCCTGAATGACTGTTGGAATTTCCTCCTCCGAAACACACCGTGCTAATGGCGAAAGGAAAGTTCTTCTATAAAGCACTCCTGCAACAAGATAATAGTTAGCCGCTTTTCGTTTAAACCTTTTTCTATCTTTTATTGATGAATGGAGCTCTCCAGTCGAAAGATATAGAACAAATGGATCTATCCAAGACGGATGCTGATCAATCTCCATGACCTCTCCTTCTTCAATTGCCGGGCGAAACAATTCCGAAGTCGTTCCTCCTGAGAGAAGTCCAAATTTTGCCAACTCATCTGCTTCCACATTCTCACCTCTTGGAATATGGTCGATGGTAAAGCTTTTGAACTTCCCTACCTCGATTTTTACAAGAGTTAGATACCGCTTTAAAATACTATCTCTAGTTTCGAAAGTTCCATTTACTTGAGAAGCCATCACTAATGAATCTGTGAATACTTTGACATCATCAATTCCCAGCTCTCTAGCAAACGTAAGACCAGCTAGCAAAGCCTCATTTTCCGCCTGATTGTTTGTTACTTGAAAATAGAACTTCAGCGCTTGATCCAGCCTTACTCCATTTGGGTTGATTAAGATAACTCCTGCCCTGGAAGAATTTTTCCCTGAGGCTCCATCCACGAAGATTTTCCAGGCAAGGGGCACTCCGACCCCCTTCTGCGACTCAACTTCTTTGGCATCCACCATGAAGTCTGCTAAGACATGAGCTTTGATCGCCACCCTTGGGACATAGGATATGTCAAACTCACTGAGCTCTATTGCCCACTTTGCCAACCTGCCTGAATGCTCTGGCTTCTCCAAGACATTCTTCAATGGAAGATCAGTAACGACTAGAATCGAATGAGCTTGAAAATATGGTCTTAATCTTCTTGCTGAAGTTATAAGCATTAAGGCCAACTTTTCGAGAATAGGATAACGAGTCTCTGCATTCTTCAGAATTCGACTCACGTAATAGACTGGGAATTGCTTCTTTTTCTCCTCTCGGACCAAAACAGAGCTTATGGCATCGGCTCCGACTCCCATATACAGAAATAGATTTTCTCCCTCTCGCGGGCTTTGGAGCAAAGGGGTTGATGTCAATTGCTTCTTAAGCTGAGTGAAAGCATCATCACATTCCTTCGTCCACTCGAACCTACTCCCTCCCCGGAGGGTTTTAAAGAAATGTGCACTCTAATCCCCTGACCGGGAGATAAAGCGACTTAAGCCTGGCATCCTCCCTCCCAGCTGCTGAATTTCTTTTGGGGACTTGGGAGGTGGCATTTCTAGTATAGCTCTTACCTTGTCAGGATTGGGTTCTATCCCTTCCGGAGTAAGGAGGTGACCCAGGAATTTTCCTTTACTTGCCCCGAAAACACACTTCAACGGGTTCAACCTCATATTAAAAGTTCGAAGGGTTGCGAAAGTTTCCGAGAGGTCTCTAAGATGAGAAGAGAATAATTTGCTTTTTACCAAGAGGTCATCAACGTATACCTCAAGGTTTCTTCCTTTTTGACTCCTGAAAACTGTATCCATCATTTTCTGATAGGTTGCTCCAGCATTCTTTAGCCCAAAAGGCATTACAAGATAACAGAAGCAACCATCATTTGTGATAAATGAAGTATGAGGTATATCTGGTTTATGCATTCTGATTTGATGGTAACCTGAAAAAGCATCTAAAAAACTCATAAAAGAATAACCTACCACGGAAAATACTAAAGAATCTATCCGAGGCAAGGGGTAGCAATCCTTGGGGCAAGCTTTATTGAGTTTAGTAAAGTCAACACACATCCTCCACTTCCCGCCTGACTTCTTTACCATTACAACGTTTGACACCCATTTCGGGTATTGGATTGGTTGGATGAACTTTGCCTTCATGAGCTTCCCTACCTCTTCACGGATGGGCTGTGCTAGAGTAGTTGCAACAGACCTCTTCTTCTGCTGGATCGGGGTGAAGTTTGGGTCAAGATTGAGATGGTGGCAAGCAACATTCGGATCCACTCCAGGCATATCATCCGCCGACCAAGCGAAGACATCTAGATTTTGCAGAAGACAAGAGATGAGCTGACTTTTGTCAGCCTCAGATAACTCAGCGTTGATGGAGAGGCTCTTGCTCTCATCTTCTTTGCTGATCCGGACCTCTTGAGTTGCTTGGGCAGGTTCCAAGCGAACTCCATCTCTTGCATCCTCCTCAATTTCCTCTGCAGATTGGATTTGTTCAGGAACTTCAATTGATTCAGCCATCATAACTTCTTGAGGAGAAGAGGACACGATCATGTTGACCGTCTTTACGTAGCATTCCCTGGCTTTCCTTGGGTCGCTCCTTATTCGGTGTTGTTTGCCGTTCAAGGCGAACTTCACCGCTTGATGATAGGTGGAGACAATGGCTTGATATGCATTCAAGAAGGGTCTTCCAAAGATGGCGTTGTAGCTACTAGGAGCATCAATGACTATAAATTTGACCAGCTTCACTATCCCTCCCAGAATCACAGAAAGAGTGACGAGCCCTTCTACCTCTTTCTTCTCTCCTGAAAAACCATAAAGGGGGCCTTCAGTTGAAAGGAGGGTTTTACCTATCTTCAACGCCTCGAAGGCAGGTTTGAATAGCACGTTGACTGAACTTTCCGTGTCAATCAGAATCTTCTCTACTGTATAATTTTCAATCACAGCTTTGATGACAACCGCGTCGTTAAAGGGATTTGCGGTCTGAGGAAGGTCTTCATCACCAAAAGTGACCGTTCCCCGGACCGGGGCTGAAGAGGTGGCAGCAACCTCTGATTGATAAACCCTTTTCAGACTCGCCTTCCTTGAAGATTCCGGACCTGCACCTCCGTGGATGCAGAAGAGATTGCCCAAGGCGCCTTCGTCATCAGCATCCACACATTCATTGGGAAAGCCGATATTGCCAAGATGGCCAATATCGTCCACTTCTTCACATGCCCAATGGACTTCCGCTACCTCCTTAGCCTTGGAGGTTGAGGCTTTGGCAGAATCATTCCTCTGAATGAGATCTCGAAGCTTACCGTCCTTCAGAAGCTTCTCTAAGAACAGGCGGAGAGCTCTACAATCCTCTGTCAAATGTCCCCTATCTCTATGGTACTCACAGTAGAGAGTAGGATTTCTGGTCTTTGGATCCGAGTTTAGCGGATCTGGCTTCTTGAAAAAGGGTTGCTTTTGAAGGATTTGGAGCACTTCACTCATAGAAACACCAAAGTCTGTAAAAGACTCTTGGGATTCATTGTAGAGCGAAGGAATGGGCAGAAGAGGAGGTTGGGCATACTGGATCTGGTGGACTGGGGTGACTTGCGGAGCAGGGGTAGCAGGGGTTTGAAGAAATGAACCTTGAGGTGGGAAAGAATGGTTACCTCGATTGAAGCGGCCGTTGCGATAATTCTTACCTCTCGGAGCTGGAGGTGGGAGTTCTGGTCGAGGTTTTGAGGAAGACGGAGCCGGATAAAATCCCGCACAGCCTTTCTGAGTGGCCCTGTTTGTCAAATTGCTCACATAGGTGGGGTTGTTGATCTCCCCTTCTATGTAGCGATTGGCAATGCTGATCAGCTCCTGATAGGAGCTAGGCTCCTTGGTTGTGACTTTGAACTTCAGAGGACCCTCCTGCAGGCCACTGATCAAAGCCACCATATAGAGCTCGGGATCCATATCCCTAACTCCCAAGATCTCTTTCTGAAAACGGTCAACGAAATGCGCCGCAGTTTCGTTTGTCGCCTTGCTTAATCTTGAAGAGGGTCGCAGGACCACTCTTCCTTTTCTTTGCAGTGGCAAATCTTAGAAGCAGCTCTTGCCTCAGGGCAGCAAAGCTCGAGATAGATTTACAAGGTAGCTTATAGAACCATTCCATGGCCAACCCATCAAAGGAGGTGACCATCAGCTTGCACCTTACCCCATCTGAAATGGTCCTGAGGGCAACAGCAGATTCGAAGGCTTGAAGATGACACATTGGGTCTGTTTCTCCTGTATACACTGGAAGGTGAGGTTCTCTGAATCCATGAGGGATCGGATCCCGACGAATCTCATCGGTAAAGGGGGAAGGCTCCCCAAAAACAGAAGGTCCTGGAGGAGGAAGAAAAGGTGCGGGAGGATCTTGAGGGTAAGCAAACCCTTCTTCAAAATTCAGGGTCTGAGCCGGAGGCCCCTGAGCTGCGGCTCGAAACGAATTACGGCGGGTAGTGAACTCCTCATGCTGAGATCGCTGAGGAGATGCGGGCTGGAAGACGGGGTGATCGCTCGGGTGACCGCCTGCAGTGCGGTCAGGAGTAGCGATCTGAGAGGTTTGAGGAAGGATCTTCTGGGAGATCGCGGCTAGAACCTGATTCATAGCCTCAATCTGCTTCGCAGACTCCTGCTGAGCCCGGACGACTTCTTGCTGATCTCGAGCGACCTCTTGCTGAGACCGCGCGATCTCCTGCTGAACAGAGGTGGTGTTCTGCCTAGCTCGGGCGACCTCACGGAGAGCTTATTCAACATGAAGCTCAAAGCGGCGCAAAAGCGCTTCTAACGGGTTGTGATCGGAAGGGGGAACGCTGGGAGATCGCAGGGGACGACCTCTACGGCGATCAGCCATCTTGAAAGTCTATGGATTTCACCTGACACTTCGAATCTGAAGGTCGCGTGTTCGTTCTGTTGGTGCCAAAAATGGTACCTCCAAAATTCACACTAAAAGGGATGGGAGAAAACTGCGAAGTGCAGGTTACTAAGACAGAAGATGCTGGAACAAAGGGAAAACAAACACGAAATGGCGATCACGAAGAAATGAGACCGCTTACACACGTTGTAAGCTGGAGCCTCGGAGCCAAAAGTCCTTTTCTGGTACCCCTACCCCTCTATTTATAGACGAGGGGGCTGCCCAAACGGGCAGAACTGAAAACTACGGGCTGCCCGGGGTACAGGAGAGCCGGGGCAGGGAAATGGGGTACAAATAACAAAAATAAGGAAAACGACCAGACCGCTTAAGCTGGCGATCTCGCACTGTCTTGACCGCTGGGTACTTAGAAAATCTCGGTTGAGGAGGCATCTGGCGATCTGGCCGATCACTTAATTTGAGACCGCTGAGACCGGGAAAACTGAACAATATGAGGAGGTCGCGGGCTTTCTGGGCAAACATATATATAAGTATATAGAAAATATATACTTATAAATATATATATCTACTTATAAATATATATATATATACTTATATATATAAGTATATATAAGTATTTATATATATATATATATAAGTATATATTTATATATATATACTTATATAAATATGTATACTATATACTTATAAATATATATAAGTACATAAGTATATATGTATACATATATATATACATATATATATATAATATATACTTATATATGTATACATACTTATATATACTTATATATATACTTATATATATATAAGTATATATACTTATATATAAATATATATATATATATAAGTATATATATATACTTATAAGTATATATAAGGATATATATATACTTATAAATATATATATTTATAAGTATATATATACTATATATACTTATATATATACATATATACTATAGTATACTATAGTATACATATATATACATATATAGTATATATAAATATACTTATATATATATTTATAAGTATATATGTATACTTATATAGTATATATATAAACAAGTATATATTTATATATTTATATATATAGATATAAACTTATATATATATACTTATATTTATATATATAAATATATGTGTACATACTATATATATATTCTTATATATATAAGTATACATATATAATGTTGGTGCCAAAAATGGTACCTCCAAAATTCACACTAAAGGAGATGGGAGAAAACTGCGAAGTGCAGGTTACTAAGACAGAAGATGCTGGAACAAAGGGAAAACGATCACGACATGACGATCACGAAGAAATGAGACCGCTTACACAGGTTGTAAGCTGGAGCCTCGGAGCAAAAGGTCCCTTTCTGGTACCCCTACCCCTCTATTTATAGACGAGGGGGCTGCCCAAACGGGCAGAACTGAAAACTACGGGCTGCCCGGGGTACAAGAGAGCCGGGGCAGGGAAATGGGGTACAAGTAACAAAAATAAGGAAAACGACCAGACCGCTTAAGCTGACGGTCTCGCACTGTCTTGACCGCTTGGTACTTAGAAAATCTCGGTTGAGGCATCTGACGATCAGGGCGATCATTTAAATTGAGACCGCTGAGACCGGGAAAACTGATCAATAAGAGGATGTCGCGGGCTTTCTGGGCAAACATAATCCCCGCACATTTTTAAGTTGCACCTGGAACTTCGAAAATGTAAGCTTTGACCGCTGAGACCGCGACCATCATTAATGTGGCTTGGTCTATAAATACCGGCTGAAAACTCCATTCTGCAAGGCATTGAGATATTCCAATTTTTGAGCGGTCTTTGATAATTGGGCAGGTTCGATCTTCTTGCAAAGATGACTATGCTCGATCTCTTAAAGACTCTTCCATCGAAATCGAATTCTCCTGGGAAGAAGGAGAGTGTTAGCTCGAAGAAAGGAAAGAAAGTGCCAAAAATCTTAACTAAAGTGAGCACTTCAAAGGAGACCGCCCGATCTCCGTTAAAGAAAACTGAGCTTCCTGAGGGCTCGATTGTGCCGGTCTCTGTTGCTTCTGATCCGTCTAATACTTCTTCAGATCCTGTATGGAAATTGCCTGACTTTTCCAATTCTTTTAATTGTCAGAAATCCCTGGAGGCACTGGATCAAACATCTTCCAAACTTCCTGAGACCGCCTCTACCGAGGTCATTCTGGCTGGGCTGCGTCAGAAGAAAGCCGAGGCCGAATCCTTGAGGCAGAAGATTGCTGACCAGGAGATCACTGCAAAGAGCAAGAAGAGAAAAAATTCAAGTCCATCTAGTTTGACTTATAAGAGGAGCAGAAGAAATGAGGAAGGAAAAGATGTGACCGCCATGGAGGCGACCGTATTTTTTGAATCCATCGACCTGGAAGACTCCGCTGAGTTTCAGAAGGTGAATGCTAAGGGCGATCTCCCCTTCCTTCCCGCGGTCTCAACCTTACCAAGAGAGGATGATTCTGGATTAATCGCCTACCTTGATGAGGTTTCTTCTAATAATTCATCTTTTTCATCATTGCAGGTGTTGGATCCCTTAGAGGCTTCAGCTCTCAGAAATGCCGCCGTTGATGAGGAGATCGCGGACAGGGAGAAGGAGATCGCTGACGCAGCGATCAAGGCAAGGGCGGAAGAAAGGAAAAAGATGGAAATGGAAGAGGTGGTGAAGAGGAAGAAAGAGAAAGAGGTAGAGGAACAGAGGGAAAAAGAGAAAGAAAAGGAGAAAGAAGAAAAAGATAAGAAAGAAAAGAGGGAGAAGAAGGAGAAGAAAAAGAGAGAGGACGAGGAGAAGAAGAAAGACAAGGAGAAGACAGAGAAAAAAGAAAGAGAGGAAGAGGAGAAGAGAGAGATGGCTAAGACCGTCGAGGAAGAGAAGAAGAAGGAGGCGGTCAGAGTTGCTGAGGAGAGAGCGGCTCTGATCGCTGAGGAGAGGAAGAAAGAAGCGGTCAGGGTCGCTGAGGAAAAGGCGGCCCTGATCGCTGAAGAGAGGAAAAAAGATGAGGTCTTGCAGACTTCGGAGGACAAAAATGCTGAGGAGGATATCGCGGAGAAGCTGCAGATCGCTAAGGAGAAAGCTGCACTTTCTAGCGGTCTCCTGGACGATTCTCTTCAAGGAGATCGTTCGAACAAGGCTGCAGCAGATCGTGCGGCGGCGGTCTCGATTTCGCGAGCTGGTAAGAATAAAATGATTCTCCAGTCAGTTGAGTTCCTTCCATTACCTACAGTTCGTTCTGTTTCTCCTGAAAGAAAGCGTGAGATCGTCTTTATTGAGACCGACGATATCCTCTTGAGCAATGAAGAATTGAAAAGAAGAAGAAAAGAGGGAGAAAAGTCGCAGAAAAGAGATTTGGAAAGAATGGATCTGAAGCGTTTAAGGTGATCAGATCGCCTTTCACTGACCGCAGATCCCGCGGTCACTAAAAATACCAGGAGAGCTTTACGTGACTGCGGTCTCAATTTCTTTCCAAGTACTCTTTCTGTTTATTTAAAAAAGCTTATCTGATCGTATGCTCGTGATTGAAATAACCCATCTCTTGTGACTGCAGATGACCATGAGGCTGAGATCGAGGAGGGAGAACTTCCTCAGCACATCAAGATCTCCCCTCAGCTAACCAACATCCTTAACCCAATGTTCGAGGATGTTCGCTCTATGCTGATGAGGGAGAGAACTCAGAACGATCAGATTCGCGATCTCGAAGGAAAATTGCGCACCAATGAGAAGAGGATTCGAGAAGAATGCAATCTGGCGGTTGCAGAGATCGCGCGAGCTCTTAAGAAGGCTGAAAAGGAGGCTGAGTACTATAAAGGGAAGGCTGCGGCGCTGTCCGCGGAGAATGAGAGGCTGAGGAGCGGTCATGGAAAGATGCTGATGCGACCGGGTACCTCCAGCGATCATCCATCGGAGAGACCGCAACCTAAAATTGTACTGATCCCTATGGAGCAGGTGGACAAGGAGATGTCGAAAATTCACCGATCTGCAATGCTGGCCAATCATAGCTTGGTGTCGGTTATGGCCGCAGTGAACGACATGCAAGATGTCGCAGCTCATATAGGGAGAAACAGGCCTCCTAGGAGATGAACATTTTAATTTGAGACCGAGCGGTCTCTGGATTTAAACAATATATTTTGTAAAATCTTACTATTATTTTTCCATATATGTGTGGCTGTTTTAATTTTAATGTTTTGTGCGGCCTTGATTTGCAAAGTTTCGATCTCTTTATGCCTGGGTTGCTTGTATTGCTGCTGTGTTGTTATTGGTTGAGATCGCCAACCATAGTATGCTTTTACATAATTTTGCACAGGTCGAGCGGTCTGAACATTTTTTGCTGGGCGATCTTCAAGAGGTAATGATTACGAAATGACCCTTCGTCTTCTATAAATAGCCGTCTTCATGACCTTTATTTTACGCTTTCTTGAATGCGCTCTAAACACCGATCTCATCGATCGCTAAAAATGGTGTCCGCTCGTGCTTCTTCTGCCACCATCTTCCTGAATGCCGATCACAAACAAGATCTCCTATCAAAGGATGAATATATTGAGTTTATAAAGAAATATATGATCCAAACTCAGGTAGTTGTGAGACCGCCAACTGAACAAGAAAGGTTGAACTTTGTGGAGGAGAAAATTTTATTATTCCCCTCGATCACTTTGATAATGGGTTGAGGATTCCCCTCCCATGGGAATGGCTATAGATCCTGGAATATTACGGCTTCGTGCTCGCCCAGTTGGCCCCGAACTCCATCGGTCTAGTTAATGTCTTCATCAATTACTTGAGATCGGAAAGAGTGAAATTTACAATGAATCTGTTCCGTGCAACCTTCACCGCGAAGATCTTGAAGGAAGGCAGAAAGAAGGAAGAGTTCAAAGGGTTGATGTACTTTTCGGCAGATGGAATAAAAATCCTGAATCTTCTAAATAAAATCTCTTTCTGGACAGAGAGGTTTCTTGTCTTCGAAGGTGAACTTGGCGGTCTCAAAAACTCGCCTTCTCCGCGACCTGACAGTATCTTTAAGAAGATAAAAGCGGTCTCAGAAGAGGAGCTGAAAATCTTGGCTTTCTTTGCGGGCAAGAGGATCGATCTTGTTCATTATCTAGCGATCTGGCCTGAGATCGCCGAGATTACTCCGGCTGAAAGTAAGCTTTTCTTGCGGTCTCGAATAATTTCCTTTCATGTCTTCTGTATGCTTTCCTAACTTTTTCCCGCCTTTTAGCGACCTTTGCGGTCCCTGTTCAAGATCCTATCTCCCCAGCTGCAGAGGTTCTTACTCAGAGGGAGAGGAGGCTGAAGCGTGAGGCCGACGTGTTCGGCATTACTTCTGAGACCGCCGAGCGAGTTTTTCCCTTGGTGGGTTTTAAAAGAAAAATGAAGGACATCAAAGGAAAACCTCTCCTCAAATGGGCGGCCAAAGGGAAGTCTGTGAAGGTGTCCACGGATCTGCCCCTGTGGAGCGGGAAGGTGACCCATCACGCATACTCGGTCACTTCGGCTTTGTATGGGAGAAAAAATACAAATGAAATATTAAATATCGAGACCGATGCGCTCCCCGACCTCTGTGCCCAGGTGACCGCCAGAAGTACAATCTTAAATCATCATATGGGGCGGTCTCTTCGCAGCGCTCTGGACGAAATAACTGCCTTGCAAGAAGAAAGAAGAGTGAGAATTTTGCTTATATTTTATGAACGTGTTACCTATGATCGCGCGGTCTAACAAATATCTCTTTTGCAGCAATTTGAAAAAGCAGCTTATGACCCTGAGAATCCAGCTTTCCAGAGGGCTTTGATGCACCATATAAAAGAGACCGCCGACCAGGTGCTGGATGAGGTCCGTAACCGTGGTGGATTCACTGAAGAATTCAAAGGTGTTTCGTTCGCCGATCTCTTCCCTGATGCGGCGCAAATAATTGAAGAACAATCTGTGACCGCTGAAGAGACCGCGAATGCTGCTGATGAGTCTGCTGATGCTGCTAATGAGACCGCAGTCCAAGAGGAGAATGTGGTGATCGAGGATGAAGAAAGTGGAAGCCGCTATACCCTTGGCCTAGATTCCAGTTCGAGCTCAAGCTCTGGATCTAGAATTCCGGGGAATAGTTTAGAAGAATCCTCTGCAGAGACCGGTTCTTCCCCCTCGAGTGAGCGGTCTTCTAAAAGGTCAAGGAGAGAGTGAATTGTAATGATTTTCATTTTTCTTTTTTTTGGAGACCGAGCGGTCTCGTTGTAATGGATATTTCAGAAAATATATAGAAAATTAGATTTCTGTTAGATTCTGAGTGAATTTGTTCTTGATGTATATATTTATTTGTTCTGAGTTAGAATCGGCATTCGATCTCAATGCCCTAGGTTTATCACAATTTTATATCAACATTAAAAAACTTCAGGTGGCAATCTCTTGGAAAAACGCTAAAGACCTTGAAGTAAAAGCCGATACTTTATATACACAAGACTACTCTGCGATCTTGAGATAATCAGGTCACAAAGAAATTCAGCAACTTAACTGTGGTCAGAAAATAGCCAACTTATCCATGATAGTCATGCGGTCTCATATTACACAGGTCGCAATATAAGGAAACTATAACTTGAAGATGATTTGAACTCATTACACTCTGGGTGATCGGCTCCCAAATGACTTTCAGGAAACCTGTTTGATGACCCCTTGATGACCAATATTATTTGAAAAGGAAAATGATAGCTCTTCATGGATCTCCAGTTCAGCGATCACATTATATTCAGACCGCCCCTTTTGAAGAAAAAACACAACTTTCACTTGATGAGGAACAGAGTATCATGATCATTCCATATAGCTTTGAATAGCAGAAAGTATTGGAATCTCAAGTTTTCCGGGATCGGGCCGATCTCTATCAAGCTGGCATAAGAGATTTCTGAATAGCGACCTCAATTATCCTGAAAAAGTTATATCCAGCGATCGTAAATGACTCAAATCGCTCTTTGGAGAAAGTAGGAAAGAAGAACATGCGGTCTCATAAATTGCTGACCGCCCGATCCCAGTACAAAGGGATGAATAAGATTTTCTTTTTGTAGTAAGAAGATGGAAAAAAGGGATCTCAAAAATGATCCAAAAGGATGGTGTGGTCATGCCGCGGAGGCTATACCGACATTGCCTTTTTTTAAAAGGATTACTGAGTTTACTGCAAACATGCCAATCTAAGGTTCAGGCGACGGTCATGGATGTTTCTGACCGCCCCTTACCTAACCACGCTTCAACGAGTATTCGAGAGTTACGGACCAAAATGATCGGTAGGGCAGGTGTGGTCATGCCGCGGAGGCTATACCGACATTGCTTTCCCTGAAAGATCATTAAGATCGTAACAATGTCCTTCCTAATGCATGACAGAGCTGGGCCAGCCACCTAGACCTCCTTGAAATGCTGAGGTGTGCCAGATGTCAGCAAGGACCCGGTATCCTAAACTTCCACCACTCAAGCTTGGGGAGCTACTGCTACACAGATTCGAAATCTCCCCGACATCTGTGGTCCCGGTAGAATTACACGTCGAGCTAACAAGTCGAGGGGGAAGAGAGTAGGATCCGTCGATGTCTCACTTGACAAGTTTTTGGCTTTTCAAGAATAACTTATTCTTAAAACTTGTCACCCATCACTCGTATTGCGAATGCTTTGATAATACCTGCGTGATGTTTGAGAGAAGAAAAGTGAGGAAAAGAATGAGTGAATCGGATACGAACACTTAAGAAAAGAAGAGTTTGAGATCATCTCCGCTCCATGAATGAGACAATTCTTTTCCTTCATAAGTTTGGAGATGGTAAGCACCATTTTTAAGCATGCCCTTTACCACAAACGGCCCCGCCCAGTTTGGGTTAAGCTTTCCGACTGAACCAGCTCTTGCTGCTGTATCTATTTTCTTCAGGACTTGATCCCCAACAGCGAACTCTTTGGTTCTTACATTTTTATTGAATAGTCTTGCCATTCTTCTTTTCACCTCTTCTTGCCTGATGATTGCCGTATCTCTCAACTCTTCAATTAAATCAAGGCTGTATTTTAGCTCCTCATCATTTCCTTCCATCCAGTCAATTTGATTCTGTTGCGCCAATAAAACTCTTGGACTTTTTACTTCAAATTCCACTGGAATAAGGGCTTCGGAACCGTGTGATAGTTTGAATGGAGTCTCCCCGGTAGCAGAACTTGGAGTTGTCCTCAAGGCCCATACGACGGAAGGTAGTTGTTCTGCCCAATTGCCCCTGACATTTTCTACCTTCTTTTTTAAGAGATTTATGATGAGTTTGTTGGCGGCCTCTACCTGCCCATTGCTTCTTGGATGATGCACAGAAGCGAAACGTAACTCAACGCCAATTTGCTTACAGAAATTAATAAGAATTGAATTGTTGAACTGAGAACCGTTATCCGTGATGATTGCCATTGGGATTCCGTGCCGACATACTATCTCTCCCCAAATAAAATTTTTTACGGCTTGAGTCGTAATTTTGGTCAATGCTTTTGCCTCTATCCATTTGCTGAAATAGTCAATCATGACTATAATATATCGACGTTGCCCACTTGCCATAGGGAAAGGCCCAATCAAATCCATCCCCCAAACTGCAAACGGCCATGGAGTTGCTATCAACTTGAGTTGTTGAGCTGGATGATTTTGGAGAGGAGCAAACTTCTGGCACTTTACACATTTCTTAGCAAAATTTTCCGCATCTTTCCTCATTTGAGGCTAAAAATAGCCTTGCCTCAGAATTCTTTTCTCCAAAGTTCTAGCTCCAGAGTGACTTCCACATTCTCCAGAATGGACCTCCTGAATGACCGTTGGAATTTCCTCCTCCGAAACACACCGTGCTAATGGCGAAAGGAAAGTTCTTCTATAAAGCACTCCTGCAACAAGATAATAGTTAGCCGCTTTTCGTTTAAACCTTTTTCTATCTTTTATTGATGAATGGAGCTCTCCAGTCGAAAGATATAGAACAAATGGATCCATCCAAGACGGATGCTGATCAATCTCCATGACCTCTCCTTCTTCAATTGCCGGGCGAAACAATTCCGAAGTCGTTCCTCCTGAGAGAAGTCCAAATTTTGCAAACTCATCTGCTTCCACATTCTCACCTCTTGGAATATGGTCGATGGTAAAGCATTTGAACTTCCCTACCTCGATTTTTACCAGAGTAAGATACTGCTTTAAAATACTATCTCTAGTTTCGAAAGTTCCATTTACTTGAGAAGCCATCACCAAAGAATCTGTGAAGACTTTGACATCATCAATCCCCAGCTCTCTAGCAAACTTCAGACCAGCTAGCAAAGCCTCATATTCCGCCTGATTGTTTGTTACTTGAAAATAGAACTTTAGCGCTTGATCCAGCCTTACTCCATTTGGGTTGATTAAGACGATTCCCGCCCCGGAAGAATTTTTTCCTGAGGCTCCATCCACGAAGATTTTCCAGGCAAGGGGTACTCCGACCCCCTTCTGCGACTCAACCTCTTTGGCATCCACCATGAAGTCTGCTAAGACTTGAGCTTTGATCGCCACCCTTGGGACATAGGATCTATCAAACTCACTGAGCTCTATTGCCCACTTTGCCAACCTGCCTGAATGCTCTGGCTTCTCCAAGACATTCTTCAATGGAAGATCAGTAACGACTAGAATCGAATGAGCTTGAAAATATGGTCTTAATCTTCTTGCTGAAGTTATAAGCATTAAGGCCAACTTTCCGAGAATAGGGTAACGAGTCTCTGCATTCTTCAGAATTCGACTCACGTAATAGACTGGGAATTGCTTCTTTTTCTCCTCTCGGACCAAAACAAAGCTTATGGCATCGGCTCCGACTCCCATATACAGAAATAGATTTTCTCCCTCTCGCGGGCTTTGGAGCAAAGGGGTTGATGTCAATTGCTTCTTGAGCTGAGTGAAAGCATCATCACATTCCTTCGTCCACTCGAACCTACTCCCTCCCCGGAGGGTTTTAAAGAAAGGTGCACTCTTATCTCCTGAACGAGAGATAAAGCGACTTAAGCCTGCCATCCTTCCTCCCAACTGCTGAATTTCCTTTGGGGACTTGGGAGGTGGCATTTCCAGTATTGCTCTTACTTTGTCAGGATTGGGTTCCAGCCCTTCTGGAGTAAGGAGGTGACCTAGGAATTTTCCTTTACTTACCCCGAAAACACACTTCAACGGATTCAACCTCATATTAAAAGTTCGAAGGGTTGCGAAAGTTTCCGAGAGGTCTCTAAGATGAGAAGAGAATAATTTACTTTTTACCAAGAGGTCATCAACGTATACCTCAAGGTTTCTTCCTTTTTGACTCCTGAAAACCGTATCCATCATTTTCTGATAGGTTGCTCCAGCATTCTTTAGCCCGAAAGGCATTACGAGATAACAAAAGCAACCATCATTTGTGATAAATGAAGGATGTGGTATATCTGGTTTATGCATTCTGATTTGATGGTAACCTGAAAAAGCATCTAAAAAACTCATAAAGGAATAACCTACCGCAGAATCTACTAAAGAATCTATCCGAGGCAAGGGGGTAGCAATCCTTGGGGCAAGTTTATTGAGTTTAGTAAAGTCGACACACATCCTCCACTTTCCACCCAACTTCTATACCATTACAACGTTTGACACCCATTCTGGGTATTGGATTGGTTGGACGAACTTTGCCTTCAGGAGCTTCTCTACCTCTTCACGGATAGGCTGTGCTAGAGTAGTTGCAACAGACCTCTTCTTCTGCTAGATCGGGATGAAGTTTGGGTCAAGATTGAGATGGTGGCAAGCAACATCCGGGTCCACTCCAGGCATGTCATCTGCCGACCAAGCGAAGATATCTAAATTTTGCAGAAGGCAAGAGATGAGTTGCCCCTTGTCAGCTTCAGATAATTCAGCGTTGATGGAGAGGCTTCTGCTCTCATCTTCCTCACTGATCTGAACAACTTGAGTTGCTTGGGCAGGTTCCAAGCGAACTCCATCTCTTGCATCCTCAATTTCCTCTGCAGCTTGGACTTGTTCAGGAGCTTCGATTGATTCAACCATCATGAATTCTTGGGGAGGAGAGGATACGATCATGTTGACCGTCTTTACGTAGCATTCCCTAGCTTTCCTTGGGTCGCTCCTGATTCGGTGTTGTTTGCCGTTCAAGGCGAACTTCACCGCTTGATGATAGGTGGAGACAATGGCTTGATATGCATTCAAGAAGGGTCTTCCAAAGATGGCGTTGTAGCTACTGGGAGCATCAACGACTATAAATTTGACCAGCTTCATTATCCCTCCCAGAATCACAGAAAGGGTGACGAGCCCTTCTACTTCTTTCTTCTCTCCTGAAAAACCATAGAGGGGGCCTTCAGTTGAAAGGAGGGTTTTACCTGTCTTCAACGCCTCGAAGGCAGGTTTGAAGAGCACGTTGACTGAGCTTCCCGTGTCTATCAGAATCTTCTCTACTGTATAATTTTCAATTACAGCTTTGATGACAACCGCGTCGTCAAAGGGATTCGCGGTCTGAGGAAGGTCTTCATCACCAAAAGTGACCGTTCCCCGGACCGGGGCTGAAGAGGTGGCAGCAACCTCTGATTGATAAACCCTTTTCAGACTTGCCTTCCTTGATGATTCCGGACCTGCACCTCCGTGGATGCAGAAGAGATTGCCCAAGGCGCCTTCGTCATCAGCATCCACACATTCATTGGGAAAGCCGATATTGCCAAGATATCCAATATCGTCCACTTCTTCACATGCCCAATGGACTTCCGCTACCTCCTTAGCCTTGGAGGTTGAGGCTTTGGCAGAATCATTCCTCTGAATGAGATCTCGAAGCTTACCCTCCTTCAGAAGCTTCTCTAAGAATAGGCGGAGAGCTCTACAATCCTCTATCAAATGTCCCCTATCTCTATGGTACTCATAGTAGAGATTAGGATTTCTGGTCTTTGGATCCGAGTTTAGTGGAGCTGGCTTCTTGAAAAAAGGGTTGCTTTTGAAGTCATAGAAATACCAAAGTCTGTAAAAGACTCTTGGGATTCATTGTAGAGCAAAGGAATGGGCAGAAGAGGAGGTTGGGCGTACTGGATCTGGTGGACCGGGGTGACTTGCGGAGCAGGGGTAGCAGGGGTTTGAAGAAATGAACCTGGAGGTGGGAAAGAATGGTTACCTCGATTAAAGCGGCTGTTGCGATAATTCTTACCTCTCGGAGCCGGAGGTGGGAGCTCTTGTCGGGGCTTAGAGGAAGACGGAGCCGGATAGAATCCCGCAGAGCCTTTCTGAGTGGCCTTGTTTGTCAAATTGCTCACATAGGCGGGGTTGTTGATCTCCCCTTCTATGTAGCGATTGGCAATGCTGATCAACTCCTGATAGGAGCTAGGCTCCTTGGTTGTGACTTTGAACTTCAGAGGACCCTCCTGCAGGCCACTGATCAAAGCTACCATATAGAGCTCGGGATCCATATCCCTGACTCCCAAGATTTCTTTCTGAAAACGGTCAACGAAATGCGCCGCGGTTTTATTGTCGCCTTGCTTAATCTTAAAGAGGGTCGCAGGACCACTCTTCCTTTTCTTCGCAGTGGCAAATCTTAGAAGGAGCTCTTGCCTCAGGGCAGCAAAGCTCGAGATAGATTGACAAGGCAGCTTATAGAACCATTACATGGCCGACCCATCAAAGGAGGTGACCATCAGCTTGCACCTTACCCCATCTGAAATGGTCCTGAGGGCAACGGCAGACTCAAAGGCTTGAAGATGGCACATTGGGTTGGTTTCTCCTGTATACACTGGAAGGCGAGGTTCTCTGAATCCATGAGGAATCAGATCCCGACGAATCTCATCGGTAAAGGGGGAAGGCTCCCCAAAAACAGAAGGTCCTGGAGGAGGAAGAAAAGGGGCAGGAGGATCTTGAGGGTAAGCAAACCCTTCTTCAAAATTCAGGGTTTGAGCCGGAGGCCCCTGGGCTGCAGCTCGGAAAGAATTTCGGCAGGCGGCGAACTCCTCATGCTGAGATTGCTAAGGAGCTGCGGGCTGGAAGACGGGGTGATCGCTCGGGTGACCGCCTGCCATGCGGTCAGGAGTAGCGACCTGAGAGGTTTGAGGAAGGATCTTCTGGTAGATCGCAGCTAGAACCTAGTTCATAGCCTCAATCTGCTTCGCAGACTCCTGCTGAGCCCGGACGACTTCTTGCCGATCTCGAGCGGCCTCTTGCTGAGACCGCGCGATCTCCTGCTGAACAGAGGTGGCGTCCTGCCTAGCTCGGGCGGCCTCACGGAGAGCTTGTTCAACACGAAGCTCGAAACGGCGCTCAAGCGCTTCTAACGGGTTGTGATCAGAATGGGGAACGCTGGGAGATCGCAGGGGACGACCTCTACGACGATCAGCCATCTTGAAAGTCTATGAATTTCACCTGGCACTTCGGATCTGAAGGTCGCGTGTTCGTTCTGTTGGTGCCAAAAATGGTACCTCCAAAATTCACACTAAAGGAGATGGGAGAAAACTGCGAAGTGCAGGTTACTAAGAACGAAGATGCTGGAACAAAGGGAAAATGTTCACGAAATGGCGATCACGAAGAAATGAGACCGCTTACACAGTTTGTAAGCTGGAGCCTCGGAGCAAAAGGTCCCTTTCTGGTACCCCTACCCCTCTATTTATAGACGAGGGGGCTGCCCAAACGGGCAGAACTGAAAACTACGGGCTGCCCGGGGTACAGGAGAGCCGGGGCAGGGAAATGGGGTATAAGTAACAAAAATAAGGAAAACGACCAGACCGCTTAAGCTGGCGGTCTCGCACTGTCTTGACCGCTTGGTACTTAGAAAATCTCGGTTGAGGCATCTGACGATCAGGGCGATCATTTTAATTGAGACCGCTGAGACCGGGAAAACTGAACAATAAGAGGAGGTCGCGGGCTTTCTGAGCAAACATATAAGTATATACCTATATATATATGTACTTATATATATATATTATATATAAGTATATATATATATATATTTATATATGTATATATACTTATATATACTTATATATATAAGTATATATCTATATATATAAATATATATATATATATATATATTTATAAATATATATCTAGTATATATACTTATATATATACTATAGTATATATATACTTATATTCATATATATATAAATATATATATATATAGGTATATAAGTATATAAATAAGTATACATATATATATTAATATAAATATATAAGTATATTAGTATATATATAAGTATATATATATATAAGTATAAATATATATAGTATATAAGTATATATATACTTATATATATATAAGTATATATAATTATTTATATATATAAATATATATATATAAGTATATATTTATATATATACATATATAAGTATATATACTTATATACATATATATTGTATGTATATATAAGTATATACTTATATAATATTTATAAGTATATATGTAGTATATATACTTATATATATATATACTATAGTATATATATACTCATATTCGTATATATAAATATATATATATATATATATATATAGGTATATAAGTATATAAATAAGTATACATATATATTAATATAAATATATAAGTATATTAGTATATATATAAGTATATATATATAAGTATATATATATAAGTATAAATATATATAGTATATAAGTATATATATATATACTTATATATATAAGTATATATAATTATTTATATATATAAATATATATATATAAGTATATATTTATATATATACATATATAAGTATATATACTTATATACATATATATAGTATGTATATATAAGTATATACTTATATAAGTATATATATATATATACGAATATATATACATATATATATGTATATATATAAGTATATATATATATTTATATATATATATAAGTGTATATATATATAAGTATATATATATAAGTATATATCTATATCTATAAATATATATATATACTTATATATATATACTTATATATATGTATATATATGTATATATATATGTATATATATATATGTATATATATATAAGTATACATATATACTATATATATCTATACATATATATATATATATATATATATTCTTATATATATAAGTATACTTATGTAGTTATATATATACTTGTATATAAGTATATATATACTTATATATATATATTTATATATATAAATACTTATATAGATATATATATATACTTATAGAGTATATATATAACAATATATAAGTATATATATAAGTATTTGTATATATAGGGTATTTATAAATATATATGTATACTTATATATATACTTATAAGTATATATATATACTAATATATAAGTATATATATAGTATATATTTAGTATACAGGGTATTTATAAATATATATGTAAATTTATAAGTATATATAGTATATATTTAGTATATAGGGTATTTATAAATATATATGTATACTTATATATATACTTATAAGTATATATATATACTAATATATAAGTATATATATAGTATATATTTAGTATACATGGTATTTATAAATATATATATATACTTATAAGTATATATAGTATATATTTAGTATATAGGGTATTTATAAATATATACGTATACTTATAAGTATATATATATGTATACTTATAAGTATATATATGTATACTAATATATAAGTATACTTATATATATACTTATAAGTATATATATATATATGTATACTAATATATAAGTATATATTTAGTATATAATTTACTTATATGTATATAAGTATATATATATGTTGGGTTTTGTATCCACAATAACCTTGATTTGTAGAAAGTCAACTTTGCAACCAAGATTGAATTGTTTGTGTATTTGATATATTTTTCTAGTAATGTTCTTGCAGGTTCACATTGCTAAGTGTAGACCAATGTCAGGTCACAATGGGTCAATAAGCATAGTCTCATGCAATGTAATTCTTCATTGTGTGGGGTATGGGGTTGACTCATGTGTGATCTCTCAATTGGGATACACTTTATGATCAAGACTTTAAAGATTCAAAGCTTAGGTGTGCAGCATTGGTCTAGAGAAAAAGGAAGAAATTTTTCCTAAGTAAATTTTTCGAGATGTAAAGGTAGTTTTCGAGAAGTACTTATATGCTCTCGAGAAGTCCTTGTTATTTCTCGAGAAGGGTTATCTCAAAGGTCTTTTTCGAGAAAGTTGAATTTTTCGAGTAGCTATTTTCATTTCTCGAGAAATCTTTGTTATCTCGAAAAGTCTCCTTAGTTTTCGAGAAAACTTCTTTTTCAGATGTTTTCGAGAAGTCTGTCTCAGCTCAGCTTTCTAGAAGTCTTTCATCTCTCGAGAAGTTTCTTGTGCTCTCGAGAAGTCTTTTATCTCTCGAGAAGCTTTTTCATAATTCTTTGATATTCTCTTCTAAAGCTATTTTTCGAGAACTAGCCGGTTTCTCTCGAGAAGTCTTGGATCTCTCGAGAAGTCTGGTTCTTGCTTTTCTCGTAAACCTTGTTTTCCTTTTTGACGACAAGTCTTTTCCGTCAATTTGACGTGATGTCCTTCCTAGTTTTTAAGGTTAATCGTTAGGTCTTCATCTATATAATGATTGCTCCTTAAGAAAGAGTTATTATTGATTCGAAGTAGAAGATCAGAGTTCGTACTTTTCTCCAAAAACCTAATCTGATTCAAGATCGTCGTCTAGTGCCATGCATCGCCATTGTTGGAGTTCGATCATATGTTATCTGATTTCGTCTCCAAGTGGAAGAAAAAGGTCGATCGATCATCGCCTCACTCGTCCTGTTTTCGTTGTATCGATCAAGACCTTAGAAGATCTGATTTGTGCCAATTTGATTCTTCTTCTTCAACATCAAGCCGAAGCCATTTCTATCTCAAGAAGGGAGAAGATCATCATCAGATTATTCAGAACTGATCGTGATTCGTTAAGTATTGTTTCAATCTAAATTTACATATTATTGTAGGAGAGATTGTTCTCCGAGTTGTAGGAGAGGTATTCTCCGAGTTGTAAGAGAAGGTTATCTCTGAGTTTGTAGGAGTTTGATCTCCGAGTTGTAAGAGTTTTGACTCTGAGGATTGTAGGATCGTTCTTGATCCGAGATTTAGTGAAGTAGTCAAGTCTAGCTGTGGTGCTAGTTTGGCGAGGCCGGCAAGTGGAGTACCCAAGAACGGGGAACCACTATAAATTTCTTGTGTCGTCCGTGATTGTGATTTGCTAGCTGTGCATTCTTTATTTTCAAGATTTTCAATTCCGCAAAAGACGCAGTTATCACCTATTCACCCCCCTCTAGGTGATTTTGGTTGGCAACTATATATTACAATTGGTATTAGAGGAGGTTATTCTTGAAAGGTTACCACCTTGGATAGGATCTCTCCATTCTAATTGCTAACAAATCATGGAAAAGTGCAAGGAATCGTCTTTGTTGAAATTGCCAATATGCACTAAGGCTAACTTTCCTATGTGTAAAGAAAGAGTCAGATTTTATATGGAAGCCGCAGACCCAAGAATCTTTCAAGTCGTTGAAGAAGGACCTCATGTGCCTATGACCGCTTCTACTATTGATCCAACCTTAAAAGTACCAAAGAAAATGATGGACTTAACAAAGGATGAGATCGCTCTCGTTGCTTTGGACAAAAAGGCAAAGAACATAATTGCCAGTGCAGTGGAGGATTCAATGTTGCAAAACTTAATTCACTGTAATTCTGCCAAAGAAATATGGACGTCTTTAATAGTCCTTATGGAAGGTACTGAAGAAGTAAGAGATGATAGAAGATCTCTTTTGAATCAAGAGTACGAGGCTTTCAAGCAGAATAAAAAGGAGTGCATTGCCGATGCCTATGAAAGATTCTTCAAGATAGTAAACGGCCTAAGGAATTATGGTCGTGAATTTACTAATGGTGAACTAAATGACAAATTCCTGCGATCCCTAACGAAAGACTGGGATAGCAAGATAGTTGCAATCAGAGAGTTTGGAAAGTTACCAAACCTAGACCCACAGAATCTGTTTGGGAAATTATTATCCCATGAACTGCAAATGAACATTCGCAAAACAGAAGAAGATGGGAATAGAATTTCTAACAAGGAAAGTACCTTGGCTATGAAAGCCGAGAGCTCCAGAAAAAGCAGAGCTTTGTCTCCAGTTAGAACACAAGAATCTAATGATGAAAAAGAATCTGAAGCCGGCTCCTCCAGTTCTGAAATGTCTGATGGGGAGTTTTCTCTAATCTCTCGTCAGTTTAAGAAACTGTTAAACAAAAGAAGACACATGAAGAATAAATTTTCCTCTGAAAATAGACATTCTCGACGTGATGGTGATCATCACAAAAAGAGCTCTAGGAATCATGACAGGTATAAATCTAAAATTGGTAAACATATTTCTTCTGATATAGTTTGCTATTGTTGCAATAAGGCAGGGCACATGATTGTTGAATGCCCCTATAAAAAGAAAGAGGGTGGAAGAAAAGAAGAAAGGAAATCCACCCACGGGAAAAGAAAGACTGAAAAGAGTCTAGTCGCTAAAAAAAATAAAACTTTAAGCGACAGTGACTTTGAGAAATCAAGTAGTGAAGAAGAAGCCTACTTCGGGCTGATGGCTATGACTGATGAAGAAGAAGATCATATTGATGAAGAACCAGTACAAGTGGAAGAAGACATTCAAGTAGCAAATGATGCTCCAAATGTTCAAACTGATGCAAGGAACCTAGAGTTCAGACACATGAGAGACCATCCTATTGATCAAATCATAGGAGATCCTCAAGTCGGAATTAGAACAAGAAGAGGTACTACTAACGAAAATATGCATTTAAGTTTTCTTTCACAGGTTGAACCAAAGAAGTTTCAAGAAGCAAATGAAGACCCCCACTGGATAATTGCAATGGAAGAAGAATTAAATCAATTCAAGCGTTGCAAGGTGTGGACACTAGTTCCAAAACTCAAGGATAAAAATATTATTGAAACAAAGTGGGTTTACAGGAACAAGTTGGATGAGGATGGAACAATTATAAAGAACAAAGCCAGACTTGTAGCAAAAGGTTATAGACAAGAAGAAGGGATCGACTTCGATCAAACTTATGCTCCGGTAGCAAGACTTGAAGCAATCAGAATGTTCTTAGCCTATGCTGCATTCAAAGGTTTCACCGTATACCAAATGGATGTTAAGTCAGCTTTTCTGAATGGTAACATAAAAGAAGAAGTATACGTTGAACAACCTCCAGGTTTTGTAGATTCTGAACATCCTAATTATGTTTACTTACTACAAAAAGCTTTGTATGGGTTAAAACAAGCTCCTCGAGCTTGGTATGAGACGCTGTCTAATTTTCATCTTGAGAACAAGTTCACAAGAGGAAAGATAGATAAAACATTATTTCTTAGGGAAGTAAAAGGCAAGATTTTGCTAGTGCAAATCTATGTCGATGACATCATTTTTGGCTCTACGGACGACAATCTTTGCAAAACGTTTTCAAAACTTATGCAAGGAAAGTTTGAAATGAGCAGTATGGGAGAGCTAAAATATTTCTTAGGACTTCAAGTGAAACAATCTGAAGATGGAATTTTCATCTCACAGACAAAATTCACCAAGGAGTTGATTAAGAAATTTGGAATGGAGAGTGTAACCTCTATGAGGACTCCAATGAGCTCAGCTATGTCTCTGGACAAGGATGAGAAAGGGAGACCTTTTGATGAAACCAAGTATAGAAGTATAATTGGCTCTCTGCTCTACCTTACTGCTAGTAGGCCTGACATAATGTTTTCTACATGTGTATGTGCCAGGTATCAAGTGAACTCTAAGGAATCTCACTATACCGCTGCAAAGCAAATTTTGAGATATCTTAAAGGTACACCAAATCTTGGCTTATGGTACCTAAGAAGTAATGATAGCGAGCTAATTGGTTATTCAGATGCAGATTTTGCAGGTAGTCGGAGACGACAGGAAAAGCACTTCCGGAACATGTCAATTTCTCGGAAGAAAGCTTATCTCCTGGAGCAGCAAGAAGCAAAATTGTGTTGCAATTTCAACAGCCGAATCAGAATATATTTCTGCAGGCAGTTGTTGCGCACAACTTCTTTGGATAAGAAATCAACTTCAAGATTTTAATTTGAAGATAAAGAATATTCCAATGTTTTGTGACTCCTCTAGTGCAATTGCTATATCAAATAATCCAGTCTCACACAGTCGGACAAAGCATATCGAGTTAAGATATCATTTCATCCGAGAACATGTGGAGAATGGGGATATCAACTTAAGCTATGTCCCTACGGATAAGCAAATTACAGATAGATTCACGAAGCCACTGGATGAGACTAAGTTCTCTTTCTTCAAGACAGAACTTGGAATGCACAACATGGAATAATGGTCAAACAAAGGAGAAGAGAAGAAGATAAGTGAATTTTCTTAAAGTTTTATCTTATTTTATGTTCTAAAATAAATTACAGGTTTATCTTTTGCATAGAAGAAAAATCCAAGTCATCATGAAAACTTCTCGAGAAATGTAGTTAATGTCTCGAGAAATGACGTGCTTTTTATGAATATGGATAGAGCTAAAACTTTTCGGAAAACTGAAGACACTTTTCGAAAAATAAGTTTATACTTCTCGAGAAATGGGTTATCCCTCGAGAAATGCTCTTTCGGAAGAAGATCGGCAGAGTTCTGAGACTTCTCGAGAACTTTAACAACCTCTCGAGAAATGTCTTATTCTTTTCGAAAACTTTAATTTCAATATTCGAGAATATGAAGAGCCAGGTACGCGTGTATTTCATATTCTTTAAATTAATTAAAACCAAATTAATTGTCACATCAAACCAAACTATATATAGAGTCTCGAAATGAATTAAAAGTTCACGCGAGGTTCTTCCATCCCCTTTCAAAAAACGCCGACATTTCATCTTCTTGTTTCGCAAAATCGTCGTTCCAGTTCGAATTCAGACGGATTTTCTCTCGTTCCAGCCCACATTTCAAGTTCTCCTCTCGATCAATGGCTCCTTCAGGAAAACCTAAGATCGGTGTCGGCAGTGAACTTGTGCGAGAAGGTCTTCAATCGATTTCAGATGAGTTTCAAAACCTATTTTATCTTCTAGATGCAGGTGGTCTGTCCTTCTTACTAGAATATCAATGTCGAATTCTGTTTAGAGAAGTAGAGGATTTGTTTATCAATATAAAAGTGCACAAAAATGGAAATAGGATGAAATCAAGTGTTGGAAATTTCAAAATCAAGATAAATCCAAAATCTCTTTCCAAGTATTTGAAAGTTCCCTTGATAGAAATTGAGGACACTCTAAGTAATGAGGATTGGGCTCATGCCCTAATCTTTTGTGGGTTAGATAAAGGAACATCAACTATTCGTAGACAAAAGATGAATGATGTTGGAAAATTGCTAGTGGACATAATTTCAAAAGTCTTACTATGTCATACTGGCAGCCTGGGTCATGTCTCTTTAGATGTTTTCAGCTTGGTAGCAATAGTGATTTGTGGAAAAAGATTCAGTTGGGCAGATTTTCTTTTCAATAAGATTAAAGAAAGTATTATAAGTCCAAATTTTGCAAGGATTCTGTCACTCTATCTAAATCAGCTTAATCCAGATGTGTTTGATATGTCCAGAGGAGCTATTATACATCATTTGAAGAAGGTAGATGTTGTCACAATGAAGAGGTGGAACATCAGGATTACTAAGCCAACTACAAATGCAGGTCTCCAGGGGGAACCCATTTCTTCAGCTCACTCAGCACCAGAGTATGAAGCTCCTACTTCTCCTCCTCCAGAAATACCAACAATCCCAGCTTCACCTCCAGCTCAGCAACACAGTTCAGTTCCAGATCCATCTCCATCTCCAGCTCCACAAGACACCATTCCCTCAGCAGAGCCAAGTCTTCATCCTCCAACAAACACAGTTCTTTCTCCATCAGCTCAGGATCCTTCAGAACAAGTTGTCACAGATCAAGTTCCTTCCAAAAATCAATCCATCCCAGATGCTCAAGTTTTGTCAGATACTCTTATGGAAGACACTTTTCTTTCTCAAGAACAAGTTGATCACTTCTCACCTCCTCCAGTTATGGATAATAACAGAGTTGATTTCACCATAGCAGAGGTGGTAAGTGAAATTTTAAAGGGTGTTGATGATGTGCTTAGCACTAGTGACCATATGGCTGGGTCAGGTGCTGACTATGATTTTAATCTAAGAGTAGATGATGCTTCAGTGCATGGTTCATCTCCTCCCCCAGTACATATTGAGGGGGAGCAAGAGCCTTGCTTATAAACAAACAAGGATGATCAAGAAAACCCTGTTGATGAAGAAAATGAGAGAATCAACTTATCTCCTGTGAAGCTCCAAAGTTCAATTATTATTGAAGATATACCAGAGGAAGTTCTTCCAGCCCCAATTCCTCTATCTCTTTATCATGAAAGTTCAATTCTTGGTAAAGTTGAATTAATGCTTCAAAGACAAAGTGCCAAAATAGATTACTCCTTCAAAGAAGTTCATGCAAGATTGTCTGATATTGAAAAGGAAATGGCCAAGAAGTTGAAAGAGTTTAAAACCAGTTCAGATCAAATGAAAGAAGTTGTTATTCAGGGAGGAAAGTCCATTGATCACACCATCAAAAGTGTAGCCACAGTTCTTGCAGAAGTGGTTCAAGTCAGAAAAACCCAAGAGTACATGGTTTCAAAGGAAGAGGAAAATGCCTTTAAGATCATTGATGAGGTTGGACAGTTTAAGGATTCTATTCTCCAAACTCTATCTGTAGAAGTAAGAAAGGGGGAGGACAGTATAACTGAGAAGATGACTAGTTACTGGATCAAACTCTTTTTTATTTTCATAGACATTTGATTAATAGGTTTGAGCAGTTGTCCCAAGGTGTCCAAAAGCAGGTCAATGAGTTAAAAGATTTCACCTTTAATACTGCTGTTTGGCTCCACCATGAAATCTTTCCTGATTTGGGTATTGACCCTGCTCAACCTCCTCCTCATTTTGATCAAGTTCAATCTGATGCTCCTTCAATTCCTCAATTTTCTCTAAGGCCAGCAAAGCAGTTTAATGCTAATCCTTCTGGAGAGGCTCACTCCTCAATTCACTATTCTAGGAAAAGGAAATATGGTGATGGACCTTCTGCAGGCAGATCTGTTCCTGGCTCCAGATCAGCAGGTTCTGGCAAAGCAGTGGTAGATGAAGCAAAGGTTTATCCAGAAATTTGGAGTCCAGTTTCAAAGATTATTATTCTTGACTCTCTCAAGCTTGTAGAAGAAGGAAATGTGAAACCTTCTGATCTGTACAGCACTTCTGAATGGAAAAAGTATGAGACAAGTCAAATCAAGAGAAGAATCCATTTCAAGAATTATGGGTACAACAATCCAACAGCTCCAGAAGCTCCTCCTAAGTATCATCCAAAGCCATATGTTTATTTTGAAAGGCAGGAAATGTTGAGAAAGAAAAAGGCAGATATCTGAAGTCAAGTTTTTTTTTGGATCTTTAGAACTTTATTTCTATATGCCTGTGTGAACATTAATTCATTAGACAATCTTAAATCTAAGTATAGTTTTTGATTTTGATGTGACAATCATGTTCTTATATTTAGATATTATTTTTAATGTTCTTTCAAGTATATTTTTGATACAATTCATCTTGGTAAGTAGGGTTCTGACTTCTACAAATAGGGGGAGATTATTGGGTTTTGTATCCACAATAACCTTGATTTGTAGAAAGTCAACTTTGAACCAAGATTGAATTATTTGTGTATTTGATATATTTTTCTAGTAATGTTCTTGCAGGTTCACATTGCTAAGTGTAGACCAATGTCAGGTCACAATGGGTCAATAAGCACAGTCTCATGCAATGTAATTCTTCATTGTGTGGGGTATGGGGTTGACTCATGTGTGATCTCTCAATTGGGATACACTTTATGATCAAGACTTTAAACATTCAAAGCTTAGGTGTGCAACATTGGTCTAGAGAAAAAGGAAGAAATTTTTCCTAAGTAAATTTTTTGAGATGTAAAGGTAGTTTTCGAGAAGTCCTTGTATGCTCTCGAGAAGTCCTTGTTATTTCTCGAGAAGGGTTATCTCAAAGGTCTTTTTCGAGAAAGTTGAATTTTTCGAGTAGCTATTTTCATTTCTCGAGAAATCTTTGTTATCTCGAAAAGTCTCCTTAGTTTTCGAGAAAACTTCTTTTTCAGATGTTTTCGAGAAGTCTGTCTCAGCTCAGCTTTCTAGAAGTCTTTCATCTCTCGAGAAGTTTCTTGTGCTCTCGAGAAGTCTTTTATCTCTCGAGAAGCTTTTTCATAATTCTTTGATATTCTCTTCTAAAGCTATTTTTCGAGAACTAGCCGGTTTCTCTCGAGAAGTCTTGGATCTCTCGAGAAGTCTGGTTCTTGCTTTTCTCGTAAACCTTGTTTTCCTTTTTGACGACAAGTCTTTTCCGTCAATTTGACGTGATGTCCTTCCTAGTTTTTAAGGTTAATCGTTAGGTCTTCATCTATATAATGATTGCTCCTTAAGAAAGAGTTATTATTGATTCGAAGTAGAAGATCAGAGTTCGTACTTTTCTCCAAAAACCTAATCTGATTCAAGATCGTCGTCTAGTGCCAGTGCATCGCCATTGTTGGAGTTCGATCAGTATGTTATCTGATTTCGTCTCCAAGTGGAAGAAAAAGGTCGATCGATCATCGCCTCACTCGTCCTGTTTTCGTTGTATCGATCAAGACCTTAGAAGATCTGATTTGTGCCAATTTGATTCTTCTTCTTCAACATCAAGTCGAAGCCATTTCTATCTCAAGAAGGGAGAAGATCATCATCAGATTATTCAGAACTGATCGTGATTCGTTAAGTATTGTTTCAATCTAAATTTACATTTGATTGTAGGAGAGATTGTTCTCCGAGTTGAAGGAGAGGTATTCTCCGAGTTGTAAGAGAAGGTTATCTCTGAGTTTGTAGGAGTTTGATCTCCGAGTTGTAAGAGTTTTGACTCTGAGGATTGTAGGATCGTTCTTGATCTGAGATTTAGTGAAGTAGTCAAGTCTAGCTGTGGTGCTAGATTGGCGAGGCCGGCAAGTGGAGTACCCAAGAACGGGGAACCACTATAAATTTCTTGTGTCGTCTGTGATTGTGATTTGCTTTCTGTGCGTTCTTTATTTTCAAGATTTTCAATTCCGCAAAAGACACAGTTACCACCTATTCACCCCCCTCTAGGTGATTTTGGTTGGCAACTAGATATTATAATATAGTATATATACTTATATATATATACATATATACTATAATACATATATAGTATATAAATAAGTATATACATATGTATATATATTTATATAAGTATATATATATTTATATAAGTATATATAAGAATATATATATACTATAAGAGTATATATATATACTTATATATATTATATATGTATATGTATATTTATATATATGTATATGTATAAATATTCTTATATATGTATATACTTATGTATATATATATAAGTATATATATATAAGTATACTTATATATATGTATATACATATATAGTATATATATAAGTATACTTATATATATATATACATATATAGTATATAGTATATAGTATATATTTATAAGTATATAGTATATATACACATATATAAGTATATAGTATATATTTATATATATATATACTTATATATATATATATATTTATTTATATATATATACTATATATATAAGTATATATATAAGTATATATATACTTATATATATATATATAAGTATATATATATACATAAATATAAGTATAAGTATATACATATACATATATATAAATATATATATATATATATTTATATATATATACTTATACCTATATTTATGTATATATACTTATATATATATATGTATATATATAAGTATATATATAGTATATACTTATATATATATATATATATATATATATATATATTTATAAGTATATATATAGTATATATATAATATATACATTATATATATGTATACTTATATATATACTTACTTATATATATTGTATATATACATATATATATATACATATAGACTTATATACATATATATAGTATGTATATATAAGTATATACATTTATATATAAGTATACATATATATAAGTAAACTTATACATACTATATATATTCTTATATATATATACTCTATAAGTATATATATCTATATATATATTTATATATATATAATATATATAAGTATATATATAAACATATATACATATATATATAAATATATATATATAACTATAAATATATATGGTATATAATTATATAGTATATATATGTAAATATATATATATATATATATTTATAAGTATGTATACTTACATATATATACCTATATATATATATAAATATATATATATATAAATATGTATATTCATATAAGTATATATAAGCATATATACATATATAATTTTATATATAAATATATATATATATATATTTATATAATTATAAATATATATAAATATATATATATATATATATGGTATCAGAGGGAAACGCCTCTGAGTAGTGAGTACGCACTTCCTGCTTTCTTGATGTAGTTCATACTGCTTATTTTGTTCATGCTGCTGTTTTCGTCTTACGCTTCTTATTTCATGAGGTGTCGTATGTGCTGTGGGACGGCACCAAAGCCACGTTGACATTAACGACTGGGATGGTCTGTTCGTCATAAATCGTTGGCAGCCGTGCAGCCTTTTTACTTTCAACAAATTAGCAGCCTAGGACGGAATCACCACTTATGAACAAACTAACCAACCTAAATCATATCCTGAAAGTTGGTAAGGGCGTCCCTTCCCAATGAGCCAACAGCTCACACACTGTATCGGGCACAATAAGTCTACCCGTAATACGGGTAAACAGGCGTTAAAAAACGCCAATTTATATGAGTTCCCAACTGAACTCGAAGCGTTAAACAAATGGACAATTCCTAAAGTATTACCCAAAGAAATTTATCAGATTGGAACATTTGATTTCCGATCATCAATCGCCATTAAAAATATGGAACGAACTCTACAAGTTAATAATAACGAACAGACAATTAAATTATTGTCCAACGACGAATATCGAACCTTATCGAGAAAAATATAATTTTCTCCATATTGGATTAATTCAAATAGCATTAAAACCATTAACACTTCAAGGTTTAAATGCTTCCCTCATCACCTCCCTTCGGGATGGGCGATGTTTAGATTGGGCAAAATCCCTCATGGGAGTTATGCAGACTAGTCTCTGCCATGGCCCAGTCTATTTTAATGTCTACCCAAATCTAAGTCTATCCCTTACAGATATAAATCTACTCGACGCAATCACTCTCAATCTTAAAACCTTTGGTTATAATTTCCTTCCTGGATCCGAAATGATCGCAATAATCTATCGTATTCATTTTAAGGTACTCAATACGTTAGCTCCCAAGGCTAAACACCTGACAAAACCATGGAAGACTACTTTAGTAGAAACTAATCTTCTTACCTCTAAAGTAGCCATTAATCGTATAATCAATTGGGATGAGATCCAATTTCCCCAAGAATGGATCTTAACAACAGCATTACCACCACAAATTATCATGGATACTGATATTGATCAGATTATCCAGTCACCCAATGGTGACGTTGAAGTTCGCTTCACACCTCAAATCACAGCTCGACTTTCTATGTCGGGTTCGCGACGAATGTCTGATAGATTTTCGGACACCACAAATATGTCCGAACCACTTGAACAAAATGATGTTCATGCGGTCAAAATCACCAACACAATTCCACATCCCATTTACAAACCTAAAAGTTCATCACACGTAGATGAAGAACCGACCATGTCGGAAATGTCTTTCGGTATTTAAATGAACTTAGACACTAATCCTCATCTTTTAAAAATCTTTAATCGAGATTTTTATATCGAAAATTTCCCTGATTTTCAGGACTGGTATCTGGCTAAATATCCCCGATTACTACATCGTATACTTCATAAATATGACTGGTACGATGATTACAATAAAACACAAAAAATCAAATTTTTTCATGAATGGTTCTTAGAGTTCTCTATTAATACCGAAATAAAACATGTAAATTTACTTGAAGATCAATTAAAAGAGTGGACGACTATTCGCAGAGCCAAGGTCACCGCATTGTATCCACCCTCTGAAGGGTTACGATTAGGAAACCCAACAGATATGAGCGAAGCGTCGGCCTTCATTAAATGAATTCACACTGAAGATCAGACAATTCGCGAATTACAAAAACTAATCGCCCAAAATAATTATACAAATCTTGTTGTTGGCATCATGGGTCAACAATTAATTCGTATCGAAACTGCCGTTCAGGAATTAAGCGCCAAATTAAATACGCTTAAACAAAACGTACTTCCTACGGCCACTAATACATCCCCACAATATAAACATATTGCAATTAAAGCACCAATTGAGGTTTCGGGTTATAAATTAAAAGCTCCCAATGAAGTTACTAAAGAAGATCTAAAAGAGCTAATCGACCAATTTCGCCAACATAAACTCAATATGCTGGCTAAACGAGCAAGGACATCCCCTACTCCCACTATTCCTGTCCAACCAGCACCATGCGCTAGCAAGACGATTAGTGCGCCATCATCATCCGATGACGAATCGTCCGATGATGAATCGTTAAATCCTCTCCAAATTGAACAAGCCTTTGCCGACATTTCCTCGTCGACACAAATCAATGCGGTCAAATATGAGGAACCCAATCTCCTCAAATACTACTATAAACGACCTTCTCTCATCGATCTTTTATATGAAGAAAATGATTCCATTATTCAAAACAATTATAGTAGCGGTTCCATCTATGAATGGAATATTGATGGTTTATCGGATAAACAAATTCATGATCACATGCATCGCATGATCATGTATGCCAATGTGGCTCGAGCCAGTGGTAACTCCGATCAACAGATTGCCACTTTTATTACCAATGGCTTTACTGGCATCCTTCGAGGTTGGTGGGATAATTATCTCACAGATCAACGCAAAGCCGAAATTCTTACCGCTATTAAAATCGAAAATGCTGTCGAAAGGTCCGATGCTCTTTACACCTTAATCTTGACCATTATTCAGCATTTTACGGGTGGCATCAGTGATCAGGGTGAGCGAATGCGAACCCTACTCCAAAATTTACGATGTCCCACACTTACACATTTTCGATGGTATAAAGATACCTTCCTCAACCGTGTATTTTTCCTCAATGATCCTGAGCAGGCTCATTGGAAATCCAAATTTATCGATGGATTACCAAATTTATTTGCCGAGAGAGTTCGACAAACATTAAGAAACCAAAATAATGGTTCAATCCCCTACGAACAATATACATATGACACACTAATTAACACATGTGTCAAAGAGGGCTTAGCCCTGTGTAATGATTTAAAATTAAGACAACAATTAAAATCACAACGCTTAACAGAACGAAGTCAATTAGGCGAATTCTGCCGCCAATTCGCTATAAATATTCCCAAATTACCGGAACAAGAAGAAATGAAAAAGGCAACAAAATCATATGCGAAGAACTATCACACGCATAAAAGAAAGAAAAAGAAAAAATTTATACAAGATGACGATCTACTTAGGCATCGTCGGAAGCGAGGACATGAATTCTCGCGCAAACATAAGGCATCTCATAAAGAGATCAAATGCTACAAATGTGGCAAGACTGGCCATTATGCCAATCGCTGTTATACTAAAAAGAAATTAGACGAAATTGAGGATGAAGGTCTCAAACATACTCTTTACAAAATACTCCTCAATTCAGACGAAGAACAGTCGTCCGAATCATCGGAAGACAACCAATCCGTTACTTCTAGTGACAAGTGTGGCAGTGATTGTGAATGTTCAAAATGTACCTCACATGACACTGCTTATTATAAAGCAATAATCGCCATGAATGGCTTATCGATCAATGTTCTTTCAACAACCGATCGAAGAGAAATAATGCGAACATTACTACAAGTTCCAATGGAACCAGATTTACAAAGTAATCTAGTAGAGTTTCTTTCAGAACCCTCTTCAGGATTACTCAATCCTCATCAAACACCTCGCTCTCACGAATCTTATAACATGAGCGAAATCCTACGTCGATATTCAATGCAAGAGGCAAAACCTGTATCCATTACAGACTTGCGACATGAAATCAACTAATTAAAAGACGAGATTAAAAGTCTTAAACAACACGAATCAATGACACAAATACGTCTCTATAATTTAGAGCAAATTACTCAAACACTTTTGCTCCCTGAAGATGGACGCCCTGAGTCATCTTCAGCACATCTTGAACCTACCGTGGCGCAAGAAGAGCAAACACAATTATCAAAAATTGATTTGGTCATTACCCAAAAATGGTATATCCAAGTCAACCTGCTCATTAATAACGAGCATTACATCCATAACCTAATTGCTCTTGTCGATAGCGGCGCAGATTTGAATTGCGTCAAAGCAGGCATCGTTCCAATAAAATATTGTGAACGAACAACACAAACCCTTAACGCCGCAAATAATCGTGCGCTAACGACCCCGTATAAAATTACGGATGCCCATATTTGTAAAGAGGATATTGTCATTCCTTTACATCTAATTGTCGTAAATGAGATTTCACAACACCTAATTTTAGGTACACCATTTCTAGAACGGCTTATGCCCATTCACGAAATTAATAAAAAAGGAATTACAACTACATATAAAAATAAAACAATCTGTTTTGATTTCATATCTGATCCACTGATCAAAATTTTAAATAACATAAAAGAAGTCAATCTCAAAGCAAATCAAATAAACTTTTTAAAAACTGAAATATCACATTTACATATTTCAGAACAACTTCAACGAGTTGACATTCAAACCAAAATACAACAATTTGAAAACAATTTGAAATTACATAATTGCAGTAATATTCCCAATGCATTTTGGGCTCGTAAACAACATATTGTTTATCTACCCTATAATGACGTGTTCTCTGAAACTCATATTCCAACACGGGCGCGACCCTGTCAAATGAATCACCATTACCTAGAAACATGCAAAAGGGAAATACAGGACCATTTGGAAAAGGGACTCATTCGACAGTCCTACTCCTCCTGGAGTTGTACGACATTCTATGTCATGAATAATGCCAAAAAAGAACGAGGTGTTCCTCGACTAGTAATTAACTATAAACCTTTAAATAAGGTACTCAAATGGATTCGTTACCCGATTCCAAATAAACGTGATTTATTAAATCGTACCGTTACCGCAAAAATCTTTTCCAAATTTGATCTTAAATCCGGCTATTGGCAAATTCAGATAGCCGAACAAGATAAATATAAGACGGCTTTTACCGTCCCATTTGGCCATTATGAATGGAATGTTTTACCATTTGGCCTCAAAAATGCTCCGTCCGAATTTCAACATATTATGAATGATATTTTCATACCATATTCCGAATTTATCTTATCTTATATTGATGACATCCTCATTTTCTCGTCCACAATTGACGACCATTTCAAACACCTCCGCGTGTTCCAACATTTGGTTACCAAAAATGGACTGGTCGTATCAGCACCTAAAATTAAACTATTCCAAACAGAAATACGCTTTTTGGGACTTATAATCGTCAATAATATGATCACCCCTATTCAAAGGAATATTGATTTTGCTTCTAAATTCCTCGATGAAATTACTGACACCAAACAATTGCAACGATTTCTTGGTGCCTTAAATTATGTGGCTGATTTTTATCACAATCTTGCGAGCGACACTAAGCTACTCTATGCAAGACTACAAAAAGAGCCACCACCCTAGACAGCTCAACATACTGCTGCTATCTGCCACATCAAGAGCAAGGTACAACAATTACCTTATTTACATCTTGCTAATGCAAATTGGTTTAAAATTGTTGAGACCGACGCCAGTAATATTGGTTTTGGCGGTATCCTAAAACAACGAAATCCTGAAACGAACAAAGAAGTCTTAGTTTGTTACTATTCAGGAAAGTGGAATACCACTCAGAGCAATTACTCAACAATTAAGAAAGAAATGCTTTCTCTTATTAAATGCATTCATAAATTCCAAGATGACCTATTAAATCAAAAAATTTTACTACGAATCGATTGTAGTTCTGCCAAACATATATTGGAGAAAGATGTAAAACATTTAGCATCTAAACAAATATTTGCGCGCTGGCAAGCTGAATTAGCAATTTTTGATTTCGACATTGAATATATTAAAGGAGATACTAATAGTCTTCCCAATTTTTTAACCCGTGAATTTCTTGCAGAATGAGTAGCTCTGACAGGTCACACGCATGGGAAATACCCACTCGGAAGCAACAATCCAAATCCCGACTGGACAAAATCCCAGCAAGAAAGACAATTCTTTCTAGTGCTCAATCAACATGCCGATTTGGCGAATCATCATCCTCCAATGCAGCCGGTCCAATGACCGATAAAGATGGTCTAATGACCTACAAAGATGCGACCGCAATTGAATCGGTCTATACAGTTAAGACTGTAAATGAAACAGTCCTTCATCTTGACCGCCATGACATCCCTCTAATGGATGCCCCATGGAAATTACAGGAAAAATATTTAGAGCATAATATGTTCCCAATCAAGAGCAAATCTCGCTCTTTATATGAGGCCATCCTCATAGCATTGGAATCAGCCGAATTTTAACATCATCAGCAATCGCCTAATAATCTCAATAGTGAGATTACCTACAGCAAAATCATCATCCGTAATATATTAACTCCACAATTATGGGGTTTGCACCCAAATAGGGAGCGCCAAATTCAATCGCGCGACAAGACCAGAACGGCCAATGTTACGTACTGGTAATATGTCGATGCGTTTTTTAATGTTTTCTATTATGATAATTCAAATAGGAAGCATTCATGGTTCATAAAAATTTGCCCTGAAATTCTTAAAAGGGACATTCCTTCATGGTTCTATGCTTGGTGGCAAAAATTTGGTGCTACCGTTGACATATTGCCAACACAATTGTTGGAACTCTTCCCCAAATGGGTCGACAATGCGGCAATCTGCCAAAAGGAGAATTTGTTTGACGAAGAAACAACATTCAACTTCTTCGTCAGTCACGAAATACCACACATCTTCAAATGGACATTCAAAGCTGAAGTAAATGCTGCTTCGCATCCAGTGCTACTCCGCCAATATATGGTCAAATGGTGGAATCGCCTCTCCGAATCAGACAAAATTACCGAGGTACAGAACTCCATCAAGGACGAAATCTTGAATCGCCCTCAAAGACAAATGTCATCACCACATTCTCTGAAGCAATTCAAGGAATCCTTAATTAAAAGGAATCCAAAGATCACGGCCACTGAATTAAAGACCAAGTGCATGGAATTCATGCAAGCTCAATTTACTGATGTATTTTCAGATAATTTTGATTTTGTGATATTCCCAAAGAATGATGTATCAATGGCGGGTTCAGACGCCTCTTCCGCAGGAATACAGTCGGATGACGATACAACAAAATGGTATCATCATATACTTATATACTTATATATATACTTATATATACTTATATATATACTTATATATATATACTTATAAGTATATATAACTATATATATATACTTATAAATATATATATTTATATGTATATATATAGTATATATACTTATATATATACTAATAGATATATATATACTTATAGATATATATATAATTTATATATAAGTATATAAGTATATAATTATATAAGTATATATAGTTAGTATATATACTTATGTACTTATATACTTATATATATGCATATATTTATTTACATATATTTATAATTATATATATTTATACTTATATATATAGTTATATATATACTTATATATATACTTATATACTTATATACATATATTTATATATATGTATACTTATATATAGTATCTATATATAAGTATTTATATACTTATATTTATATATATACTTATATATATACTTATAAACTTATATATATATTTATATATATGTAACCTTTATATATATATATATAAGTATATATTTATATATACTTATATATATACTTATAGATATTTATACTTATGTATATATATACATATATATATATACATATACATATATATAAATATATATATATATAAGTATAAATATATACTTATATAGTATATATATATTTATATAGTATATATATAAGTATATATATAAGTATATATATAAGTATACTTATACATATATACTATAGTATACTATAGTATATATATATATAATATATATAAGTGTATACATATATATAAATATATATATATAAGTATATACGTATATATATAAGTATAAATATATATAGTATATAAGTATATATATATACTTATATATATATAAGTATATATAAGTATTTATATATATAAATATATATATAAGTATATATTTATATATATATAAACATATATAAGTATATATACTTATATACATATATATAGTATGTATATATAAGTATATACTTATATAAGTATATATATATATAAGTATATACTTATATATATACTTATATTTGCATATATATATATACTTATATATATACCTATATATATATTTATATAAGTATATATATGAAGATATATATATACTTATATATATACTATATATATTAGTATACGTATATAAGTATATATACATATATACTATAGTATATATACTTATATATATATACTTATATATATACTTATATATATATACTTATAGATATATATATGTATGTATATATATATATATATAATTTATATATAAGTATATATATATATATAACTATATATCTATATATATAAATATATATATATACTTATATATAAGTATATATATACTTATATATATAAGTATATATAAGTATTTATATATAAATATATATATATATATATATATGTATATATTTATATATATAAACATATATAAGTATATATACTTATATACATATATATAGTATGTATATATAAGTATATACTTATATAAGTATATATATATATACTTATATATACTTATATTTTTATATATAAATATATATATATATATACTTATATATATACATATATATATTTATATAAGTATATATATGAAGATATATATATACTTATATATATACTATATATACTATATATATTAGTATACATATATAAGTATATATACATATATACTATAGTATATATACTTATATATATATACTTATATATATACATATATATATATATATACTTATAGATATATATATATATGTATATATATAAGTATATATATATATAACTATATATCTTTATATATAAATATATATATACTTATATATATATATTCTTATATATATATATATATACTTATATATATACTTATATAAATATATATATAAGTATATATATACTATATAAGTATATATATATACTTATATATATACATAAATATAAGTATAAGTATATACATATACATATATATACATATATATATTTATTTATATATATATATACTTATACTTACATATATATATATTTATATATATAAGTATATATATAAATATATATATATATACTTATATACATATATATACTTATATATATATATACTTAAATATATATATATATATACTATATAAGTATATATATATATACTTATATAAATATATATATAAGTATATATATATACTTATATATATACTATATAAGTATATATAAACTTATATATATACATAAATATAAGTATAAGTATATACATATATATACATATATATATATTTATATATATATATACTTATACCTATATTTATATATATATATACTTATATTTATATGTATATATATAAGTATATATATAGTATATACTTATATATATACATATACAAATATATTTATATATATATACTTATACAAATATTTATGTATATATACTTATATATATCTTTTTTATATAAACCAATATGCATATTTGGAAGCACACCGAAGATCGCATCTAGACCGTTCGATCAAGCAGGATCAAAAGTTGGCCGTCCGATTCAAGGGGGGAGGCCTGCGTATAGCTTTTACAATAGAATTTCTACTGTTCATCCTGATCAAAATCCCGATACCATCTCCGCCAAAACCTTCCGCCTCGGTCATTCGCAGATTTCGCGAGTTTTGCCGATTTCTCCCTTCCGCCTCTCTTCCTTATGATGTCCGTTCGTCATGATGCACGCGCTGGCAGCGACAGAGGGCCAACTGCATGTCGATTACTCCATCGGGGCATCTCACCTTTGTCAATCCCCTCGCTTCTTCGCCCGCCGCTGCCCACTCACCAATGGATCGTCGGTAGGTTTTCCATTCCATTATTTCATTTTCTTCTCCTCCGACTCTACTCGCTAGAGGGTTTTCTTTCGCGTCGCCCCTCGCCGGCAGGGTTCTATGCTCTCCATCTCCGACGAGGGTTTTGGTATCTGTTTTCTACTGCAGGGGCCGTCGCTTGAAATCGCCGGCGAGGGTTTCATCCGCCTTCTCTACACCTCCAATGACAGGTTTAATTTATGTTCTCTGCTGCAGGGTTTTGATTTTTGATCTCTGATTCTGTTGAGTTGTGTAGTCTTGAGTTGATTTCTGATTTCTGAGCCCTACCTCTGCTGTGCCCTAACTCTTCCCGTTCGGTAATCTTCTTCCTTGCCGCTTATCAACTGGAAGGAGTTCGGCATTCAATCGCCCTGTTTGCCCTGTTATTTCGCCGTCGCCGCTATCTCCAGCTTTATCCTTTCATGCCCACTGACCGTCGGCGTCGACAACAGGCACCACCTCTCATTCTCTGGCTAAACTGAGGTATGCTTCTCTTTTTTTAGTTGCGTACTCCATGTGGCTTCGTCTCGATAATTTCTCTGCTAGGATTGAAACCCCACTGCTTCACTCCTATTTTTACTTTCTGAACTTCATCCTCACTGCTATGTTTTTCAATTCCAGCTAGTTTTTGTGTGAGCTCCATTGATTCATCTTTTGTATATCTCTTGGGCTATTAATTGCCCTTCACCTGTTTGATAATATGTTCTAATGAAAAGTTGGTTGCCAATTGAGAGTGTGAGATAATAAAAGTGTATGATTCCCATATCCATGTGTTCAACCCAATCTAGAGATATAGGTTCGTGTGCAGGAGACCATTTTCTTGATTCTTTAGATAAGACTTCTTGCGCCGTACACTTCTTGCACCGTACACTTCTTACTCACGTACATGTGAAGCTGTCTTTAAAAATTTAAAAATGAGCATAACTCCTTCAAAGCAAAAATAACATTTAAAGTACAAAGCACAAATAACATTTAAAGAACTGTACAATTATGTTTATACGGAAATAAAGGTGCACGTATTTAATTGCAATGTGCATTATGTTTCAAATTGAAATTATTTTATAAAAAGTAGTCAGGAAAAATGAAATCAAATCTTCCCAAATGAGATTTTTTTTTTGCACATCCCACATATGCAATACTGAACTCGCTAGAATGCCTTCTTTTTGCAGGGGTATACATGATATATTGTGTGGTAGAGTGTAGAGCGCATGGTGGCTGTAACGGCGTGGACTTTCTTATTGGATTCATGAGGACAATTGGTACTTAGATTTAGGATGGATTTTGGCTGGCTCTTTGGGAATCTTGGAGCTTTTAAACTCTGAATAAAAAAAAGGTACGTCCAGATTTTTTTCATTTTAAACTTCATGGTATTATTTGATTCACTTATGATGTGATCACAATCTGAACATCAACATAATTACTGGTGATATTGAGTTAACAAATTTATGTTTGGATTTCAAAAAAAAGTCCATTTGCTCACTCTCGACGTGTCTATGGCGTGAAATGAAACTCGCTCTTTATTGCAACTAATCATGAATTTTTTTAGTTTGAAGTGTTAATGGTGTTCTTCATTATGTTTGAGATTGTAATGCCATTCATCAGAGCGATGTTTTGAATAGAATATGTGTGATGATAGTTTTAGGTACCTTGATCAATTTAGCGTTTGTTTATGCGCCCAACATTCTTCTCACTTCATATCTCTCATATGAAATTTATTCAATTTTAAAGTTTTCTCATGCTTAACATATCTGAATTTATATACTGAGTTATTAACTGAATAATTATGATTTCTATTAAAATGGCTGTGCACCGGGTGCGGCGTCAAAATAAAAACCGGATGCGATCGAAAGGACTATTAATGATTACTGAGATTGTGCCAGTTGGTCAAGGCGGCCTTGAATGCATTCACATGAATGCATTCAGGTGAATGCATTCAGCTCTGAATGCATTCACCTCTGACTTTGGTGTCATTTTGAATTGTGCATCTGATTACTACATTTTCTATGTCGTTTGTCTGCATGTCGAGTTCTTCTATAAACCATCTAATTACGCATATACTCTATCCTTATCACTAATCATTTGGAATTGTATGCTTATTGTTTTACTTCTCATTAATTTTGTTTCTATCCAATTTATATTGTAAATTAGGCAGATTTAGCCGAGCATTGCTCTTACAACGATGTCGCAGGATTCAAAACAAATGTGTAAGATTACTCAGATCATTTTGTATGTTTACTTCTTGAAATTAGGTGATTTCCCTATCTCGACACCCAGATTCCTACTGCCTCTGCTATGTTTACTTCTTGAACCTTTTAATCTGTATTTTATGACTTATGTCTTATGTTTAAGCATCTATTGTGATATTTAAGTGTTAAAATGTTAATTGCAAAGCAAACTGAACAAATATTTCGAATGATGCATTCATGCACCAACTAATCTCACAAGTGATACAAAATTTTGCAAACATGCATGCACCAACACCTTAACTCAACTTCCTTGTAGCGCCATTTGTGATACAAAACTATACCTCATGTGATATCATCCTTGAAGATTTTATTTTGATGGATTGATGCATTCATAATCTCACAAGTTTGTGTTTAGCTCTAATATATCGTGATGCAAATGTATGATTCAGCTACGAGGAAATTGCTACGGTCGATTATAACTTAATGTTTTTCTTTCCCTCGATTATGTCACCTCTCTTAGTCATGGTATTCTCTATTTCAAGCATATATGGTGGGCATTCTTCGAGAGAGGCACAAACACTCAAATGAGGTAGCTAAAGTGATAGGTTTTAGATCCTAATTTTCTTAGAGTATGAGCATCTTCGCACGGTCTACTCCCGTGCTTGATGCTCTTCGTAGCGACAGTACACTTGCAGCGATGGTACCTCTGCCCAAACTAACCCCTTCTCGGGCACTCGGTCAATTGACAGTGTAATTAGAATGCTGCACTCGGGGGTGGCGAGCTAAGAGGCAACCATTGTAAGATTTCTGTGAGCCCGAGCGAAGTTGATTGCAAGCGGAGTGCTCGCCGTAGTCTGAGTACTATTGTGTCTGAGGTACTATTGTGCACGGATGTTTGCGACCTGCAGGATTGTCATCGCGTTAGGACACTGCCGAGGAGGGGCTACTGCCGGGTTGTGCACGAGGGCCTCCCTGTGGACTGTCGGTTGACCGAGTTCCTGAGAAGGGGTGAGTTTGGGGAGATGTACTGTCGCTGCAAGTATACTATCGCTACGAAGAGCATCGAGCACGGGCGTAGCCCGCTTGGTTATTGAGCGGGCGAAGGACGCTTGGTTACGAGCGAAGTCCGGAGCGATGCATTGAGAACGGGCGAAGCCCGAAGCGAAGCAACGAGAACGGGCGAAGCCCGTTCGAAGATTAGGGGGCGGGCGAAGCCCACTAGGTTGCCAAACGGGCGAAGCCGGCTTGGTTACGGGCGAAGCCCGCAGCAACGCATCGAGAACGGGCGAAGCCCGTTCGAAGATGCTAGTATTTATATATATATAAGTATATATATAGTATATACTTATATATATACTTATACTTACATATATATATATATACTTATACATATATACATATATATACATATATATACTTATATATAAGTATATATATAGTATATACATATATATACATATATATATACTTATGTATAAGTATATATATAGTATATACTTATATATAAGTATATATATGTATATATATGTATATATGTATAAGTATATATATAGTATATACTTATATATATATATACTTATACTTACATATATATATATATATTTATATATATAAGTATATATAAGTATATATATAAATATATATATACTTATATATAAGTATATATATACTTATATACATATATATACTTATATACATATATATACTTATATATATATACATAAATATATATATATACTATATAAGTATATATATATACTTATATAAATATATATAAGTATATATATATACTTATATATATACTATATAAGTATATATATATATATACTTATATATATACTATATATATACTTATATATATATACTTATATATATATACAATATAAGTATATATATATACTTATATATATACATAAATATAAGTATAAGTATATACATATACATATATATACATATATATATTTATATATATATACTTATACTTACATATATATATATATATATTTATATATATATACTTATACTTATATATATATATTTATATATTAGTATATATAAGTATATATATAAATATATATATATACTTATATACATATATATACTTATATATATTTAAATATATATATATATACTATATAAGTATATATATACTTATATATATACTATATAAGTATATATATACACTTATATATATACATAAATATAAGTATATACATATATATAGTATAAGTATATACATAAATATGTATAAGTATAAGTATATACATATATATGTATACTTATACATATACTTATATATAAGTATATATATAAATATATATATATATATATACTTATATATATACTTATACCTATATTTATACATATATATATATATACTTATACCTATACTTATATATATATACTTATACATATATACTTATATATATATATATACTTATATAAATATATATATAAGTATATATATATACTTATATATACTATATAAGTATATATATATACTTATATATATACATAAATATAAGTATAAGTATATACATATACATATATATACATATATATATATATATATATTTATATATATACTTATACCTATATTTTTGTATATATACTTATATATATATATATATACGAGTGACAGGCACGGGCCTACGACCCTATTCAAGGCGACATTCATCGTGAGGGCGACATTCGTCTTGGGGCGACATTTGTCGTGAGGGGCGACATTTGTCGTTGGGGCGACATTTGTCGTGTGGGCGACATTTGTCGTGTGAGGGACATTTGTAGTGTGGGGGATATTTATATATATACTTATAATAAACCAAAAAAATCTATTTGAAATTTAAGTTATTGCCTTGATGTTGAAATCACACTAAAGTTTATTTGTACCAACATAGTAGGTGCTTGATGTTTTTAATATACTTTTTTAATATACTGTTTGCCAAGTAATAGATTATAAACATTATGAGTTTTCCAGTGGCAATTCAGTTAAACAATAATCTTGAATTTACAGGCTCATTTATTCAAAAAATTCAGTATGTTAGTAATCAGTATAATTCAATAATGCTGCACTGATTTAATATGTTTATTCACAAACTGTCAATATATTAAAGGGGATCTCAGTATTCATGAAAAGATGAGTAAGATGCTGATTTTTCTGCAGCACACCAACAGATCAATCCAAGCCAAAAACTATTATAGGAAAAAAAGAACTTGCATTAATCTACTGACTCTTTGAGTTACATTAAATTCAAAAGGAAAGAAATGCAGGTCATGCTAAAAAAAAGTATAATATAGATTCAAAAGGAAAGCAATGCAGGTCATTACTTGACTAATACCTCAAAGCACACCTAGAGTACATGCATTTAAAAGAACTACATAGAGTAGACTGATTATACAACCTTGTAGATTGATTATTTTGTTATATATAGACACCTTTCTCCTTACGGACACCTTTCTACCAAGATAACACCAACACATTTAAACATCCCCAAATATTAATACCTACATATTCATGAACACACCACTGAATATAGGATCATGTGTCTGGAGATGACTGCTAAGTGCTAGTAAATATATATGTAGGATCATATAAACATATGATGTAGGGTAGTATAAACACATAAGCGCACACACATCTGAATGCAGGATAATCAAGTTAAAATGACGAAAGCTAAATGCTAGTACAAAGTGAGTTACCTTAATGTAGATTGGTAGAGGGCCGAGATGTCGATTCGTCGGTCCTTTGAACTGCTATCAATTAGTTTCATTTGGGCAAGCCTGGGAGAGAAGAAGCCTTATGAAAACCATGAGAAGAGAACACCTGCCATGGAGCAAGAGGGAAGGCAAAATTATCTCCAACTTGGTCGAAATTGCAAGCAATCGGACGTGTGCAAAATAACTTGGCAGAAAAAAGTAAGCAGCAAACGTGATAAAATTAGACAAAATTAGGCCTAATGTATCTTAACCTTAGGGATATCCTGGTGTTTCTCAGACCTCTTATTAAAAAATGATAATGATAAGAAACATTGGGATATCCCTGACATTAGACAAAATAGGCAAAATTAGACATTAGACAACATTAGAAACATTAGACAACATTAGATGCAAAATTATGAAACACCAGGATATAATGTTCAGTTTCTCTTTATGTACCCACACAAACTCTAATGCATTATTGCAAATACATATAATATTATAATTCTCTCTGAAGCATTCCAGAAATTCATGAAGGCATATAGTTAATATAATGCAGGTTGTTACTATAGAGAAACTGAACATTCAATTTGCACATACGCCCTGATTCAATTTGCATGTTGTTATGGCTATCATTTTCAAATTACTAAAAGGAGCTGAAATTTTTAAAATATATAAATGTATATCTATCGCGAATTTGATGGTTCACACTTCACCGTCAGATATGAATTTCATTTACGCCAATTGTGAAATAAATACAGGAGAGAAATCATCAAATTGAGACAATACCTTCTGATTTGTTCAGGCCGGGCGTGGAACTACAACCGATTCTTCAGTCTGGTATCCTGGTGAAATATGCAACAAATTGCAAAGAATTACATAAAATACAGGACATAAATCATCAAATTGAGACAATACCTTCTGATTTCTTCAGGCCAGGCGTGGAACTACTACCGATTCTTCGGTCTGGTATCCTGTTGAAATATGCGACATATATTTACAGATTAGTAGTTACAGGTTGCGTAGAGACAGGTAGTAGTAACTTGTTAGTTACTTGCAAGTAGAGACAGATCGAATATATTTACATATATTAATGAAAAAATTTCAGCTCCTTTTAGTAACTTGGAAGTAGAGACAGATCGTTTGACTCTAATCTATACATAGTAGTAACTTGCCTTTGTCTCTAATAGCCGGATAAATCTGAAAGTTTATCTAACATAGATCTATAGAGTAATTAGCTTATCCGTAATTATAAATTGCAGCAAGAACAAACGCAAGTTTATTTAGCGCATACCTCGACAGTGGCATAAAAACTCTGCGGCGGAGGAGCGGAAATTTCACACCACCTGCTGCTGTTTGGAGGAGGAGCGAAAATATCCCCAACAATGGGGATCGAACTTTGTGACCGAGCTTTTACTTCAACCTCCAAGAAATGACCACAGTTTCTTCAGTTCGACGATGGAAGCGAGGGCTGAAAGAAATGGGAAGAAGTAAATGAAGGGAACATAGATTAGAGAAGTGGGGAGAAAAAGAAGAGAAGAAGGAGGTTTTACTGGAGGGGCGACGATGTATCTCTCCCCGTGGAGTCGAGGAATAGGAGAAGAAGTATGCGGGAGATCGCCGTCGTCTGCTGTTTTGGCGATGTATCTCTGCTTGTGGAGTCGAGGAAGAGGAGAAGAAGCACGCGGGAGATCGCCGTCGTCTGCGGTTTCGGCGCCGAAGGGAGTCGTGACTGCGGGTTTCAGAAGCGTGGAGTATTAGGGCAGATCAGCGCGAGAATGAGGTGCCGAGCGAGAGGTTAATAATGTGATTCGGAAGAGTGGAGGGTTTTGGCAAGGCAGCGATCGGGATTTGACGGGTTTCCTGTTTTTTGGATTTGAACTATTGGCTATTCGCAGACCTTTAGAACTAAGTTTTGGCTATTTGCAGCCTAAATCGAGCAGTTCCGGAATTATGATGCCATATCTGGACGGTCCAAATTTTTTTGGGTATTTTTGATCTCACGCTATTCGCAGACCACCATATTTCTTTTTAGAATAGTATAGATATATATACTTGTATATATACTTATATATATATACTTATATATATACTTATATATATACTTATATATATACTATATAAGTATATAAGTCCACAAGTATATACTTATATATGTATATTTATATATATAACAATATACTATATATATACTTATATATATATATATATCTATATATATATAAATATATAAGTATAAGTATATACATATACATATATATATACTTATATATAAATATATATATATATATACTTATATATATATATCTATATATATATAAGTATATATATAGTATATTGTTATATATATAAATATACATATATAAGTATATACTTGTGGACTTATATACTTATATATGTATACTTATATATATACTTACTTATATATATAGTATATATACTTATATATATACATATATACTTATATACATATATATAGTATGTATATATAAGTATATACATATATATAAGTATATATATATATAAGTATACTTATACATAATATATATATATTCTTATATATATATACTGTATAAGTATATATATATATATTTATATATATAATATATATAAGTATATATAGGTATATATATAAACATATATACATACATATATGTATATATAAGTATAAATATATATAGTATATATATATATATTTATAAGTATGTATATATACATATATATATACTTATATATATAAATATATATAAATATATATACATATATATAAATATGTATATACATATAAGTATATATAAGTATATATACATATATAAGTATATATATATATACAAATATATATAAGTATATAAATATATATAAGTATATATATAAGTATATATATATAAGTATATATATACACATATATATACTTATAAGTATATATATATTTATATAGTATATATATACATATATACTATAGTATATATACTCTTATATACTTATATATATATATATATACTTATATATATATATTCTTATATATATATACTTATATATATATATACTTATAAGTATATATAAGTATATATATACTTATAAATATATATATTTATAAGTATATATATAGTACATATACTTATATATATACTTATATATATACTTATATATATACTTATATATAAACTTATAGATATATATATATATACTTATAGATAATATGTAAATAATTTATATATAAGTATATAAGTATATATATATATATATAAGTATATATAAATATAAATATTTATATATATACTTATATATATACTTATATATATATAGTATATAAGTATATATATATACTTATATATATATATATATAAGTATATATATATACGTATATACATATATTATATAAGTATATATATATATACTTATATATATACATAAATATAAGTATAAGTATATACATATACATATTTATATATATTTATATATATATGCTTATACTTATATTTATGTATATATACTTATATATATATGTATATATATAAGTATATATATATAGTATATAATTATATATATAAATATATATATATATATTTATATAAGTATAAGTATATATACATATATAAGTATATATATATATAAATATATACTTATATATATGTATATAAGAATACATATATATTTATATAATATAAGTATATATAAGTATAAATATGTATATATACTTATATATAAGTATACATATATATAAATACTTATATATATACATAAGTATATATATAAGTTTATATTTATATATATATATATACATATATAAGTATATATACTTATATACATATATATAGTATGTATATATAAGTATATACTTATATAAGTATATATATATAGATATAAACATATATATATATATATACTCATATATATATAAATATATATATATACTTATATATATACATATATATATAAGTATATATAAGAATATATATATATACTTATATATATATACTATATATACTATATATATACTTATATATATATACTTATATATAGTATATATATTAATAAGTATATATACATATATACTTAAATATATTTAAGTATATATATAAGTATATATATTTATATATATATATATACTTATACTATATATATAAATATATATATACTTATATATATACTTATATATATATACATAAGTATATATATAAGTATATATTAATATATATATACATATATAAGTATATATACTTATATACATATATATAGTATGTATACATAAGTATATACTTATATAAGTATATATATAGATATAAACTTATATATATATACTAATATATATATATAAATATATATATATATATTCTTATATATATACATATATATATTTATATAAGTATATATAAGAATATATATATACTTATATATATATACTATATATACGTATATAAGTATACATATATAAGTATATACTTATATATATACTTATATAAATAAATTATTGGGTATTGTATCCACAATAACCTTGATTTGTAGAAAGTCAACTATGAACCAAGATTGAATTGCTTATGTATTTGATTTGTTTCTCTAGTTTTGTCTTGCAGGTTCCCATTGCTAAGTGTAAACCAATGTCAGGTCACAGTGGGTCAATGAGCACAGTCTCTTACAATGTAATTCCTCATTGTATGAGATATGGTGTTGACTCATATGTGATCTCTCTATTGGAATGCATTTCTATTCAAGACAAAGGAAGCTAAGGTCTTGGAGGTGTAGCTGTTCTCAGAGAAAAGTTTAAAGAATTTCTTCCAAGTATATTTCTCGAGAAATCTGAGAAGCTCTCGGAAAATTCTTCGGAATTCTCGAGAAGTTCTTTTCAGCTTAAGTCTTCGAAGGAAATCCAAATTTCTCGAGAAGCTATCTTTATTTCTCGAGAAGTCTGTAGTGCTCTCGAAAAATCCTTTGATTTTCTCGAGAAGTCTGTAGTGCTCTCGAAAAATCCTTTGATTTTCTCGAGAAGTCTTCTTTGCTGAAATTCTCTGAGAAAATCTTTCCTCTCGAGAAGTTTATCTGATTTCTCGAGAAGTTCTTGTTTCTTCCGAAAAAGGTTAGTTTATCTTATTTCTCGAAGAAGATCTTTGTTCTCGAGAAATCCCTTCTTTTCTCGAGAAGCTCTGTCAATTTGTTTGAAAGCCTTTTTCCGAGATCCAGCCGTGATTTCTCGAGAAGTCTTCTTTCTCTCGAGAAATCTGTTTCTCGTTCCTTCAATCTGTTTTTGCCGACTTCTGTTTTCCGTCTGTTCGACGAGATTCCTTTTCTGGCTTAAGGCTTAAATATTCTATTTAGACCTTCTCCTATAAAAGGCCCTCTATCTTAAGATTTTTATAATTATTCCTTTCCGAATCTCTCTCTCCCGATCTTAAAGAACGAGAAAAGCGCCGCTCGCCGTCGTCTACGTTTGGAGATCGTTCTACTCTTTGGAGTTGCTGATTTTTATAAAGAAGGATTCGATTGATCCATGCTCAGGTTCTACAATCTCTATTGGATCGTTTCGGATTGCCAAAGACAGATTTGAAGGATCGTTGTTCTTCCTCATCGTTCTCAAAAGCCATTCAAGAAGAAGGAAGAAAACGCTTCTGTTATTCAGATCTGGTTTAGTATTGTTCAAACCCTTTTCAATCTATTGTAGGAGTTGTTATCTCCGAGTTGTAGGAGAGGTTGTTCTCCGAGTTGTAGGAGAAGTTTTCTCCGAGTTGTAAGAGAGGTTCTCTCTGAGTTTGTAGGAGTTTGACTCCGAGACTGTAGGATCTTTCTGATTCGAGATTTATTGAGTAGTCAAGTCTAGCTGTGGTGCTAGATTGGCGAGGCCGGCAGTGGAGTACCCAAGTACGGGGAACCACTATAAATTCCTGGTGTTATCTGTGGCTGTGATTAATTTTGTGTGCTGTGCTTTACGTTTAATTTTTAATTCCGCAAAAGACGTAGAGATCACCTATTCACCCCCCTCTAGGTGATTTAGGTAGGCAACTAGATACTTTAATTGGTATCAGAGGGACGTTGTTCGTTGCTAGGTTAACACCTTGAACAGGATCCATCCTTCTAGTTGCTAGCAAGCCATGGATAGAGTCAAGGAATCCTCTCTGAAATTGCCCATCTCCACTAAGGCCAACTTTCCTATGTGGAAGGAAAGAGTCCATTTTTATATGGAAGCTGCAGATCCCAGAATCTTCCAAGTCGTGGAAGAAGGTCCTCATGTGCCAATGACCGCTTCGTCAATAAATCCTACTGTTCAGATACCTAAGAAAATGATGGATTTGACTAAGGATGAGATAGCTCTTGTTGCTCTTGACAAGAAGGCTAAAAACATAATTGCAAGTGCAGTGGACGATTCCATGTTGCAAAACTTAATCCACTGCAAATCAGCCAAAGAGATGTGGACATCCTTAATCGTTCTAATGGAAGGTACTGACGAGGTAAGAGAAGATAGAAGGTCTCTACTTAATCAAGAGTACGAGGCGTTCAAGCAGAATAAGAAGGAGTGCATTGCTGATGCGTACGAAAGATTCTTCAAGATAGTCAATGGTTTGAGGAACTACGACAGGGAGTTCACAAACGGTGAACTAAATGACAAATTCTTGCGTTCCCTAACGAAAGACTGGGATAGCAAAATTGTTGCCATAAGAGAGTTTGGAAAACTGCCAAGTCTAGAACCTCAAATCTGTTCGGGAAGCTGTTGTCTCATGAATTACAAATGAACATCCGAAAGTCTGAAGAGGATGTAAATCGAGCTTCAAGCAAAGAAAGAACCTTAGCTTTGAAGGCAGAGAATTCAAAGAAGAGCAAAGCAGTGATACTGATCAGAGAAAAGGAATCTGATATTGAAGAAGAATCGGAAGCCAGCTCCTCCTGTTCCGAACTGTCTGATGGGGAGTTCTCTTTAATATCCCGTCAGTTTAAGAAACTGCTGAACAAGCGGAGGCACATGAACAACAAGCCGTCTTCCTCGGATCATAAATATTCTCGTCGTGATGGCGAATTTCACAGGAAGGGCTCAAGCAATAATGACAGGTATAAATCCAAACAGAACAAACACATTTCTTCTGACATTATTTGCTACTGTTGTAATAAGCCAGGGCACATAATTGCTGAGTGTCCCTACAAAAAGAAAGAAGGTGGAAGAAAAGAAGACAAGAAATCCACTCATGGAAAGAAGAAATCAGATAGAAGCTTCGTCGCTAAGAAAGCCAAAACTCTGAGCGACAGTGACTCCGATGAGTCGAGTGATGAAGAAGAAGCTTACTTCGGTCTGATGGCTATGTCTGATGATGAAGAAGCACCCCCGTACACCGGAAAGGTAAATGATCACACTATCCTATCTGATTCTGATTATGCTTCGGCTGAACAAAAGGATAACCTCTCAGACGATGAATCTGAGCTCATGTCTCAATATACCAAAATGCTCCAAAGCTTTGACAAGTGCCGAAAGGTTGTCAAAACTCAGGGTAAGGAGATCATGGCTCTCGAGGAGGTGGAATCTAACTTGAGAAAAGAAGTTGAAGAACTTTCTTCTCTCAAAGAGGAAGTCCAAGCCTTGGAAGACAAGATCAAAAGCTCGGAAGAGACTCTTGCCTTGAGAGATAATTCAATAAAAGTCTTGGAGGAACAGCTTGCGGCTGAGAAGAAGTTGGTTGAAGCATTCTCTCAACCTAAAACTGTTCTGCCAATTATTGGTACTTTTACCACTAAGGCAAAAGGAAGCGGTATAGGGCATGAAGGTAGTACTAGCAATTCCTCAAAAAATACAATTGCTAAGAAGAATGGTCTGGTTGCTAAGAAAGCTACTACCAAAGAAAAAGGGAAAGCTCATCAAGAGCCTGTAGCATTCAAGAGAGTCATATTCCCTACGAATGCTTATGATTTGGAGAGTTCCTATGGTCATTTCACACGACCAATTCCTTTTTCATCTGTGAATGATCATAAGGAATGGGCTCCTCCCCGAAACTTTGGTGATAGTGCTTTTCAAGCACCCTATCAAGAGATTAATCGGAAAGGGTACGGTCCATTTGTTCATGGTCCGAGTGCTAAGAAAGCACCAAAAGTGAATGTTGTTGCACCAAAGCCGAAAAAGACAATACCACCTTGGGTGTGTTGCCCCCATGAGGCATCCTCATCTAAAAGGGCTGCTCCTGCAAGAGCTAACGTTCAAAAAGTTAAGCAGGAGAGTGTAAAGAGAAGGTACAACAGATTCGACTGTTGGTGCTGCGGCAAAATTGGTCACTTTGCCGTTGATTGTTGGTTTAATACAACGTATACTAGGAGACCACAAGTGAACATTGCAAGGCAGACCACTTGCAATGTTAACATTTATCGTGGTGCTCAACTGACACGGGACCAAGGACCCAAATCTGTTTGGGCTCCTAAGGCGAAATGATTTGTTTTTGCAGGTATGTCCAAAGGCCAATAAAAATCCTATATGGTACTTGGACAGTGGATGCTCTCGGCATATGACCGGGACAAGAAGCCTTTTGCAAAAGTTCATTCCAGTTGCGAACGGTCCAAAAGTTATTTTTGGCGGTTCAGACAGAGGAATAACTAAAGGCTATGGTATGATTTCTAATGGAAATGTATCTTTTTTCGATGTGGCTTATGTGGAAGGATTAGAACATAATCTGATAAGTATAAGCAAACTCTGTGATAAAGGATACATAGTCGATTTTCGTAAAGATAAGTGTCTGATAAAGTCGGCAGAGAATTCTGAAACGATTTTATCAGGGACTCGCTGTAAGAATATATTTTGTTTAAATTTTCTTTGCATATCATCTTCTACACCAGTATGTCTTTTGGCAAAAGATAGTGCATCTCTTGTTGACCAATGGCACAAGAGATTAGCACATATAAATCTCAAAACTATTAATAAATTGTTTTCTCAAAACTTAGTGCGCGATGCACCAGATGTTAAGTGCATTAAAGATAGACCTTGTCATGCATGTGTAAAAGGCAAGCAAACAAGAGCTACCTTTAAGAGCATTATAGGCAAAGATTCAACCAGGTGTTTATACCTGCTCCATATGGATTTGTTTGGTCATTTGCAAATTAGAAGTTTAGGAGGAAAATCTTACACATTGGTTATTGTAGATGATTACTCTCGTTTTGCCTGGGTATTCTTTCTGAAACATAAGTCAGATACCTTTGACACTTTCACTAGCTTTGTTAAGCAAACCCAGAATGAATTAAAATGTTCAGTGGTCAAAATCAGAAGTGATCACGGAACAGAATTTGAATCTGGAGCAATGACAGACTTTTGTGAGAGCCTTGGTATCTTTCATGAGTTTTCCTCCCCCCGGACTCCACAACAAAATGGAGTAGCCGAGAGAAAGAACAGAACACTCATTGAGGCTTGCAGAACTATGTTGAGTGATTCATCATTACCAGAATATTTCTGGGCTGAAGCTGTCAACACTGCTTGCCACGTGCAAAACAGAGCACTCATAAATAAGAACCATGAAAAGACTCCTTATGAACTTTTAAAGGGCAAGAAACCAACCATTTCTTATTTCAGAATTTTTGGCAGTAAGTGCTTTGTACTTAACAATGGAAAGCATTACAAAACTAAGTTTAGCGAAAAGAGCTTTGAAGGTATTTTCGTAGGCTATAGCAGCCATAGTAAAGCTTACCGTATTTTTAATAAGAAAACTCTGGTTGTAGAAGAGTCTATTAATGTTGTATTTGATGAGACGAGCATGCTTCAAAGCAGCTCTTCTAGTTCTTCTATTGAAGTTGCAGGTTCAAAGTTGCAAGATACACACTTGCATAAGCCAGTTAAAGACGACGCTCAAACCTTCGTCAAGATCTCTCCTCTAACCTTAGCTGAAGAGGAAGATCACCTTGATGAAGAGCCAACTCCAGTGGAAGAATTTGTTCCAGTTGAAGAATAATTAGTTCCTGTTGTTCCAAACGATGCGAGGAATCTTGAATTCAGACACATGAGGGACCACCCTATTAATCAAATCATAGGAGACCCTCATGAAGGTATTAGAACTAGAAGAGGTACTACTAACAAAAATTTGCACTTGAGCTTTCTTTCACAGGTAGAACCAAAGAAATTTCAAGAAGCAAATGAAGACCCACACTGGATTATTGCAATGGAAGAAGAATTAAACCAATTCAAGCGTTGCAAGGTCTGGACACTTGTTCCAAAGCCTAAGGATAAGAACATAATTGGAACGAAGTGGGTGTACAGAAACAAGTTGGACGAAGATGGAACAATCATCAAGAATAAAGCAAGACTTGTAGCTAAAGGCTACAGACAAGAAGAAGGAATCGACTTCGATCAAACATATGCACCGGTAGCAAGACTCGAAGCGATTAGGCTATTTCTAGCCTTTGCTGCATTCAAGGGTTTCACTGTATACCAAATGGACGTCAAGTCAGTATTCCTCAACGGAAATATCAAAGAAGAAGTATACGTGGAACAACCTCCAGGTTTTGTCAATCCAGACTTTCCTAATTATGTTTATTTACTTCAGAAAGCTTTATATGGTTTAAAACAAGCTCCTCGAGCTTGGTATGAGACGCTGTCTAACTTCCTTCTTGAGAACAAGTTCACAAGAGGAAAGATAGATAAGACATTATTTCTTAGGGAAGTAAAAGGCAAGATTTTGCTAGTGCAAATCTATGTTGATGACATTATTTTTGGCTCAACCAATGACAACCTTTGCAAGAAGTTTTCAAAACTTATGCAGGGGAAGTTTGAAATGAGCAGTATGGGTGAGCTGAAGTATTTCTTAGGACTTCAAGTGAAACAATCTGAAGATGGAATTTTCATCTCTCAGACGAAGTTCACCAAGGAGTTAATTAAGAAATTCGGAATGGAGAGTGCAACCTCCATGAGGACTCCAATGAGCTCAGCTATGTCTCTGAACAAGGACGAGAAAGGGAAACCTTTTGATGAAACTAAATACAGAAGCATAATTGGCTCTTTGCTCTACCTTACTGCTAGTAGACCCGACATAATGTTTTCCACATGTGTATGTGCTAGATATCAGGTGAACTCTAGGGAATCTCACTATACAGCTGCAAAGCGAATTTTGAGATATCTTAAGGGCACACCAAATCTTGGCTTATGGTACCCAAGAAGTAATGATAGCGAACTAATAGGCTATTCAGATGCAGATTTTGCAGGTAGCAGAGACGACAGGAAAAGCACTTCCGGAACATGCCAATTTCTCGGAAGACGACTTATATCCTGGAATAGCAAGAAGCAGAATTGTGTTGCAATTTCAACCGCCGAGTCAGAATATATTTCTGCAGGCAGCTGTTGCGCACAACTTCTATGGATAAGGAATCAACTTCAAGACTACAATATGAAGGTCAAGAATATTCCAATGTTTTGTGATTCTTCCAGTGCAATTGCTATAACAAACAATCCAGTCTCCCACAGTCGGACAAAGCATATTGAACTAAGGTATCACTTTATCCGGGAACATGTGGATAATGGGGACATCAACTTAAGCTATGTCCCTACGGATAAGCAAGTTGCAGATATATTCACGAAGCCGCTGGATGAGACCAAGTTCTCTTTCTTCAAGACAGAACTTGGAATGCTCAACTTGGAGTAATGCTTAAAGCAAGAAGAAAAATGGAATTTCTAAAAGTTATATATCTATGGAAAGCAGGAATCTGTCTTCAGAAAGAAAGAGGTAGAATTCTTCTAAGTCTTAACAGGATTTCTCGAGAAATGACATAGACTTTTCGAGAAATGAAAGACTTCTCGCAAAATGTACCTGTACTTCTCGAGAAATGGGTTATCCCTCGAGAAATGCTTTTTCAAAGTCAGAAAATCAGAATTCTGGAATCTCTCGAGAAATCAAGATACTTCTCGAGAAATTAGAATAGTTCTCGCGAGTCAGTATATCTCTCGAGAAATTGCGTTCAATTTTCAGAATTCTAGTCTTTATTTTCCGGGATACGAAAGGTCAGGTATGCGCGTTTTTATTTTCTTTATCTATAAATAAATCTTGAATAATTGTCACATCAAACCAAACTATAAATAGACAATCGAAACAAATTAATGTTCACGCGAGCTCCTTCATCTTCTTCTCGAAAAGCCGCCGACGGTTCGTCTTCCTCTCACGCGAAATCGAGATTTCTGGTCAGTTGATTCTTGATTTTCTTTCTCTCTCGCATTCAATTGTTCATTCCTCGTGATCAATGGCGCCTCATTCAAAGCCAAAGGTTGGCGTGGGCAGTGAATTAGTGCGAGAAGGCCTAGTTTCCATCTCAGATGATTTCAAGAACCTGTTTTATCTTCTTGAAGCCGCCGGCTTATCTTTTGTTCTAGAGCAGCCATGCAAAGTTCTGTTTAAAGAGGTGGAGGATTTCTTCATTAATGTTAAGGTTCATAAAACTGGATTGAAGATGAAATCTACTATTAGGAATTCCAAAATCAAGATCACTCCTAAGTCTATTTCCAAACATCTGAAGTTGCCTTTAGTAGAGGAAGAAGATTCTCTGGATAATAATGATTGGGTAAAAGCAGTGAGCTATGTAGGTTTGACTTCAGCCAAGACAATTCGTAGACAGCAAATGAATGATGTCGGGAAACTTTTGGTGGACATCATCTCCAAGGTGCTGCTGGGAAATACTGGAAGCCTGGGATATGTCTCAGTGGATGTATTCAGTTTAGTTACAGCAGTAATCTGTGGGAAGAAGTGCAGCTGGGCAGACATAATGTTCAATAAGATCAAAGAGAGCATTTCTAGTCCTAATTTTGCAAGGATTATAACTCTCTATCTGAATCAGGTTGATCCTCAAGTCTTTGATATGTCCAAAGGGGCTATCATTCATCACTTGAAGAGGTTGGATGTGTTCACTCTCAAAAGGTGGAACATCAGGATAACTAAGCCTTCAGGAGGTGGTCATTCCCAGGGGGAGCCTTCTGGTCAACAGGATGTGCATTCAACTCCTCCTCCAGACTCTTCAGCACAGCTTCAAGCTCCTCTATCTCCAAGTCTTCTTCCATCTCCAGGTCAGCAGAATGTCCCTCCAGCAGCAGATTTAGTTCTCCTCTTTCATCAGAAAATATTCCATCAGATCAGGTTCCTCCAGGATCAGAGATTCCTCCTCCTGATGTGGTATTCTCCCCTATCTTAAATAATGTGGCTTCTTCTCCTCTTCCTCCTCATGATGTTGCAAAAGAAACTGTTGATGCTAACATAGCAGATGTTCTTCTTGACATTCAGAACACTGTAGTTGATGATGAGCAGAACTCCAGTGATCACAATGCAGGTTCAGGTGCAGATTATGAATTCCATCATGATGATGATGATGTTTCTGTTCACAATACTCCTTCTCCCCCAGCAAATACTGAGGGGGAGCAAGAGTCCTATATGGAAATGAATACAGAAGCACAGGGACAGCATGAAGGTCAAGTAGATGAGACTGTGAATCTGTCTTTTCTTCCAGAGAAAAGTACAGTTATTCTAGAAGAAATCCCTGAACCAGTCCTGCCAGCTCCCATTCCTCCTCCTCTCTTTGCTGATCATGCCTTGCTAAGTCAGATTGAAATGTTACTCCAAAGGCAGAGTGCCAAGATAGATTTATCTTTCAAGGAAGTGCATGCCAGGATAACAGATATAGAGAAAGCTATGGATAAAAAGCTGAAAGCCTTCCAAGATAGTTCAGAAGAACTCAAGAGGATTGTCTTTCAAGGAGGAAAAGCTATTGACCACACCATTGAGGGTGTTGGTAAAGTGTTAGAGCAGATAATTGAAGTCAGAAAGACTCAAGAATCTATGTATATTAAGGCTGATGAACACTGTTTTAAAATTGTTGATTAGATAGGGTTGTTCAAAGAATCTGTTCTCCAAACTCTTCCTGTAGAAGTCAGAAAGGGGGAGGACAAGTTGATAGGTTCAATTGATGAGAACTTATTTGCATTTCATAATCACATGAGTGAGAAATTTGATCTACTGTCTCAGGGAGTCCAGAAGCAGGTAGCTGATGTCAAAGAATTCACACAAAGGTCTACTGCTTGGCTCCATAGTGAGATCTTTCCAGAAATGGGCATTGACCCTGCTGTTTCCCCTCCTCAGTATGATCTCCCTCCTCAATATCCTTCTGCACAGTATGAGGCTCCTCAGTTTTCTCCAAGACAAGATGTGTCTTCTGATGTAGAAGTTGCTTCTTCTAAGCAAGGTACAAGAAAAAGAAAATATGGTGAAGGACCTTCTGCTAAGAGATCAGTTCCTGAATCTAGTTCAGCAGGCTCTGGCAAAGCTGCTGCTACTGATCCTGTGAATTATCCAGAATTATGGAGTCCTATTTCAAAGGCTATTATTCTTGATTCACTCAGATTAGTTGAAGAAGGTGGAATGCCAGTTCAAGACTATTACAGCACTTCTAAATGGAAACTTTATCAAAACAGCAAGATCAAAAGGAGATTACATTACAGGACAAATAAGTACAATGATCATACAGCTCCTCCAGCTCCTCCAAAGTACCATCCTAAACCTTATGCATACTTCAAAAGACAGGATCAGAAAAGAAGAGACAATGCCAGAGAATGAAGACCATCAAATTCTTTTTGTCATTTGCTTGTGTGAACTTTAAGTCATGAGACAATCTGAAAATCTATATATAGTTTTGATTTTGATGTGATAATTATCTTTCTTTTATAGATTTAATTTTTGATGCTCTTTCTTTATCTGTCTCTATTTAATTCCTTGTATATCATGTTGTGTATTATTTTGTTGCAATTCATCTTGGTAAGTAGGGTTCTGACTTCTACAAATAGGGGGAGATTGTTGGGTATTGTATCCACAATAACCTTGATTTGTAGAAAGTCAACTATGAACCAAGATTGAATTGCTTATGTATTTGATTTGTTTCTCTAGTTTTGTCTTGCAGGTTCCCATTGCTAAGTGTAAACCAATGTCAGGTCACAGTGGGTCAATGAGCACAGTCTCTTACAATGTAATTCCTCATTGTATGAGATATGGTGTTGACTCATATGTGATCTCTCTATTGGAATGCATTTCTATTCAAGACAAAGGAAGCTAAGGTCTTGGAGGTGTAGCTGTTCTCAGAGAAAAGTTTAAAGATTTCTTCCAAGTATATTTCTCGAGAAATCTGAGAAGCTCTCGGAAAATTCTTTGGAATTCTCAAGAAGTTCTTTTCAGCTTAAGTCTTCGAAGGAAATCCAAATTTCTCGAGAAGCTATCTTTATTTCTCGAGAAGTCTGTAGTGCTCTCGGAAAATCCTTTGATTTTCTCGAGAAGTCTGTAGTGCTCTCGGAAAATCCTTTGATTTTCTCGAGAAGTCTTCTTTGCTGAAATTCTCTGAGAAAATCTTTCCTCTCGAGAAGTTTATCTGATTTCTCGAGAAGTTCTTGTTTCTTCCGAAAAAGGTTAGTTTATCTTATTTCTCGAAGAAGATCTTTGTTCTCGAGAAATCCCTTCTTTTCTCGAGAAGCTCTGTCAATTTGTTTGAAAGCCTTTTTCCGAGATCCAGCCGTGATTTCTTGAGAAGTCTTCTTTCTCTCGAGAAATCTGTTTCTCGTTCCTTCAATCTGTTTTTGCCGACTTTTGTTTTCCGTCTGTTTGACGAGATTCCTTTTCTGGCTTAAGGCTTAAATATTCTATTTAGACCTTCTCCTATAAAAGGCCCTCTATCTTAAGATTTTTATAATTATTCCTTTCCGAATCTCTCTCTCCCGATCTTAAAGAACGAGAAAAGCGCCGCTCGTCGTCGTCGACGTTTGGAGATCGTTCTACTCTTTGGAGTTGCTGATTTCTATCAAGAAGGATTCGATTGATCCATGCTCAGGTTCTACAATCTCTATTGGATCGTTTCGGATTGCCAAAGATAGATTTGAAGGATCGTTGTTCTTCCTCATCGTTCTCAAAAGCCATTCAAGAAGAAGGAAGAAAACGCTTCTGTTATTCAGATCTGGTTTAGTATTGTTCAAACCCTTTTCAATCTATTGTAGGAGTTGTTATCTCCGAGTTGTAGGAGAGGTTGTTCTCCGAGTTGTAGGAGAAGTTTTCTCCGAGTTGTAAGAGAGGTTCTCTCTGAGTTTGTAGGAGTTTGACTCCGAGACTGTAGGATCTTTCTGATCCGAGATTTATTGAGTAGTCAAGTCTAGCTGTGGTGCTAGATTGGCGAGGCCGGCAGTGGAGTACCCAAGTACAGGGGAACCACTATAAATTCTAGGTGTTATCTGTGGCTGTGATTAATTTTGTGTGCTGTGCTTTACGTTTAATTTTTAATTCCGCAAAAGACGTAGAGATCACCTATTCACCCCTCTAGGTGATTTAGGTAGGCAACTAGATACTTTATAAATGTATACATATATAAGTATATATATATATAAGTATGTATACATATATAAGTACATAAGTATATATATATACTTATATATACTTATAAGTATATATATACTTGTATATATATATATACTATATAAGTATATATAGTATATAAGTATATATATATATATACTTATATATTATATATATTTATACTTATATATATACATACTTATATAAATAGTATATATACTTATATATATACATATATACTTATATACATATATATAGTATGTATATATATGTATATACACATATATATAAGTATATATATATATGTATACTTATACATACTATATATATTCTTATATATATATACTCTATAAGTATATATATATATATATATTTATATATATGTATATAATATATATATAAGTATATATAAACATATATACATATATATATATATATAAGTATATATATATATATAAGTATTAATATATATAGTATATAATATATATATATAAATATATATATTTATAAGTATGTATACATACATATATATATATATATACTTATATATATAAATATATATATATACATATAAGTATATATATATATACAAATATATATAAGTATATATATATATATAAGTATACAAATATATATAAGTATACATATATATATATTTATATAGTATATATATATAACTATATACTATATTATATATACTTATATATATGTATATATACTTATATATATATATACTATAGTATATATGTATATATATAAGTATATATACTATATAAATACTATATATATACTTATATACATATATATATATATTAAATATATACTTATATATAAGTATATATATACTTATATATGTATGTAAATGTATACATATATATAAGTATATAAGTATATATATAAGTATAAATATATATAGTATATAAGTATATATGTACTTTTATATATATATCAGTATATATAAGTATTTATATATATAAATATATATATATAAGTATATATTTATATATATATACATATATAACTATATATACTTATATACATATATATAGTATGTATATATAAGTATATACTTATATAAGTATATATATAGATATATACTTATATATATACTTATATATATAGTATATATATTTATATGTATGTATACATATATATATAAGTATGTATATAATACATATACATATACATATACATATATATACATATACATTTACATGTAAATAAATAAATATATATATAAGTATATATATACTTATATTTATGTATATATACATAATATATATATATATATATTTACATATACTTATATATATCCTAATATAATATATATATACTTATATATATATATACTATATATGTATATATATAAGTATATATATATGTATATCTATAAGTATATGTACTTATATATACATATATATACTTATAAATATATATATAAGTATATATATATATACTTATATATGTATATATACTTATATATATACTATACATGTATATATCTTTATACTATAGTATACTATAGTATATATGTATATATATAAGTATATATACTATATATATACTTATAAATATATATATTTATAAGTATATATGTAGTATATATTTATAAGTATATATATAGTATATATATACATATATAGTATATATACTTATATATATACATATATATAGTATATATTTGTATACCTATATATATATAAGTATACTTATATATACAAATATACATTTATATATATACTTATATATATTTATAAGTATATATATACAAATATATACATGTATATAAACATATATATATAAGTGTATATATATATATTTATGTATAGATATATAAATTATATATATATATATAACTATATATATAACTATATATATATAACTATATATAAGTATATATACATATATAAGTATATATATATTCTTATAAATAGTATATAAGTATATATATTTATATATACTTATACTTTTAAATATATATATATATATATGTATACATACTATATATAAGTATATATACTTATATATATATACATATATACTATAGTATATATATTAGTATATAAACTTATATATATAAGTATATATAAGTATATATACATATATAAGTATATAGTATATATTTATATATATATAAGTATATATATATATATCTCTATATATATATTTATATATATATATACTATATATATAAGTATATGTATATGTATATACATATATATACTTATATAGTATATATAAATATATATAGTATATAAGTATATATATAAATATATACTATAGTATACTATAAGTGTATATAAGTATATAAGTACATAAGTATATATGTATACTTATATATAAAAGAATATATATATGTATATACATATATATATACTTATATAGTATATATAAATATACTTATATATAAATATACTTATATATACTTATAAGTATATATATATATGTATATACATATATATACTTATTTTTTTCATATATATATGTATATATATATTATATATATAAGTATATATATGTATATATATAAGTATGTATATAATATATATACATATACATATACATATATATTCATATACATATACATATATACATATATATTTATATCTATAAGTATATTTATATATATATACATATATATATACTTAAATATATACTTATACTTATATTTATGTATATATATATTTATATATAAGTATATATACTTATATATATAAGTATATATATAAGTATATATACTATATATATACTTATAAATATATATATTTATAAGTACATATATATACTTATATATACTTATTAAGTATATATATACTTATATATATAAGTATATATATATGTATACTTATATATATATACTTATATAAATAGTATATTTAAATATATATACATATACATATACATATATATAAATATATATAAGAATATATATATAGGGTATATATATACTTATATATATAAGTATATATATATATTTATATATACATAAGTATAAATATCTATAAGTATATATATATATAATATACTATATATATTTATACTTATATATATACTTATATACTTATATATATATATTTATATATATGTATACTTATATATACATATGTACTTATATACTTATATATATACTTATATTTATTTACATATATTTATATATGTACTTATTTATATATATACTATATATATATACATAAGTATAAATATATATAAGTATATATATATACTATATAAGTGTTTGCCCAGAAAACCCGCGACCTCCTCTTACTGGCCAATTTCTTCAGTTGCAGCGGTCTCAGTTTGTGTGATCGCCCAGACCGCCAGCTACCTTCTCAACCAGGATTTTCTAAGTCCCAAGCGGTCAGGACAGTGGAGATCGTCAGTTTGAGCGGTCTGATCGTTTTTCCTTGTCTTTGTTATTTGCACCTCTTCTCCTTGCCCGGCTCTCCTGTATCCCGGGCAGCCCGTAGTTTATCATTCTGCCCGTTTGGGCAGCCCCCTCGTCTATAAATAGAGGGGTAGGGGTACCAGAAAAGGGGACTTGATTCGGAGGCTCCAGCTTACAACCTGTGTAAGCGGTCTCATTTTTTCGTGATCGCCATTTTACGATCGCCTTCTCTTTTTTCCAGCATCTTCTGTCTTAGTAACCTGCACTTCGCAGTTTTCTCCCGTCCCTTTTAGTGTGAATTTTGGAGGTACCATTTTTGGCACCAACAGAACGAACACGCGACCTTCAGATTCGAAGTGTCAGGTGAATCTTAGACTTCCAAGATGGCTGATCGCCGTAGAGGTCGTCCCTTGCGGTCTCCCAGTGTTCCCCCTTCCGATCATAATCCGTTAGAGGCGATGGAGCGCCGCTTCGAGCTTCGCGTAGAGCAGGCTCTTCGTGAGGCCGCCCGAGCTAGGCAGGACGCTGCCGCTGTTCAGCAAGAGATCGCGCGGTCTCAGCAGGAGGCCGCTCGAGATCGACAAGAAGTTGTCCGAACTCAACAGGAGTCCGCGAAGCAGATTGAGGCCATGAAACAGGTTCTGGCCGCGATCTCCCAGAAAATCCTTCCTCAAGCCTCTCAGATCGCTACTCCTGACAGAGTGGCAAGCGGTCACCATTGCGATCATCCCGTTTTCCAGCCCGCAGCTCCTCAGCGATCTCAGCATGAGGAGTTTGCCAGCTCGTCGTAATTCCTTCCGAGCCGCAGCCCAGGGGCCTCCGGCTCAGACCCTGAATTTTGAAGAAGGGTTTGCTTACCCTCAAGCTCCTCCTACTTCCTTTTTACCTCCTCTGGGGCCTTCTAAATTAGGGGAGCCCTCCCCCTTTACCGATGAAATCCGTCGGGATCCCATTCCTCATGGGTTCAGAGAACCTCGACTCCTAGTGTATACGGGAGAGACCGACCCCATGTGTCATCTTCAAGCCTTCGAGTCTGCCGTGGCTCTCAGGAACATTTCAGATGGAGTGAGGTGCAAGCTGATGGTCACCTCCTTCGATGGGTCAGCCATGGAATGGTTCTATAAGCTGCCTTGTCAGTCTATCCCAAGCTTTGCTGCCCTAAGGCAAGATCTCCTCCTGAGGTTCGCCACAGCAAAGAAAAGGAAGAGTGGTCCTGCGACCCTCTTCAAGATCAGGCAAGGGGACAACGAAACTGCAGCGCATTTCGTTGACCGTTTTCAGAAAGAGATCCTGGGGGTCAGAGACATGGACCCCGAGCTCTATATGGTGGCTTTGATCAGCGGCCTGCAGGAGGGTCCTTTGAAGTTCAAAGTCACAACCAAAGAGCCTGGCTCCTATCAGGAGCTGATCAGCATCGCCAATCGCTATATAGAAGGGGAGATCAACAACCCCACCTATGTGAGCAATCTGACCAACAGAGCCACTCAGAAAGGCTCTGCGGGATTCTATCCTGCTCCATCTTCCTCGAAAACTAAACAAGAGCTTCCGCCTCCAGCTCCGAGAGGTAAGAATTACCGCAACAACCGCTTCAACCGAGGTAATCAATTTTTCCCACCTCAAAATTCATTTCTTCAAACTCCTGCTACTCCTGCTCCGCAAGCCACCCCCATCCACCAGATCCAGTACGCTCAACCTCCTCTTCTACCCGTTCCTTCACTTTATAATGAATCCCAAGAGTCCTTCACGGACTTCGGTGTTTCTATGAATGAAGTGCTGCAAGTTCTCCAGAAACAGCCCTTTTTTAAGAGGCCAGCTCCGCTGAATTCTGATCCGAAAACCAGAAACCCAACCCTCTACTGTGAGTATCACAGAGATAGAGGGCATTTGACAGAGGATTGTAGAGCTCTCCGCCTATTTTTAGAGAAACTATTAAAGGAGGGAAAGCTCCGCGATCTCATTCAAAAGAATGACTCTGCCAAAGCTTCAACCTCCAAGGCCAAGGAGGTAGCAGAAGTCCACTGGGAGTGCGAGGAAGTAGATGATGTTGGCCATCTGGGCAACATCGGTTTTCCCAGCGAATGTGTAGACGCTAATGATGAGGGTGCCTTGGGCAACCTTTTCTGCATCCATGGGGGTGCAGGCCCGGAGTCCTCGAGAAAGGCAAGTCTAAAGAGAGTTTATCAGTCAGAGGTTGCCGCTACTTCTTCGACTCCGATTCGAGGGATGGTCACCTTTGGAGATGAAGATCTTCCTCAGACCGCGAATCCCTTTGATGATGCAGTCGTCATCAAAGCTGTGATCGAAAACTATACGGTGGAAAAAATTCTAGTAGATACGGGGAGCTCAGTCAATGTGCTTTTTAAGCCTGCTTTTGAGGCATTAAAGACAGGTAAACCTCTCCTACCAACTGAAGGACCTCTTTATGGTTTTTCAGGAGAAAAGAAAGAAGTTGAAGGGCTCGTCACCCTCTCCGTGATTCTTGGAGGAATAGTAAGGCTGGTCAAATTTATAGTCGTTGATGCTCCCAGTAGCTACAACGCAATTTTCGGGAGACCTTTTCTGAACGGGTATCAAGTCATTGTCTCCACTTATCATCAAGCGGTGAAGTTCGCCTTGAATGGCAAACAACATCGAATCAGGAGCGACCCCAGGAAAGCTAGAGAATGCTATGTAAAGACGGTCAACATGATCATGTCTTCTCCACCCGAGGAAGTTATGATGACTGAATCCATTGAAGTTCCTGAACAAGTTCAAACCGCAGAAGAAGTGGAGGATGCGAGAGACGGAGTCCGCTTGGAACCTGCCCAAGCAACTCAAAATGTTCAGATCAACGAGGAAGATGAGAGCAAGAGCCTCTCCATCAACGCTGAATTATCTGAAGCCGACAAGAGTCAGCTCATCTCTTGTCTCCTGCGAAATTTAGACATCTTCGCTTGGTCGGCAGACGACATGCCTGGAGTGAATCCGGATGTTGCTTGCCATCACCTCAACATTAGTCCAAACGTCATTCCGGTCCAGCAGAAAAAGAGAACTGTTGCAACTACTCTGGCTCAACCTATCCGTGAAGAGGTAGAGAAGCTTCTGAAGGCAAAGTTCATTCAACCAATCCAATATCCGGAGTGGGTGTCAAACTTTGTAATGGTAACTAAGCCGGGTGGAAAGTGGAGGATGTGTGTCGATTTTACCAAACTCAATAAAACTTGCCCCAAGGATTGCTATCCCTTGCCTCAGATAGATTCTTTAGTGGATTCTGCGGTAGGTTATTCTTTTATGAGTTTTTTAGATGCTTTTTCAGGTTATCACCAAATCAGGATGCATAAACCGGATATACCGCATACTTCGTTTATCACAAATGATGGTTGCTTCTGTTATCTCGTTATGCCTTTCGGGTTGAAAAATGCTGGAGCAACTTACCAAAAAATGATGGATACAGTTTTCAAAAGTCAGAAGGCAAGGAACCTTGAGGTGTATGTCGATGACCTCTTGGTGAAAAGCAAATCCTTCTCCTCTCATCTCGAAGATCTCTCGGAAACTTTTGCAACCTTACGAACCTTCAATATGAGGTTGAATCCATTGAAGTGCGTTTTTGGAGCAAACAAAGGTAAATTTTTGGGTCATCTCCTCACTCCAGAAGGGTTAGAGCCCAATCCAGACAAGGTAAAAGCTATTTTGGAAATGCCACCTCCCAAAACCCCAAAAGAAGTTCAACAGTTGGGAGGGAGAATGGCAGGCTTGAGTCGATTCATCTCCCGGTCAGGGGATAAAAGTGCACCTTTCTTTAAGACCCTCCGGGGAGGGGCCAAGTTTGAGTGGACTCAAGAGTGTGATGATGCTTTCAGTCAGCTTAAAAAGCAGTTAACGTTAATTCCTCTACTCCAAAGCCCGCGAGAAGGGGAAGATCTTTTCCTGTATTTGGGAGTTGGCGCCGATGCTATAAGCTCTGTTTTGGTCCGAGAAGAGAAAAAGAAACAATTTCCAGTTTACTATGTAAGCCGAATTTTGAAGAATGCAGAGACTCGATATCCAATCCTAGAGAAGCTAGCCTTAATGCTCGTAATTTCAGCAAGAAGACTAAGACCGTATTTTCAAGCTCATTCGATTTTAGTCGTCACTGACCTTCCATTAAAGAGTGTCTTGGAGAAGCCGGAGCATTCAGGCAGATTGGCAAAGTGGGCAATAGAGCTCAGTGAGTTTGATATATCCTATGTTCCAAGAATGGCAATCAAAGCTCAAGTCTTAGCGGACTTCATGGTGGATGCTAAAGAAGTTGAGTCGCAGAAGGTGGTCAGAGTGCCCCTTGCCTGGAAAATCTTTGTGGATGGAGCCTCAGGGAAAAATTCTTCCGGAGCAGGAGTTATCTTAATCAACCCAAATGGAGTAAGGCTTGATCAAGCACTGAAGTTCTATTTTCAAGTAACAAACAATCAAGCGGAATATGAGGCTTTGCTAGCCGGTCTCAAGTTTGCCAGGGAGCTGGGGATTGACGATGTCGAAGTTTTCACAGATTCTTTGGTGATGGCTTCTCAAGTAAATGGGATTTTCGAGACTAGAGATAGTATTTTAAAGCAGTATTTAACTCTGGTAAAAATTGAGGTTGGAAAATTCAAAAGCTTTACCATCGATCATATTCCAAGAGGTGAGAACGTGGAAGCAGATGAGTTGGCAAAGTTTGGGCTTCTCTCAGGAGGAACAACTTCGGAGTTGTTTCGCCCGGCGATTGAAGAAGGAGAGGAGTGCTTTATAGAAGAACTTTTCTATCGCCATTAGCACGGTGTGTTTCGGAAGAAGAGATTCCGGCGATCCTCCAGGAAGTCCATTCTGGAGAATGTGGAAGTCACTCTGGAGCTAGAACTTTGGAGAAAAGAATTCTGAGGCAAGGCTATTTTTGGCCCCAGATGAGGAAGGATGCGGAGAAATTTGCTAAGAAATGTGTAAAGTGCCAGAAGTTTGCTCCTCTCCAAAATCAACCGGCTCAACAACTTAAGTCAATAGCAACTCCATGGCCGTTTGCAGTTTGGGGAATGGATCTGATTGGGCCTTTCCCTATGGCAAGTGGGCAGCGACGATATATCATTGTCATGATTGACTATTTTAGCAAATGGATAGAGGCAAAAGCATACGCCAAAATTACCACTCAAGCCGTGAAAAACTTAATTTGGGGAGAGATAGTATGTCGACACGGGATTCCAATGGCAATCATCACGGATAATGGTTCTCAATTCAACAATTCAACTCTTATTAATTTCTGCAAGCAAATTGGCATTGAGCTTCGTTTCGCTTCCGTGCATCATCTTAGAAGCAATGGGCAGGTAGAGGCCGCCAACAAACTCATCATAAATCTCTTGAAAAAGAAGGTAGAAAACGTTAGGGGCAACTGGGCAGAACAACTACCTTCCGTCTTATGGGCCTTGAGGACAACTCCGAGTTCTGCTACTTGGGAAACTCCGTTCAAATTATCACACGGTTCCGAAGCCCTTATTCCGGTAGAATTTGAAGTGAAAAGCCCAAGAGTATTATTGGCGCAACAAAATCAAATCGAGTGGATGGAAGAAAATGATGAAGAGTTAAAATGCAGCCTCGATTTGATTGAGGAATTGAGAGATACTGCAATCATCAGACAGGAAGAGGTGAAAAGAAGAATGGCGAAGTTGTTCAATAAGAATGTAAGAACCAAATAATTTGCTGTTGGAGATCTAGTCTTGAAGAAGGTAGATGCAGCAGCAAGGGCTGGTTCAGTTGGAAAGCTTAATCCAAATTGGGCAGGGCCGTTCGTAGTAAAGAATGTGCTTAAAAATGGTGCTTACCATCTCCAAACTTATGAAGGAGAAGAGTTGCCCCATTCCTGGAGCGGAGATGATCTCAAGCTTTTCTTCTCTTAAATGTTCGTACCTAATTCACTCATTCCTTGATCCTCACTCTTCTTTTCTTAAACATCATGCAGGTATCACCAAGGCATTCGTAATACAAGTGTTGGATGATAAATCTTAAAAATAAGTTGATTTTTGAAAAGCCAAAAACCTGTCAAGTGAGATATCGCCGGATCCTACTATCTTCCCCCTCGACTGGTTAACTCAACGTGTAATTCTGCCAGGACCACAGATGTCGGGGAGATTTCGAATCTGTGTAGCAGTAACTCGCCAAGCTCGAGCGGTGGAAGTTTGGGATACCGGGTCCTTGCTGACATCTGGCACACCTCAGCATTTTAAGGTGGTCTAGGTGGCTGGCTCAGCTCTGTCATGCATTGAAAAGGACATTGTTACAATCTTAATGATCTTTCAGGGAAAGCAATGTCGGTGTAGCCTCCGCGGCATGACCACACCTGCCCTACCGATCATTTTTTGATTTGTAACTCTCGAATACTCGATGAAGCGTGGTTAGATAAGGGGCGGCAAGAAACATCTATGACCGTCACCTGAATCTTAGATTGGCAAATTTACAACAAACTCAGTGGTCCTTTAAGAAAAGAACTGTCGGTATAGCCTCCGCGGCATGACCACACTATCCCTTCAAGTCATTTTCGAGATCCATTTTTCTATTTTTTCTTACTATAAAGATCTTATTCATTCCTGTACTGGGATCGGGCGGTCAGCAGTTTATGAGACCGCATGTTCCTCCCTTCAAAGAATGAAATCGTTTATGATCGTTGGATGAAATTCTTTCAGGATAATTAAGGTCGCTATTCAGGAGTCTCCTATGCCAACTTGATAGAGATCGTCCCGGTCTCAACAAAAATTGAGATTTCAATTTTCCCTGTTACTCAAAGTTACATGGAATAATCGTGATGCTCTGTTTCTCATCAAATGGAAGTTGGATCTTTTTCTTCAAAAGGGCGGTCTGAATATAATGTGATCGCTGAAATGAAAATTCATAAGGAGTTATTTCCTTGTTTCAAGAAATAACCTTTGACTACCACGGGATCGTCAGACGGATTTCCTGGAAGACCTTTGGGCGCCGATCACCCAGAATCTAATGCGTTCAAATCATTGTCTTGTAGTTTCCTTATATTTCAATCTGTGTAATATGAGACCGCAAAACTATTGTGAATAAGATTATTTCCTGATCATATCTTTGGTGTCTTTTTCAAGAGATCGCTACTTAAAGTTCGTTAATGATTAAATTATGTTAAACTCGAAGCTATTGAGATCGAATGCCGATTTTAGATTCAGAAGGACAAATCAATATATGCATCAAAAATAAACTCATGCACTTAGGCAAAACCCAACAGATATCAAATTTTATATACTCTGAAATATCAATTACAACAAGACCGCTCGGCCTCCGAAAAGGAAAAAGGGAAATTACAATTCACTCTTTCTTTGATCTCTTGGAAGACCGCTCGCCTGAAGAAGAAGAATCGGTTTCTGCAGAAGGTTCTTCTAAACTATTCCCTGGAATTCTAGATCCAGAGCTCGAGCTCGAACTGGAATCCAGACCAAGGGTATAGCGGCTTCCGCTCTCTTCGTCTTCAATCACGACATTTTCCTCTTGATCTGCGGTCTCATCAGCAGCATCAGCGGATTCTTCAGCAGCATCCGCGGTCTCTTCAGCAGTCATAGATTGTTCTTCAATTCTTTATGCCGCGTCAGGGAAGAGATCGGCAAATGTGACGTCTTTATACTCTTCAGTAAAACCACCACGGTTACGAACCTCGTCCAGCACCTGGTTGGCGGTCTCTTTTATATGATGCATCAAAGCCCTCTGGAAAGCTGGATTCTCAGGGTCGTAAGCCGCTTTTTTAGATCGCTGCAAAAGAAATATATGTCAGACCGCACGATCACAAGTAACACATTCATAAAACAAGAAAAATTCTCACTCTTCTTTCTTCTTGCAAGGCAGTTATTTCGTCCAGAGCGCTGCAAAGAGACCGCCCCATATGGTGATTCAAGATTGTACTTCTAGCAGTCACTTGAGCGCAGAGGTCAGGAAGCGCATCGGTCTCAATATTTAATATCTCATTTGTGTTCTTTTTCCCGTACAAAGCTGAAGTGACCGCATATGCGTGACGGGTCACCTTCCCGCTCCATAAGGGTAAATCAGTGGATACCTTCACAGAATTTCCTGAGGCCGCCCATTTGAGGAGAGGCTTTCCTTTGATATCCTTCATTTTTCTTTTAAAACCCACCAAGGGAAAAACTTGCTCGGCGGTCTCAGAAGTTACGCCGAACACGTCGGCCTCACGCTTCAGCCTCCTCTCCCTCTGAGTAAGAACTTCTGCTGCTGGGGAGATAGGGTCTAGTGCAGGGACCACGAAGCTCGCTAAAAGTAAAGAAGAGTTTTAAGTAAAAACATTCAAAAGACAAAAGGAAATTGTTCGAGACCGCAAGAAAAATTTACTTTCAGCAGGGGTGATCTCGGCAATCTCGGGCCAGATCGCTAGATAATAAACAAGATCGATCCTCTTGCCCGCCAAGAAGGCCAGAATCTTCAGCTCCTCCTCTGAGACCTCCTTTATCTTCTTAAAAATGCTGTCAGGTCGTGGAGAGGGTGAGCCCCTGAGACCGCCAAGGTCACCCTCAAAGACAAGGAATCTTTCTGTCCAGAAAGAAATTTTATTAGGAAGGTTCAGAATTTTTATTCCATCTGCTGAAAAATACATCAATCCTTTAAATTCTTCTTTCTTTCTGCCTTCTTTCAAAATTTTCGCAGTGAAGGTTGCACGGAACAAATTCATTGTGAATTTCACTCTTTCCGATCTCAAATAATTGATGAAGACATTAACCAGACCGATGGAGTTCGGAGCCAGCTGGGCGAGCACGAAGCCATAGTATTCCAGAATCTCTAACCATTCCCAAGGGAGTGGAATCCTCAGCCCATTATCAAAGTGATCGATGGGGATGATAAATGTCTTCTCCTCTACAAAGTTTAACCTTTCTTGCTCAGTTGGCGGTCTCACAACCACCTGAGTTTGGATCATATATTTCTTTATAAACTCAATATATTCATCCTTTGATAAACGTCCTTGTTTGTGATCGGCGTTCAGGAAGATAGTAGCAGAGGAAGCACGAGCGGACACCATATTCAGTGATCGCTGAGATCGGAGCTTATAGAGCAATCAAGAAGGCATAAAATAAAGACCATGAAGACAGCTATTTATAGAAGACCAAGGGTCTTTTCGTAATCATTACATCTTGAAGACCGCCCAGCTAAAACATGATCAGACCGCCCGACCTATGCAAAGTAATATGAAAGCATACTATGGAAGGCGATCTCAATCAATAAAAAATACAGCAGCAATACAAACAATCCAGGCATAAAGAGATCGAAATTTAACAAATCAAAACCACAATATTAAAACAAAACAGCCACAGATATGGGACTAACAGTGAAAATATTACAAGATATATTGTTCAAACATAGAGATCGCTCGGTCTCAAGATTAATGTTCATCTCCTAAGAGGCCTGTTCCTCCCTACATGAGCTACGACATCTTGCATGTCGTTCACTGCGGCCATAACCGACACCAGGCTGTGGTTAGCCAGCATTGCAGACCGGTGAATTTTCGACATTTCCTTGTCCACCTGCTCCATGGGGATCAGTACAATCTCAGGTTGCGGTCTCTCCGCCGGATGATCGCTGGAGGCCCCCGGTCGCATCAGCATCTTACCGTGACCGCTCCTCAGCCTCTCATTTTCCGTGGACAGCGCCGCAGCTTTTCCCCTATAGTATTCAGCCTCTTTTTCAGCCTTCTTAAGAGCCCGCGCGATCTCGGCAACCCTCAGATCGCATTCTTCACGAGTCTTCTTCTCATTGGAACGCAATCTTTCTTCAAGATCACGGATCTGATCATTCTGCGTCCGCTCCCTCATCAGCATAGAACGAACATCCTCAAACATGGGGTTAAGGATGTTGGTTAACTGAGGGGTGATCTCGATGGGTTGAAGTTCTCCCTCCTCGATCTCAGCATTTTTGTTATTTGCGGCCATAAGAGATGGATTATTTCAATCATAAACATATGATCAGATAAGCTTTTTTGAACAAACAGAAAGAGTACTTGGAAAAAAGTCGAGACCGCAGTCACGTAAAGCTCTTCCGATATCATTAGTGACCGCGGGATCTGCGGTCAAAGAAAGACGATCTGATCCTCTTAAGCGCTCCAGATCCGTTCTTTCCAAATCTCTTTTCTGCGTCTTTTCTCCCTCTTTTCTTCTCCTTTTTAATTCCTCGTTACTTAAGAAGACATTGTCGGTCTCAATAAAAACGATCCCGTGTTTTCTTTCAGGAGAAGCAAAATGAACTGTAGGAAATGGAGGGAACTCAGCTGACTGAAGAATCATTTTATTCTTACCAGCTCGCGAAATCGAGGCCGCTGCCGCACGATCTGCTGCAACCTTGTTCGAACGATCTCCCTGGAAAAGATCATCCGGGAGACCGCTAGAAAGCACAGTTTTTTCCTTGGCAATCCGCGGCCTCTCCACGGTCTCTTCACCGTTTTGATCCAAAGTCTACAAGACCTCAACCTTTTTTCTCTCTTCAGCGATCAGGGCCGCCTTTTCCTCAGCGACCCTGACCGCTTCTTTCTTCTTCTCCTCAGCGATCAGAGCCGCTTTTTCCTCAGCAACTCTGACCGCCTCCCTCCTCTTCTCCTCTTCTTCCTTTTCCTTCTTATCTTTCTTCTCCTTGTCTCTCTTCTTCTCCTCGTCCTCCCTCTTTTTCTTCTCTTTTTTCTCCTTCTTTTCTTTCTTATCTTTCTCTTCTTTCTCCTTTTCTTTCTCTTCTTTTTCCCTCTGCTCTTCTACCACTTTTTCTTTCCTCCTCTTCACTATCTCTTCCATTTCTATATTTTTTCTTTCCTCCTCTTTTGCCTTGATCGCTGCGTAGGCGATCTCCTTCTCCCTGCCCGCGATCTCCTCATCAACGGCGGCATTTCTGAGAGTTGAAGCCTCTAAGGGAACCAACACCTGCAATGATGAAAAAGATGAATTGTTAGAAGAAACCTCATCAAGGTAGGCGATTAATCCAGAATCATCCTCTCTTGGTAAGGTTGAGACCGCGGGAAGGAAGGGGAGATCGCCCTTGGCATTCACCTTCTGAAAATCAGCGGAGTCCTCCAGATCGATGGATTCAGAAAATCTGGTCGCCTCCATGGCGGTCACATCTCCTCCTTCCTCATTTCTTCTGCTCCTCTTATAAGTTAAACTAGATGGACTTGTATTCTTCCTTTTCCTGTCCCTTGCAGCGATCTCCTGGTCAGCGATCTTCTGCCTTAAGGATTCGGCCTCAGCTCCCTTCTGGCGCAGCCCAGCCAGAATAATCTCGGTGGAGGCGGTCTCAGGAAGCTTGGAAGATGTTTGACCTAGTGCCTCCATAGATTTCTGACAATTAAAAGAAATGGAAAAGTCAGGCAATTTCCATACAGGATCTGAAGAAGTATTAGACAGATCAGAAGCAACAGAGACCGGCACAATCGGGCTCTCAGGAAGCTCAGATTTCTTTAGTGGAGATCGGGCGGTCTCCTTTGAAGTGCTCACTTTTGTTAAGACTTTCGGCGCCTTCTTTCCTTTCCTTGAGCTGACGCTCTCCTTTTTTCCAGGAGAGTTCGCTTTCGATGGGAGAGCTTTTAAGAGATCAAGTATGGTCATCTTTGTAAGGTCGCACCTGCGTAATTATCAAAGACCGCTCGAATGGTGGAGTTCCTCAATGTCTTGCAAAATGAAGTTTTCAGCCGGTATTTATAGACCAAGCCGCATTAATGATGGTCGCGATCTCAGCGGTCAAAGATTACATTTTCGAAGTTCCAGGTGCAACTTAAAAATGTGCGGGGATTATGTTTGCCCAGAAAGCCCGCGACCTCCTCTTACTGGCCAATTTCTTCAGTTGCAGCGGTCTCAGTTTGTGTGATCGCCCAGACCGCCAGCTACCTTCTCAACCAGGATTTTCTAAGTCCCAAGCGGTCAGGACAGTGGAGATCGTCAGTTTGAGCGGTCTGATCGTTTTTCCTTGTCTTTGTTATTTGCACCTCTTCTCCCTGCCCGGCTCTCCTGTATCCCGGGCAGTCCGTAGTTTATCATTCTGCCCGTTTGGGCAGCCCCCTCGTCTATAAATAGAGGGGTAGGGTACCAGAAAAGGGGACTTGATTCGGAGGCTCCAGCTTACAACCTGTGTAAGCGGTCTCATTTTTTCGTGATCGCCATTTTACGATCGCCTTCTCTTTTTTTCAGCATCTTCTGTCTTAGTAACCTGCACTTCGCAGTTTTCTCCCGTCCCTTTTAGTGTGAATTTTGGAGGTACCATTTTTGGCACCAACAATAAGGATATACATAAGTATATATAAATATATACTTATATATAAGTATATATAAACTGATATATATAAATATATAAATGTATACATATATATAAATATATATATATATAAGTATATATATATATAAGTATAAATATATATATTATATAAGTATATATATACTTATATATATATAAGTATATATAAGTATTTATATATATAAATATATATATAAGTATATATTTATATATATATACATATATAAGTATATATACTTGTATACATATATAGTATGTATATATAAGTATATACTTATATAAGTATATATATAGATATATACTTATATATATATATATAAATATATTTATTATATATATATATAAGTATATATATAAGTATATATATAAACGTATATATATATTTATAAGTATATATTTACTTATATAGTATATATACTATATAAATATATATACTATATAAGTATATATATATACGTTTATATTTATATACATAAGTATAAATATCTATAAGTATATAGTTATAAGTATATATATACTTATATATACTTATACGTATATATAAGTATATATAAATACTTATAAATATATATATATACTTATATATATAAGTATATATAAGTATTTATATATATATAAGTATAAATTTATATATATATACTTATATATATATACTATATACTTATATATATAAGTACATAAGTATATATGTATACTTATATATATACATATATATATACTATATACTTATATATATATATATATACTTATATATATATAAGTATATATACTTATATATATAAATATATATATACATAAATATAAGTATAAGTATATATATATATATATAAATATATATATATATATATATATTTATATATATTTATAAGTATATATATAGTATATATACATATATATACATATATACTATAGTATTCTATAGTATATATATACATATATAGTATATATAAATATACTTATATATATATTTATTTATAAGTATTTATGTATACTTATATAGTATATATATATATACAAGTATATATATATATATTTATATATATAGATATAAACTTATATATATATACTTATATATATATAATTATATGTATACATACTATATATATATTCTTATATATATAAGTATACATATATAAGTATATAATTATAAATATAAGTACTTATATATATATAATATATATAAGCATATATATACTTATATATGTATATATACTTATATATATAAGTATATATCTATATATATAAATATATATATATATATATTTATAAGTATATATAGTATATATACTTATATATATACTATAGTATATATATATACTTATATTCGTATATATATAAATATATATATAAGTATATAAGTATATAAATAAGTATACATATATATTAATATATATAAGTATATAAGTATATATATAAGTATAAATATATATAGTATATAAGTATATATATATATACTTATATATATATATGTAAAATCTAGTTGCCAACCAAAATCACCTAGAGGGGGGGTGAATAGGTGATAATTGCGTCTTTTGCGGAATTGAAAATCTTGAAAATAAAGAACGCACAGAATGCAAATCACAACCACAGACGACACAAGAAATTTATAGTGGTTCCCTCTTCTTGGGTACTCCACTTGCCGGCCTCGCCAATCTAGCACCACAGCTAGACTTGACTACTTCACTAAATCTCGAATCAAGAATGATCCTACAATCCTCAGAGTCAAAACTCTTACAACTCGGAGATCAAACTCCTACAAACTCAGAGATAACCTTCTCTTACAACTTGGAGAATACCTCTCCTACAACTCGGAGAACAATCTCTCCTACAATTAAATGTAAATTTAGATTGAAACAATACTTAACGAATCACGATCAGATCTGAGAAATTTGATGATGATCTTCTTCCTTCTTGCGACAGAAATGGCTTCGGCTTGATGTTGAAGAAGAAGAAACGAATCGGCACAAATCAGATCTTCTAAGATCATGATCGATCCAATGAAAACAGGACGAGTGAGGCGATGATCGATTGACCTTTTTCTTCTACTTGGAGACGAAATCAGATAACTCACGATCGAACTCCAACGATGGCGATGCACGGCACTAGACGACGATCTTGAATCAGATTAGGTTTTTGGAAAGTACGAGCTCTGATCTTCTTAATGATTGCTGCTATGTCCTTCCATAGGAGTAATTCTTATATAGATGAAGATCTAACGGTTAAACCTTAAAACGAGGAAAGACGTCACGTCAAATTGACGGAAAAGACTTGTCGTCAAAAAATGGAAAAACAAAGCTTACGAGAAAAGATAGAACCAGACTTCTCGAGAGATCCAAGACTTCTCGAGAGAAACTGGCTAGTTCTCGAAAAACAGCTTTAGAAGAGAGATTCAAAGAATTATGACAGGACTTCTCGAGAGATACAAGACTTCTCGAGAATAAAGGAAACTTCTCGAAAACTTCTGATCAATTTCGAGAACAACCTTTAGAGAGAAAACTTTACGAAAGAACCAATGATTTCTCGAAAACAAAAGTACTTCTCGAGAGAGAAAAAGACTTCTCGAAAGCTGAGCTGAGACAGACTTCTCGAAAACAACTAGAAAAGAACTTTTCTCAAAAACTAAGAAAACTTTTCGAGATCACAAAGAATTCTCGAGAAATGTAAATAACTACTCGGAAAATTCAACTTTTTCTCGAGAGACATCTGAAACAACCCTTCTCGAAAATAATCAAGGACTTCTCGAGAGCATAGAAGAACTTCTCGAAAAGTACCCATACTTCTCGAAAAATGTACTTAGAAAACTTTCTTCCTTTGTCTTCAGACCAATGCTGCACACCTAAGCTTTGAATCTTTAATGTCTTGATCATAAAGTGTATCCCAATTGAGAGATCACACATGAGTCAACCCCATACCCCACACAATGAAGAATTACATTGCATGAGACTATGCTTATTGACCCATTGTGACCTGACATTGGTCTACACTTAGCAAAGTGATCCTGCAAGAACAATACTAGAAAAATATATCAAATACACAAACAATTCAATCTTGGTTCAAAGTTGACTATCTACAAATCAAGGTTATTGTGGATACAAAACCCAACAATATATATAAGTATATATAATTATTTATATATATATAAGTATATATTTATATATATATACATATATAAGTATATATACTTATATAAGTATATATATATATACGAATATATATATACATATATATATGTATATATATAAGTATATATATAAGTATATATATATGAGTATATATATATAAGTATATATTTATATATATAGATAAATATATATACTTATATATATATATACTTATATATATATATATGTATACTTATATATATGTATATATATATAAGTATACATATATACTTATGTACGTATATATACTTGTATATAAGTATATATATATAAATATATACTTATATATATATTTATATATATAAATACTTATATAGATATATATATACTTATAGAGTATATATATATAAATATATATAAGTATATATATATAATTATTTGTATATATAGGGTATTTATAAATATATATGAATAGTTATATATATATATACTTATAAGTATATATATATACATGTATACTAATATATAAGTATATATATAGTATATATTTAGTATACAGGGTATTTATAAATATATATGTATACTTATAAGTATATATATATGTATACTAATATATAAATATATATATAGTATATATTTAGTATATAATTTACTTATATGTATATAAGTATATATATAGTATATATACTTATATATATATATACATATATACTATAATACATATATAGTATATAAATAAGTATATACATATATATATATATATTTATAAAAGTATATATAAGAATATATATATATACTATAAGAGTATATATATACTTATATATATATTATATATATGTATATGTATATGTATATGTATATATATTCTTATATATGTATATACTTATGTATATATATATAAGTATATATATATAAGTATACTTATATATAAATGTATATACATATATAGTATATATATATAAGTATATATATATACTTATATATACTTATATATATATGTATATACATATATAGTATATATATAAGTATATATACTTATATATATATATATATTTTAAAGTATATAGTATATATTTATAAGTATATAGTATATTTATATATATATACTTATATATATATATTTATATATATACTATATATATAAGTATATATATATACTTATATATATATATAAGTATATATATACTTATATAGTATATGTATACTGTAATATCTAGTTGCTAACCAAAATCACCTAGAGGGGGGTGAATAGGTGATCACTGCGTCTTTTGCGGAATTGAAAATCATGAAAATCAAGAACATATAGAATGCAAATCACAATCACAGACGATGCAAGAAAATTATAGTGGTTCCCCGTTCTTGGGTACTCCACTTGCCGGCCTCGCCAATCTAGCACCACAGCTAGACTTGACTACTTCACTAAAACTCGGATCAAGAACGATCCTACAATTCTCAGAGTCAAAACTCTTACAACTCGGAGATCAATCTCCTACAAACTCAAAGAGAACCCTCTCTTACAACTCGGAGAACACCTCTCCAACAACTCGGAGAACAATCTCTCCTACAATCTAATATAAAATTGAGATTGAAACAATACTTAACGTATAACAATCAGATCTGAATAATTTGATGAGAATCTTCTTCCTTCTTGAGAAAGAGATGGCTTCAGCTTGATATTGAAGAAGAAGAATCAAATCAGCACAAAATCAGATCTTCAAAGGTCTCGATTGTTCCAATGTAATCAGAATGAAAGAGGTAATGATCAATCGACCTTTCTTTTCACTTGGAGATGAGATCAGATAACACACGATCGAACTCCAACAATGGCGATGTGCGGCACTTGATGACGATCTTGGATCAGATTAGGTTTCGGACAAAGTACGAATTTAGATCTCCTTTCTCGTTAACAAAGAAATCTTCTTCCAAAAAAAAAATCTTATATCCTTCTAAAGGAGTAAGGCTTATATAGATGAAGGCCTAAAGAAACGAATTAACCTTAAACAGAAGAAGGACGGAAAAGACATGTCGTCAATAACAAGGATCACGAGAAATACTAGAACCAGACATCTCGAGAGATACAAGACTTCTTGAGAGAAAACTATAAGTTTTAGAAAAAACAGCCTTAGAAAACAATATCGAAGGATTATGACAGGGCTTCTCGAGAGATGCAAGACTTCTAGAGAGAACAAGAAACTTCTCGTGAACTCCAAAACAATTTTGAGAAAAATCTTTAGAGAGAAAGCTTTTCGAAAGAAACGATGACTTCTCGAAAACAAAAATACTTCTCGAGAGAGGAAGGATTTCTCAAAAGCTGCCGCTGAGACAGACTTCTCAAAAACAACTGAAAAGAAGTTTTCTCGAAAGCTAAGGGGACTTTTCGAGATAACATTGATTTCTCGAGAGATCATAATAGCTACTCGAAAAATTCAACTTTTTGAGAAAGACCTCTGAGACAACCCTTCTCGAAAAATAACAAGGACTACTCGAGAGCATAGAAGGACTTCTCGAAAAATACCTTTACATCTCGAAAAATTTACTTAGGAAAAATTTCTTCCTTTTTCTCTAGACCACTGCTGCACTCCAAGCCTTGAATCTTTAATGTCTTGATCATAAAGTGTATCCCAATTGATAGATCACATATGAGTCAACCCCATACCCCACACAATGAAGAATTACATTGCATGAGACTGTGCTTATTAAACCATTGTGACCTGACATTGATTTACACTTAGCAATGTGAACCTGCAAGAACAATACTAGAAAAACATATCAAATACACAAACAATTCAATCTTGGTTCAAAGTTGACTTTCTACAAATCAAGGTTATTGTGGATACAATACCCAACAATCTCCCCCTATTTGTAGAAGTCAGAACCCTACTTACCAAGATGAATTGTAATAATATAAAATATAAAAAGATGTACTAGAAAGAACATTAAAAACAATATCTAAATATATGAAAATGATTATCACATCAAAACCAAAAACTATATTTAGATGTAAGATTTTCTAATGAATTAATGTTCACACAGGCATATATAAAGTTTTGATGATCTTCAAAGACTTTTTACTTCAGATATTTGCATTTCTCTCTCTCAACATCTCTTGCCTTTCAAAGTAAGCATATGGCTTTGGATGATACTTGGGAGGAGCTTCTGGAGCTGTTGGATTGTTGTACCCATAATTCTTGAAATATATTCTTCTCTTGACTTGACTTGTGTCATACTTCTTCCATTCAGAAGTACTGTAAAGTTCAGAAGCTTTCACATTTCCTTCTTCTACAAGATTGAGAGAGTCAAGAATGATAATTTTTGAAACTGGACTCCAAAGTTCTGGATAAACCTTAGTTTCATTTACAACTGCTTTGCCAGAACCTTCAGAGCTGGAACTAGGAACAGACCTGCTTGCAGAAGGTCCATCACCATACTTACTTTTCCTAGAATATTGCATGATGGAGTGAGTCTCTACTGAAGGATTAGCATCAAACTGCCCTGCTGGCCTTGGAGAAAATTGAGGAATTGGAGGAGCATCAGATTGAACTTGATCAAAATGAGGAGGAGGTTGAGCAGGGTCAATACCCAAATCAGGAAAGATTTCATGGTGCAACCAAACAGCAGTATTAGAGGTGAAAACTCTTAACTCATTTAACTGCTTTTGAACACCTTGGGACAACTACTCAAACCTATTGATCAAATGTCTATGAAAATCAAAAAGAGTTTGATCCAATAACCTAGTCGTCTTCTCATTTATACTGTCCTCCCCCTTTCTGACTTCTACAGATAGGGTTTGGAGAATAGAATCCTTGAACTTTCCTACCTCATCAATAATCTTAAAGGTATTCTCCTCAGCCTTTGAAGCCATGTTTTCTTGAGTTTTTCTGACATGAATAACTTCTGCAAGAACTATGGCTACACCCTCTATGGTGTGATTAATGGCCTTTCCTCCCTTAATAACAACTTCTTTCAGTTGATCTGAACTGGTCTTGAACTCTTTCAACTTCTTAGCCATTTCCTTTTCAATATCAGACAGTCTTGCATGAACTTCTTTGAAGGAGTAATCTATTTTGGCACTCTGTCTTTGAAGCATAAGTTCAATTTTACCAAGAATTATACTTTCATCAAAAAGAGATGGAGGAATAGGGGCTGGCAGAACTTCTTCTGGTATATCTTCAAGAATAACTGAACTTTGGAGCTTAATAGGAGATATGTTGATTCTCTCATTTTCTTCATCAACAGGATCTTTCAGAGCATCCTTGTTGACTTCCAGACACGACTCTTGCTCCCCCTCAACATGTACTGGTGGAGGAGATGAATCATGCTCTGAAGCATCATCTACTTCCTGATTAAAAACATAGTCTGCACCTGACCCAGCCATCTGGTCATTAGTGCTAAGCACATCATCAGCACCTTTTAGAAGTTTCACTTACTACATCTGCTATGGTGGAATCAACTTTGTCTTCTTCAATAACTGGAGGAGGTGAGAAGTGATCAACTTGCTCTTGTGAAAGAGAGGTGTTTCCCATAGGAGTATCTGACAGAACATTAGTATCTGGGATGGATGGAGTGTCAAAAGGTACTTGATCAGAAGGAACTGGATCTGCTGAATCCTGAGATGATGGAGGAAGAACTGTGTCTGTTGGAGGAGGAAGACTTGGCTCTGCTGAAGGAATGGTATTTTGTGGAGTTGTAAACTGAGATGGAGTTGGAGCTGGACTTTGTTGCTGAGCTGAAGTTGGTGCTAGGATTGAGGAGACATCTGGAGGAGGAGGAGGAGCAGGAGCTTCATACTCAGGTACTGATTGAGCTGAAGAAATAAGTTCCCCCTGGAGACCTGCATCTGCAGTTGGCTTAGTAATCCTGAGGTTCCACCTCTTCATTGTGACAACATCTACCTTCTTCAAATGATGTATAATAGCTCCTCTGGACATGTCAAACACATCTGGATTAAGATGATTCAGATAGAGTGACAGGATTCATGCAAAATTGGGGCTCATAATGCTTTCTTTAATCTTATTGAATAGAAAATCTGCCCAACTGAATCTTTTTCCACAAATCACAATTGCTACCAAGCTGAAAACATCTGAAGAGACATGACCCAGGCTGCCAGTATGGCATAGTAAGACTTTTGAAATTATGTCCACTAGCAATTTTCCAAAATCATTCATCTTTTGTCTATGAATAGTTGATGTTCCTTTATCTAACCCACAAAAGATTAGGGCATGAGCCCAATCATCATTACTTAGAGTATCCTCAATTTCTATCAATGGAACCTTCAAATACTTGGAAAGAGATTTTGGATTCATCTTGATTTTGAAATCTCCAACACTTGATTTCATCTTATTTCCATTTTTATGTACTTTTATATTGATAAACAGATTCTCTACCTCTTTAAACAGAATTCGACATTGATGTTCTAGTAAGAAAGACAGGCCAGCTGCATCTAAAAGATAAAAGAGGTTTTGAAACTCATCTGAAATTGATTGGAGACTGTCACGCACAAGCTCATAACCGACAATGATCTTAGGTTTTCTTGAAGGAGCCATCGATCGAGAGGAGAACTTGAAATGTGAGCCGGAACGGGAGAAGATCCGTCTGGAAGTGAACTGGAACGTCGACTTTGCGAAAGAAGAAGATGAAACGTCAGCGCTTTTCAAAAGGGGAAGGAGGAACCTTGCGTGAACTTTTAAATCATTTCGAGACTCTATATATAGTTTGGTTTGATGTGACAATTAATTTGGTTTTAATTAATTTCAAGAAAATGAAATACACGCGTACCTGGCTTTTCATATTCTCGAAAATTGAAATTAGAGTTTTCGAAAAGTATAAGACATTTCTCGAGAGGTAGTTAAAGTTCTAGAGAGGTCCCAGAACTCTGTCGATCTTCTTCCGAAAGAGTATTTCTCGAGGGATAACCCATTTCTCGAGAAGTATAAACTTATTTTTCGAGAAGTGCCTTCAATTTTCCGAAAAGTTTTATCTTCATCCATATTCATAAAAAGTAAGTCATTTCTCGAGATGTCAGCTACATTTCTCGAGAAGTATAATGAGGACTTGGATTTTTCTTCTTAGCTTTTTATTCTTTACCAATGATGAACCTGTGCTTTATTTAGAAATAAGATAAGATAAAACTTAAGAAAATCCACTAATCTTCTTCTCTTCTCCTTTGCTTGACTATTATTCCATGTTGAGCATTCCAAGTTCTGTCTTGAAGAAAGAGAACTTGGTCTCATCCAGCGGCTTCGTGAATATATCTGCAATTTGCTTGTCCGTAGGGACATAGCTTAAGTTGATATCCCCATTCTCCACATGCTCTCGGATGAAATGATATCTTAACTCGATATGCTTTGTCCGACTGTGCGAGACTGGATTGTTTGCTATAGCAATTGCATTGGAGGAGTCACAAAACAATGGAATATTATTTATCTTCAAATTATAATCTTGAAGCTGATTTCTTATCCAAAGAAGTTGTGCGCAACAACTGCCTGCAGAAATATATTCTGATTCGGCTGTTGAAATTGCAACACAATTCTGCTTCTTGCTGCTCCAGGAGATAAGCCTTCTTCCGAGAAATTGGCATGTTCCGGAAGTGCTTTTCCTGTCGTCTCTACTGCCTGCAAAATCTGCATCTGAATAACTAATTAGCTCGCTATCATTACTTCTTGGGTACCATAAGCCAAGATTTGGTGTACCCTTAAAATATCTCAAAATTCGCTTTGCAGCGGTGTAGTGAGATTCCTTAGAGTTCACTTGATATCTGGCACATACACATGTAGAAAACATTATATCTGGCCTACTAGCAGTAAGGTAGAGCAGAGAACCAATTATGCTTCTGTACTTGGTTTCATCAAAAGGTTTCCCTTTCTCATCCTTGTCCAGAGACATAACTGAGCTCATTGGAGTCCTCATAGAGGTTGCATTCTCCATTCCAAATTTCTTAATAAACTCCTTCGTGAATTTTGTCTGTGAGATGAAAATTCCATCTTCAGATTATTTCACTTGAAGTCCTAAGAAATATTTTAGCTCTCTCATACTGCTCATTTCAAACTTTCCTTACATAAGTGTTGAAAACTTTTAGCAAAGATTGTCGTCCGTAGAGCCAAAAATAATGTCATCGACATAGATTTGCACTAGCAAAATCTTGCCTTTTACTTCCCTAAGAAATAATGTTTTATCTATCTTTCCTCTTGTGAACTTGTTCTCAAGAAGAAAGTTAGACAGCGTCTCATACCAAGCTCGAGGAGCTTGTTTTAACCCATACAAAGCTTTTTGTAGTAAGTAAACATAATTAGGATGTTCAGAATCTACAAAACCTGGAGGTTGTTCAACGTATACTTCTTCTTTTATGTTACCATTCAGAAAAGCTGACTTAACGTCCATTTGGTATACGGTGAAACCTTTGAATGCAGCATAGGCTAAGAACATTCTGATCGCTTCAAGTCTTGCTACCGGAGCATAAGTTTGATCGAAGTCGATCCCTTCTTCTTGTCTGTAACCTTTTTGCTACAAGTCTGGCTTTGTTCTTTATAATTGTTCCATCTTCATCCAACTTGTTCCTGTAGACCCACTTTGTTCCAATAATATTTTTATCCTTGGGTTTTGGAACTAGTGTCCACACCTTGCAATGCTTGAATTGATTTAACTCTTCTTCCATTGCAATTATCCAGTGGGGTCTTCATTTGCCTCTTGAAACTTCTTCAGTTCAACCTGTGAGAGAAAACTTAAATGCATATTTTCGTTAGCAGTACCTCTTCTTGTTCTAATTCTGACTTGAGGATCTCCTATGATTTGATCAATAAGATGGTCTCTCATGTGTCTGAACTCTAGGTTCCTTGCATCAGTTTGAACATCTGGAGCATCATCTGCTACTTGAATGTCTTCTTCTACTTGTACTGGTTCTTCATCAATATGATCTTCTTCTTCATTTGTGATTGGAGAAGAGATCTTGACGAAGGTTTGAGCATCAACTGTGACTGGCTCATCCAAGCTTATATCTTGTATCTTTGAACCTGTAACTTCAATAGAAGCACTAGGAGAGCTGCTATGTAGCATGCTCATTTCATCAAATACAACATTGATAGACTCTTCTATAACCAGGGTTTTCTTATTAAATATTCTATAAGCTCTACTATGGCTGTTATAGCTTACAAAAATACCTTCAAAACTCTTTTTGCTAAACTTGGTTTTATAATGCTTTCCATTATTAAGTACAAAGCATTTGCAACCAAAGATTCTAAAATAAGAGATGGTTGGTCTCTTCCCTTTTAGTAGTTCATAAGGAGTCTTTTCATGGTTTTTGTTTATGAGTGCTCTATTTTGCACGTGGCATGCACTGTTGACTGCTTCAACCCAAAGATATTCGGGTAGAGAAGTGTCACTCAACATCGTTCTGCAAGCCTCAATGAGTGTTCTATTTCTTCTCTCAGCTACCCCATTTTGTTGTGGAGTTTGAGGAGAGGAAAACTCATGAAACATACCTAGACTTTCACAAAAATCTGTCATGGCCCTAGATTCAAATTTTGTTCCATGGTCACTTCTGATTTTGACCACCGAACATTCAAATTCATTCTGGATTTGCTTAACAAACTTAGTGAAAATGTCAAATGTATCTGACTTGTGTTTTAGAAAGAATACCCATGCAAAACGTGAGTAATCATCTACAATAACTAATGTGTAAGACTTACCTCCTAAACTTCTAATTTGCAAAGGACCAAACAAGTCCATATGAAGTAGGTATATGCACCTAGTTGAATCTTTGCCTATAATGCTCTTAAAGGTAGCTCTTGTTTTCTTGCCTTTTACACAAGCATGACAATGTCTATCTTTAATGCACTTAATATTTGGCGCATCACGTACTAAGTTTTGAGAAAATAATTATTTATAGTTTTGAAATTTATATGTGCTAATCTCTTATGCCATTGGTCAGCAAGAGATGCACTATATTTTGCTAAAAGACACACTGGTGTAGAGGATGATAAACAAAGAAAATTTAAACAGAACATATTTCTACAACGGGTGCCTGATAAAATCGTTTCTAGATTATCAGCTGATTTTATCAAACACTTATCTCTACAAAAATCAACTATGTATCCTTTATCACAAAGTTTACTTATGCTTATCAGATTATGTTCTAATCCTTCCACATAAGCTACATCTGAAAAGGATACATTACCGTTAGAAATCATACCATAGCCTTTTGTTATTCCTCTATCAGATCCGCCAAAAATAAATTTTGGATCGTTCTCAACTGGAATGAAGTTTTGCAAAAGGCTTCTTGTTCCGGTCATATACCGAGAACAACCACTGTCCAAATCTTAGATAGGATTTTTGTTGGCCTTTGGACATACCTGCAAAAACGAATTATTTTGCCTTAGGAGCCCAAACAAATTTGGGTCCTTGGTCCCTTGTTAGTTGAGCACCACAAATAACATTAACATTGCGAGCAGTCTTTCTTGCACTGTTAAGCTGTGGTCTCTTGGAATATGTAGAATTGAACCAACAATCTACAGCAAAGTGACCTATTTTGCCGCAACACCAACAATTAAACCTGTTGTATCTTTTCTTAATATTTTCCTGCTTAACTCTTTGAACGTTGATTTTAGCAGGAGCCATCCTTCTAGATGAGGATGCTTCATGAGTACAACACACACAGGGTAATGCTTTCCCCTTTGGCTTAGGTACAACAGTCTTTACTATTGGTGCTTTAACAGCACTTGGACCATGAACATAAGGACCATAATCTCTCAGATTTACTTCTTCATAAGGTGCTTTGAAAGCACTTTGACCGAGGTATTGAGGATGAGCCCACCCCTTATAGTCATTGATAGGCACAAAATTAATTGGTCGTGTCAAGTGACCATAAGAGCTTTCTATGTCATAAGCATTTGTGGGAAGAAGAACTTTCTTAAATTCCACTTGTTCTAGATGGGCTTTCCCTTTTTCCTCGACGGTAGCTTTCTTAGCATTCTTATTTTTCTTCTTGGCAAGGGTGCCCTTAGAAGAATTACTTGGCCCAGCGACATGACCTATGCCACTGCTACTTGCTTTAGCAGAGAAAGTATCAATGATTGGAAGAATGGTTTTCGGTTGTGAAAACTTTTCAACTAGCTTCTTCTCAGCGGCTAGCTGTTCTTCCAGAACTTTGATGGAGTTCTCTCTCCGATCAAGGAGCTCATCTGAGCTTTTGATCTTGTCTTTCAAGATTTGGTTTTCCTCTTTGAAGGAAGAAAGTTGTTCAACTTCCTTTCTCAAATTAGATTCCACTTCTTTGAGAGACATGATCTCCTTGGCCTGAGTTTTGACTACCTTTCGGCATTTGTCAAAACTTTTAAGCATTTCAGTATATTGGGTCATGAGGTTTGAGTCATCATCTGAAAGATAATCCTTTTGTTCAGCTGAGGCATATTCAGAATCAGATAAGATGGTGTGAGAATTTACCTTCCCGGTATATGAAGGTTCTTCTTCTTCATCAGTCATAGACATCAGCCCGAAGTAGGCTTCTTCTTCACTACTTGATTTCTCCAGTCACTGTCGCTTAAAGTTTTGTTCTTTTTAGCGACTAGACTCTTTTCAGTCTTCCTTTTTTCCGTGGGTGGAATTCTTTTCTTCTTTTCTTCCACCCTCTTTCCTTTTATAAGGGCATTCAGCAATCATGTGCCCTGTCTTATTGCAACAATAGCAAACTATGTCAGAAGAAATATGTTTACCAGTTTTAGATTTATACTTGTCATGATTTCTAGAACCCTTTTTGTGATGATCACCATCACGTTGAGAATGTCTATATACAGAGGCAGACTTATTCTTCATGTGTCTTCTTTTGTTTAGCAGTTTCTTAAACTGACGAGAGATTAGAGAAAACTCCCCATCAGACATTTCAGCATTGGAGGAGCCGGCTTCAGATTCTTTTTCATCATCAGATTCTTGTGCTTCTAACTGGAGACAAAGCTCTGCTTTTTCTGGAGCTCTCGGCTTTCATAGCCAAGGTCCTTTCCTTGCTAGAAATTCTATTACCATCTTCTTCTGTTTTGCAAATATTCATTTGCAGCTCATGGGAAAATAATTTCCCAAACAGATTCTGTGGGTCTAGGTTTGGTAACTTTCCAAACTCTCTGATTACAACTATCTTGCTATCCCAGTCTTTCGTTAGAGATCACAGGAATTTGTCATTTAGTTCACCATTAGTAAATTCCCGACCATAATTCCTTAAGACGTTTACTATTTTGAAGAATCTTTCATATGCATCGGCAATGCACTCCTTTTTATTCTGCTTGAAAGACTCGTACTCTTGATTCAAAAGAGATCTTCTATCATCTCTTACTTCTTCAGTACCTTCCATAAGGACTATTAAAGACGCACACATTTCTTTGGCAGAATTATAGTGAATTAAGTTTTGCAACATTGAATCATCCACTGCACTGGCAATTATGTTCTTTGCCTTTTTGTCCAAAGCAACGAGAGGGATCTCATCCTTTGTCAAATCCATCATTTTCTTTGGCACATGAACCGTAGGATTGATTGTTGAGGCAGTCATTGGCACATGTGGTCCTTCTTCCATGACTTGGAAGATTCTTGGGTTCTGCGGCTTCCATATAAAATCTGACTCTTTCTTTCCACATAAGAAAATTAGCCTTAGTGTATATTGGCAATTTCAACGAAGACGAATCCTTGCACTTTTCCATGACTTGCTGGCAACTAGAATGGAAAGATCCTATTCAAGGTGTTAACCTTTCAAGAACATCGACCCTCTGATACCAATTGTAATATCTAGTTGCTAACAAAAATCACCTAGAGGGGGGTGAATAGGTGATCACTACGTCTTTTGCGAAATTGAAAATCTTGAAAATCAAGAAAATACAGAATGCAAATCACAATCACAGACGACGCAAGAAAATTATAGTGGTTCCCCGTTCTTGGGTACTCCACTTGCCGGCCTCGCCAATCTAGCACCACAGCTAGACTTGACTACTTCACTAAAACTCGGATCAAGAACGATCCTACAATTCTCAGAGTCAAAACTCTTACAACTCGGAGATCAATCTCCTACAAACTCAGAGAGAACCCTCTCTTATAACTCGGAGAACACCTCTCCAACAACACGGAGAACAATCTCTCCTACAATCAAATATAAAATTGAGATTGAAACAATACTTAACGTATAACGATCAGATCTGAATAATTTGATGAGAATCTTCTTCCTTCTTGAGAAAGAGATGGCTTCGGCTTGATGTTGAAGAAGAAGAATCGAATCGGCAGAAAATCAGATCTTCAAAGGTCTCAATTTATCCAATGTAATCAGAACGAAAGAGGTAATGATCAATCGACCTTTCTTTTCACTTGGAGACGAGATCAGATAACACACAATCGAACTCCAACAATGGCGATGCGCGACACTTGATGATGATCTTGGATCAGATTAGGTTTCAGACAAAGTACGAACTCAGATCTCCTTTCTCGTTAACAATGAAATCTTCTTCCAAAAAAAAAAATCTTATCTCCTTCTAAAAGAGTAAGCCTTATATAGATGAAGGCCTAAAGAAACGAATTAACCTTAAACAGAAGAAGGACGGAAAAAACATGTCGTCAATAACAAGGATCACGAGAAATACTAGAACCAGACATCTCGATAGATACAAGACTTCTCGAGAGAAAACTATAAGTTCTAGAAAAAATAGCCTTAGAAAAGAATATCGTAGGATTATGACAGGGCTTCTCGAGAGATGCAAGACTTCTAGAGAGAACAAGAAACTTCTCGTGAACTCCAAAACAATTTCGAGAAAAACCTTTAGAGAAAAAGCTTTTCGAAAGAAACGATGACTTCTCGAAAACAAAAATACTTCTCGAGAGAGGAAGGATTTCTCGAAAGCTGCGGCTGAGACAGACTTCTCGAAAACAACTGAAAAGAAGTTTTCTCGAAAGCTAAGGGGACTTTTCGAGATAACATTGATTTCTCGAGAGATCATAATAGCTACTCAAAAAATTCAACTTTTCGAGAAAGACCTCTGAGATAACCCTTCTCGAAAAATAACAAGGACTTCTCGAGAGCATAGAAGGACTTCTCGAAAAATACCTTTACATCTCAAAAAATTTACTTAGGAAAAATTTCTTCTTTTTTCTATACACCACTGCTGCACTCCAAGCTTTGAATCTTTTATGTCTTGATCATAAAGTGTATCCCAATTGAGAGATCACACATGAGTCAACCCCATACCCTACACAATGAAGAATTACATTGCATGAGACTGTGCTTATTGACCCATTGTGACCTGACATTGATTTACACTTAGTAATGTGAACCTGCAAGAACAATACTAGAAAAACATACCAAATACACAAACAATTCAATCTTGGTTCAAAGTTGACTTTCTACAAATCAAGGTTATTGTGGATACAATACCCAACATATACTTATATATACTTATAAGTATATATATATATGTATATAATATACTTATATATGAATATATACTTATATATATACTTATATATTATATATAAATATACTTATATATATATTTATAAGTATATATGTATACTTATTTATATATATACTTATAGAGTATATACATATATATATATAAGTATATATTTATATATATATATGATTATATACTTATATATACATACTATATATATATATTTATTTAAGTATATATAATAATATATATATATGTTTATATATATATATTTATATATATATATAAGTATATATATATATAAATATATACTTATATATGTATATATTCTTATATATACTTATATATATACTTATATATATACTTATATATATATAAGTATATATAAATATATATAAATATATATATATATACATAAATATAAGTATAAATATATATATATTTATATATATATAAGTATATATATACTTATTAGTATATATAAGTATATATATATATACTTATAAATATATATATTTATAAGTATATATATAGTATATATACTTATATATATATATAATTATATATACTTATATATATATTTATATATATATTATATATATATTATATACTTATACTTTTAAATATATATATATATACTTATAGATATTTATACTTATGTATATATATATATATGTTTATATATATACTTATATATATACATATATATATTATATACATACTTATATATATATACGTTATATATATATAATTATATGTATACTTATATATACTATATATATACTTATATATGTATATACTTATATATAAGTATATATATATAAGTATATATACATATATATATATAAGTATATATACATATATATAAGTATATACATATATAAGTATATATAAGTATATATATAAGTACATAAGTATATATGTATACTTATATATATACGAATATATATATATGTATTCTTATATATATATACTATATACTTATATTTGTATATATACTTATATATACTTATATATAAATATATATTTATATATAAGTATATATATATAAATATATATATATATATATATATTATATATATATGTATATATATATACTTATAAGTATATATAAGTATATATAAGTATATATATAGTATATATACTTATATATACATATATACTATAGTATACTATAGTATATATATATACATATATAGTATATATAAATATACTTATATATATATTTATAAGTATATATGTATATTTATATAGTATGTATATATACAAGTATATATATATATTTATATATATAGATATACACTTATATATATACTTATATATATAAGTATATATTTATATATACTTATATATATCCTTATATAATATATATAAGTATATATATATAAATATATGATGAATAGAAAATATTGCATATTTTTAATATAATTTCTACCCTAATTTGGGTATTTTTGTACATGCAATATGTAAATTATTGAAATAATATCTTGTTTTATCTTATATGTAAATATATGTAAATATTATAAGTATAAATAAATATTGATATATTTTTAATACATATATATTTATGTATATATGTAATAATAAATACATATATGTATATATGAAATAATAATAAGTGTATATATAAATAAATATATATATATAATAAATAATAACAATATATATAAATAAAAATAATAGTATATAAAATAAAGTATATATTATTATATATATTGATATATATATATAATAAATGAAAAATAACAATAGTAAATAATATATAATAATAACATATATATATATAATAAATAATTAGAGAGTATATATTAAAATATAATCTTATAAGTAATTTTGTAAATTAAATGAAAATTAAATTAAAAAATAAAAATATCTGTGTAAATTATAATAAGTATATTTATTGCTCCTTATATGTTGAAGGAACCGCTTGGCTCACTGGTTTCTGGTCTTGGCTTGCAGCGCTGCTGGCCCGGGTTCGAATCCCGGCGCTGGCGGATTTATTGGGATTTAATTCTGTCTGCGCAATCCCACCCTTTTTTGCTTTTAATTAATTCTGATGCTAACATAATATAATTAATATACCCATATATATTTCAGAACAGCGCGCTTGCTCCAGTGGACCTGGCTCTGGCTAGCCTCCTTGAGGTGGTGGGTTCGAATCCAGCCAGCCTCATTTTGCTGGAATTAAATTCCTGCCCAGCTGCCCGCGCCCCTGCCCGCGCCCAGCTGCCCGCTCCGCCCTGCCCCGCGCCCTGCCCAGCTGTCCAGCCAGCTGCTTCTCCACTTCCAGCAAATACTCAAATCAAATTTGGCTACTTTAGTCAAACCTCCAGCTGCCTTCCCCCCCCCCATGTTTTCTTTATTTTTTGCTATTGGCACCCCACTTTTGCCTATAAATAGATGGGGTAGGCCTTAGTTTTGAGGGTTCACAAATCCTAATAAGTTTAGGGGATTTGTGTTCCACCCTTTGTATTTGTTGTTTTAATTTGTGTTTTTAATTTTATTTCCTCTCTTTGGTATCCATTGTCATCTCTTTGTTATGTAAAATTTTTTGGCTTAATAAAATAGAAAAGTGTTCATCTTATTTTTCATCTTGTTCTTCTAGTGTTCTTCATGTTATTCTCTTTTTTTCTTTTGTTTTGTTTTTCTTTTTTTTGTAATCTCTTTCATGTCTTGTTTTTTTGTCGTTTTAATTAGAGTGTGTGTGTGTATGAGTGTAATTATCTTGTTTTTAGTTTTGTTATAATTTTTACATGTTTTGTTATTAGTGTGTGTGAGTGTAGGTGGTTAATTAAATTGTTTTGTTTTGTTTTATTTTGTTGTTTTCACTTTCTTTGTCTCATTTTATATGTGTGTGTGTGTGTGTTAGTATAGATTTTATTTTATTTTAACTTAGTTTCATTTCATGTTGGGTGTGTGAGTGTATGAGTTTAATTGTCTTTTCTTTTATTTTCTTTTTTAATTTTTGTTGGGTGTGTGTGTATGAGAATAGTTTTAAAAGCTTTCATAATTAGTTTTAAATGCTTTCATAATTAGTTTTAAATGCTTTCATAATTAGTTTTAAAGCTTTGATAATTAGATTTTATGGCTTTCATAATTAGCTTTTCTGCTTTATTTCCGCTTTCATAAATAGATTTTCAGCTTTCTTTCCTGCTTTCATAATTAGATTTACCGCTTTCTTTAAAGCTTTCATAACTTAGATTTTTGGTCTTTTCTATCGCTTTTCTTGGTTTTTGCTAAACGCACACCAAGCCCGCGATTGTTATGTTTTTCTTTTTTGTAATGTCATCATTTCTGTTTTCAAATTATTGCACTTATTTTCATATTATCGCTTTTCTTGGTTTTTGCTAAACGCACACCAAGCCCGCGATTGTCTTCTTTTTTTTGTTTTTGTATTGTTTTTAATTATCACTTTCATCACTTTTTTTATCCGATAAAACAATACGCGTAGCTCGAAGTAACAGTACTCGACGGGACCCAGGACTAATACGATTATATTATGATATTTATATCATATATATACTACACGCGATAGGTGCGCTTGCCTCTTAGCAAATTAAATAAAATTATTTTCTTACCGAATCTATTTCGGGAAAATAATTTTCCTATCAAGTTTTTGGCGCCGTTGCCGGGGAGATTCATCGATATTGCGAAAAAAGTTTACGTTATTGATTTTATCATATTTAAAAAAGCCAAAAAAATTAGAAAACCCCAAAAACTCAAAAATATTTGTTTTTTGATTTTATCATCTTCAAAAACTCAAAAAAAAATTAAAAAACACTAAAAATTTCAAAAATATATGCTTTTGTATTTTCATCATCTTTAAAAAATCCAAAAAAAAATAAAAAAACCCAAAAAAAAAACTCAAAAATATTTGTTCTTTATTTTTATCATCTTTAAAAACTTCAAAAAAAAAAATAATTAAAAACCCCAAAAAAAATGATTTCTATTTTATTTTCATTAAAGTTTAAAATGCATATTTAACAAAATCAAATAATATTTTAATTAAAATAACAAAATAATGGAAAACTTTGAAACATAAATCTTAAAGAATTATTGGAATTTTTGAGATAGAATAATAGGTAGTTTTCTCGAAGTAGGAGTACTCGGCAGACCCGCGAGGGGATTTTTGTCGATATTTTGAAAAGGGGAAACCCTATTACTTTTATCCTTGGATTTCACTTCTTCTTCTTTGATTTTTATTTTAAAATTTCTCTTTATTTTTTATTTTTATAAAGTATAAAGGTTTTTATAAATATGCATATTTGAAAAATGATGAAAATTGATTTAGGAAACTCCAAAAAAATAATAATATGTGGTTTTACTTTATTTATATATTTCATGCTTTTTGTAAATATAGAAAAACCCAAAATCATATATGATTTTTCTTTCTTTGTTTTTTCTCTTTTTTTTGTACTTATTTTTGTATGTATATAAATGTACATATAAGAAAAAAAATATATGATGAAAAATTCTTAAAGAAAATCCAAAAAAAAATTTACTTAATGTATTTTCATTTTCTTTTTCTTTTTGTTCTTTTCCTTTTTTATCCCTTATTTTTACTTAATATGTATATATGTAATAAAATTAAAAATCAAAAAAATTTATTATGATAAAAACTTATCTTAGAAAAATTCAACAAATTAATATAATTTTGTATCTTTCTTTTCTTTTTGTAAATATCTTTTTCCTTTCTTTCTTTATTTCTTATTTTTATTTTTAGGTTTTATATATTTTTATCTTATTCAAAATCCAAAAAAATAATGAAAATATTAAAATCCAAAAAAATATATATATAGTTTTACTTTATTTTTGTAACTTAGAAAAATAAGAAAAAGAAATAAAAAACTTATATATTTATATACGATTTTAGCATTCTTACCTCCCCCCCCCTCTCTTTTGTAAATAACATTTTGTTATTTTGTTTTAACATTTTTTGCAGGTATTAATCCGGTAATCCGTCTCCAAAATAGGGGCGTGCTTTTTCCCCCTTGTATTTTATTTTCCCTCTTTTTTAATGCTTATGTACATATATAATTAGAATTGTTCCTCATACTTAATTTCAACATTGGGGACAATGTTGATCTTTAAGTATGGGGTGTTTAGCTCTTTTTGTAATTATTTTGCCCCTCTCATATTAGAAAAAACCAAAAAATAATAATAATAATAATTTTATATGTTGCAACATCTTTGTAATAATGTCATAACAAAAATGTGTTGCAACGTCTTTGTTCCTCTTTTCACTTACAAAAAAAAAAAAAAATTAAGAAAATAAATAAATTAACAAAGTTGTTACAACATAACAAATTATGTTGCAACTTCTTTGTCCTCCTTTTTATTTCTCTTTTCTTTTTGTAAAAAAAAAAATCTAATATGTAAATAGGAAATAAAATTGAAAAATCCATAAAAATTATATAAATCAAAATAAAAAAAAAAATTGATGAAAAAAGTTATAAAAATTTTGTTATAACAAAATCCTCACACTTTTGTCATAACACAAAAAATATATATTTTCTTCTCCTTTTTCTCTCTTTCTTTCTTCTTTTCTTTGTTTTGTATTAATGTACATGTTTTTAATAAAATTAAAAATAAAAAAAAATTTGATGAAAAAAAATATATTACAAAAAAAAACCAAAAAAGTATTTTGTATGTTTTTTTTACTCTTCTTAATTTTTCTTCTTTCTTTTTGTTACTTTATTTTTATTAAGTGTTAATATATGTAATTTGTTATAAAAAATCAAAAAATCAAAAAAATCAAAAAATCAAAAATAAAAAAAATATCATATCTTAAAAACTCCAAAAAAATAATGATGAAAAAAAAAACTTATCAAAAAACTCCAAAAATAGAATAAAAACCCCTACTTAGCTTCTTGTTACTTCTAAGGCTAGGTTAGGTTTATCTTTAAGCGTTTTTCATTATTTTGATTTACTAAAACCATTTTATTTTATCATAGTTTGAAAAATTTAAATCGAGGAATTTTCAGTAGTAAAGAAAATCTTGCGATCTTAATTTAATTTGAGAACAGAATTTTTAGCACTACCTCGAGTTAACCCTAAATAGATTCGCTTTTGTATTAAATTGGCAAACCATCTTTAGATTCAATTATTCTAACTCGAACTTGTGAAACTTTAGGAATATTCTAATCTACTAAATTTTGCTCTCAAATCCTTTTTTATTATTCTAGTTTTTCTGTTGAAACCCTCACCCCTTAGCTTGGCATAAAAATAATAAAAGTAGGAGTTTTAAAAGAATCCTGTGTCAATGGGAATAAAGAGATTCCGTAAACACAGGCACCCAATATTGTTAAAAGAAATCTCGTGTCAATGGGAATAAAAAATTAATAATTCCGTAAACACGGGCATTGGGTTAAGTTTAGAAAAGATTTCATTTATCCCGCGTAAACCAACGCTGGGTATCAAAGCAAAACCACCAAAAAGGTGGGGTGAGAGGATTAAATCCATCACCCCTAATCCAAGCACTCTTCTTTTTGCCAAGGCTACCTTTTTTCCCTACCCCTTAGCCAATAAAATTGTAGGCTAGATTTTAATTTAAAAAAAGTTTGCGAGAGCATAATTGGTAGGTTTTATTTATTCTTAAAAATTTTCTTTAAAAAGTTAAAGTTTTATATAATTCCACTCTAATTAAAGGCGCCAAAGACTGCAATATTCGACGCTATTTAGCTAACTTTCGAAGTCTCGCTAAAACTTTTTCGCTCTTTTTAAATCATCTTCATAATTTAGGACTTACCTCTTTAAATCTCCTAAATTTATTTCGATCTTACTTTTCATTAAATAAAATTTTAGTAAATTTGAAATTTTATTAAACGTCTTATAGGTATCCCTTACTTTTGCTCTGGAATAGCAAAAAGCTTAAGTATGGGGGTATTTGATGAATAGAAAATATTGCATATTTTTAATATAATTTCTACCCTAATTTGGGTATTTTTGTACATGCAATATGTAAATTATTGAAATAATATCTTGTTTTATCTTATATGTAAATATATGTAAATATTATAAGTATAAATAAATATTGATATATTTTTAATACATATATATTTATGTATATATGTAATAATAAATACATATATGTATATATGAAATAATAATAAGTGTATATATAAATAAATATATATATATAATAAATAATAACAATATATATAAATAAAAATAATAGTATATAAAATAAAGTATATATTATTATATATATTGATATATATATATAATAAATGAAAAAATAACAATAGTAAATAATATATAATAATAACATATATATATATAATAAATAATTAGAGAGTATATATTAAAATATAATCTTATAAGTAATTTTGTAAATTAAATGAAAATTAAATTAAAAAATAAAAATATCTGTGTAAATTATAATAAGTATATTTATTGCTCCTTATATGTTGAAGGAACCGCTTCGCTCACTGGTTCTGGTTTGGCTTGCAGCGCTGCTGGCCCGGGTTCGAATCCCGGCGCTGGCGGATTTATTGGGATTTAATTCTGTCTGCGCAATCCCACCCTTTTTTGCTTTTAATTAATTCTGATGCTAACATAATATAATTAATATACCCATATATATTTCAGAACAGCGCGCTTGCTCCAGTGGACCTGGCTCTGGCTAGCCTCCTTGAGGTGGTGGGTTCGAATCCAGCCAGCCTCATTTTGCTGGAATTAAATTCCTGCCCAGCTGCCCGCGCCCCCTGCCCGCGCCCAGCTGCCCGCTCCGCCCTGCCCGCGCCCTGCCCAGCTGTCCAGCCAGCTGCTTCTCCACTTCCAGCAAATACTCAAATCAAATTTGGCTACTTTAGTCAAACCTCCAGCTGCCTTCCCCCCCCCCCCATGTTTTCTTTATTTTTTGCTATTGGCACCCCACTTTTGCCTATAAATAGATGGGGTAGGCCTTAGTTTTTGAGGGTTTCACAAATCCTAATAAGTTTAGGGGATTTGTGTTCCACCCTTTGTATTTGTTGTTTTAATTTGTGTTTTTAATTTTATTTCCTCTCTTTGGTATCCATTGTCATCTCTTTGTTATGTAAAATTTTTTGGCTTAATAAAAATAGAAAAGTGTTCATCTTATTTTTCATCTTGTTCTTCTAGTGTTCTTCATGTTATTCTCTTTTTTTCTTTTGTTTTGTTTTTTCTTTTTTTTGTAATCTCTTTCATGTCTTGTTTTTTGTCGTTTTAATTAGAGTGTGTGTGTGTATGAGTGTAATTATCTTGTTTTTAGTTTTGTTATAATTTTTACATGTTTTGTTATTAGTGTGTGTGAGTGTAGGTGGTTAATTAAATTGTTTTGTTTTGTTTTATTTTGTTGTTTTCACTTTCTTTGTCTCATTTTATATGTGTGTGTGTGTGTGTTAGTATAGATTTTATTTATTTTAACTTAGTTTCATTTCATGTTGGGTGTGTGAGTGTATGAGTTTAATTGTCTTTTCTTTTATTTCTTTTTTAATTTTTGTTGGGTGTGTGTGTATGAGAATAGTTTTAAAAGCTTTCATAATTAGTTTTAAATGCTTTCATAATTAGTTTTAAATGCTTTCATAATTAGTTTTAAAGCTTTGATAATTAGATTTTATGGCTTTCATAATTAGCTTTTCTGCTTTATTTCCGCTTTCATAAATAGATTTTCAGCTTTCTTTCCTGCTTTCATAATTAGATTTACCGCTTTCTTTAAAGCTTTCATAACTTAGATTTTTGGTCTTTTCTATCGCTTTTTCTTGGTTTTTGCTAAACGCACACCAAGCCCGCGATTGTTATGTTTTCTTTTTGTAATGTCATCATTTCTGTTTTCAAATTATTGCACTTATTTTCATATTATCGCTTTCTTGGTTTTTGCTAAACGCACACCAAGCCCGCGATTGTCTTCTTTATTTTGTTTTTGTATTGTTTTTAATTATCACTTTCATCACTTTTTTTATCCGATAAAACAATACGCGTAGCTCGAAGTAACAGTACTCGACGGGACCCAGGACTAATACGATTATATTATGATATTTATATCATATATATACTACACGCGATAGGTGCGCTTGCCTCTTAGCAAATTAAATAAAATTATTTTCTACCGAATCTATTTCGGGAAAATAATTTTCCTATCAATATATTAATATATACTTATATATAAGTATATATTTATATATATATACATATATATACTTATATATAGTATATATAAATATAAGTATACATACTATTTATACATATATTCTTATATATATAAGTATACATATATAAGTATATACTTATATATATATGTACTTATAAATATATACTATATATATACTTATATATATAGTATATATATATATATATAAATATATATATAAGTATATATAAATTTGGCCCAAGCTTTTTTAAGCCTAAAAAAGCTTGAGCTGGTTCTCTCACAATATATGTCGGAATTAGACAAATAAATATATGCATTTTGTATACAAAAACGAGATCTACAAGTTTCATGTTGAACATTTTTCCAAAATTTGTATTGTTTGGCCGAAATTTGGCCCGAAAAGTTGCTGGCTCGAATTTTGAAATTTATTATTATTATATTCATTTCGAGCCAGCAACATTTCAGGCTAGATTCCGGCCAAACCATGCAGATTTTGGAAAAATGTTCAACATGAAAGTTGTAGATCTCGTTCTTGCATACAAAATGCATATATTATTGACTAATTCCGACATGTATTGTGGGAGAAGTAGCTCAAGCTTTTTTAGGCTTAAAAAAACTTGAGCTTATATATGTAATTCTGATATATATATATACTATATACTTATATATGTATATATACTTATATATATACTTATATAGTATATATAAATATACTTATATATATATATATTTATAAGTATATATGTATACTTATATATATATATACTTATAGAGTATATATATAAGTATATAAGTATATATTTATATATATAAGTATATACTTATATATACATACTATATATATATATTTATATAAGTATATATAAGAATATATATATATATATATATATGTGAAAGTGCACAGTTTACCTCACTAGAATTCTCTAGAGGGGGGTGAATAGAGATTAAAAATTATTTTGTGCAAAGTTAATATATATATGTGTATGATCACAGATTATAGCTTCCCACACACCAACAAGAATTAAAACAAGTAAAGAAAGTAAATGCAAGAAAAGAAATCACAGCACAACACAAGAAAATATAGTGGTTCCCCAAACTTTGGGTACTCCACTCTTCTACCCCCCTTGGTAGGAATTCACTATCTTGCACTGAGTCTTTTGATAAGGAGACTCTTAGAACCACCCTGAGTCTTTTGACAAGGAGACTCTTAGAACCAACTGAGTCTTTTGACAAGGAGACTCTTAGAACCAGTACACTGAATTTTTTGAAGAGAGATTCTAAAAACTCTTTTACAATGTTTATGTAAGAAAAAGAAAGAAGAAAGAAATGAGAACAAGAATGAATATTCTTCCTAGCAAGAAGATTGGAAGCACAAGAAGTAGTGAATGAAATCTCTCTTCTATAGTGAGAAGGAGATTGTAAAAAACTTTCTCTCTTTTGAGAGAGCTTTCAGAGTTTGCAGTAGAATGGCTTCTGAAGAAGAAGAAGAAGATGAAGGCTTTTTATCTGCAGCACACAATCTCTTTTCTCAGCTTATTCTCTCTATTCTCTTGGGAGCTTTTCCTCTATTTCAAATGTATGTGGTGGATCACTCAACTGTCATTTCTGCCGACCTCCTTTTTATTTATAGCTCTGTGTATTCAAAATAATGCTATAGGAGGATAATTAATTAGCAGTCAGAAAAATAGAAAGATGAAAATGTTTCCATAATATTTATTTCTGTAGAAGGAAAGAACCAATTCAGATTTCAAATAATATCCAAATAAGTTAAATCAAATTAGCCAAGAATCAGATATAAGGAAAGAATGATTCAGAACGGCTATAAAATATTGACACTTATTCCATATAAATCAGATCTATTGAAAGAAGGAAAGAGATCTGGCGCATATTTAAATCTGTCATATAAATCGACGTGCGTCGATTACCATTCGACGTAAGTGTCGAATTCATCCTGGCTGGACGTCGAGAGAAGAATAAGGAAGGTGCGTCGACTAAGGTGCGTCGACTTCTCTATATGCGTCGACTAGAAATCAGAGTAGCGTCGACAACACATACGTCAAAATCTTCCTAAAGTTACTTTGACTTAATCTGAAGGGAACGTCGACTACAGCTCGACGTTGCGTCGAATACTATTCGACGCATATTTACTTAGTCTTATTTTTCATTGTTAAAACTCTTTCTTTAACTCATTTCTGGGGGTTAAGAGAAATCATTTTCCCAACAATCTCCCCATATTTGTCTTAACCCTATTTAGAGGGAAATTGTACTAGCATATAATTAACCCAGCACGGCATTTGAAAAGATAAGAAATATATTGAGTACAAGGAAAGAGATTAGGAAAAGAAAGCACATGTCAAGTATTTGTCTTTCATAAGAATTAAACTAGAAACTTCTTTCTGTACATGAAGTTGACAAGAGCAGAATAAAGTTTCCTAGATAAGTCCTGAATGGCATCAAAAATGTATCCCCTGGCTCTATCAGGTCTTTCCTGAACATTCCTGATGATTGTATGCAGTTTTTCTAGGAGTTTATCACCATTAGGAATAGTGTCATTTATGGAGTAGCCTTTGCTGATGATGATTGCTGCCTTTTCATCAATCATCTCAATGGTAATGTTGTGAGATTCTTTTTGTGCAGGCTTGGGCTCAGGAGGTCCTTTGTTATCAACCTTTGGCCTAAACTTTGTTTTCTTCTCTGATTCCTGTTTCATAGGACTCTTAGTCATTTTTCCTTTCCCTTTCCAGGAATCAAACTTTGCAGGTCTTGATGGCTTTTTATAGGGAATGTATGTATTTTCTGTACATCCTATACCCTTCTTGTCCTTTTGACCCTTATCCAGGATAATCCCTGCCTGAGGATTTTTCTTTTGATAAGCTTCAATATCAAACAACTTATTTGGAATTTTGATAGAAGATTCAGCAAGGATTTGTTCCTTAGTCATTCCCTTGTTAATCTTTTCCATCCAAGCTTTCCTTTTATCTTCCACTTCTTTTCTAGCTGCTTCATACTCATACAGTTCTCTTTCTCTTATCTCTTCATGCCTCTTTTTCCATGTCAGGATCATGGTACTCCTTGACAGGACTGTTAGGACAGATACTAGGCATCTTTTCAAATCTTTTATTTGCTCACATGCTTTTCTATACTTCTTTTTTTTTGCAAACTCCTTCCTTTCTTCTTTAGAAAAATTTTGCCAGTGGGAGTGACTTCCCTTTTTCTCTTTATCTGTCCTCCTGGACTTTGCCTGGATATGATCTGTTTAGGGAGTCTTGCTGCTTGTGGAGGTAGAGGTAGCAGAGGAGGTAGAGAAGAAGGAGGAGTTTTCCCTTCGGGTGGAGAGGGAGCTATTTTAAGAAGAGTTCTTAGATGTTCTGTAGTAGAGGGAGGAAAGATTTCTGGTAGAGTGTTTTCTGTGAAGGGATGATTGTCTTCTCCAAGCTCTGTTGCAGGGATGTCCTCAAGCAGAGGTGTCTTTAGCTTGATGTAACTGGCAGAGAAGCCAGGAGAATGATGCTACTATTCCTCCTCACAGGAGGGTGCATTAATCCATACCTGGCCATTCCAATCATATGAGGTGGCTGCTTCTTCCTCCCCCTGGATTACTGGGTCCTTTATTACAGGAATCTCCCCCTGGTTATAAGGATCATCCGTTCTGAATGCTGAATCCACAGCATGCTCCCCTTCAGTGTTGTAAGAGGAGGATTCACCAAAATGTTTGATGAAAGTGTAGTCAGAGTGATTTGAGAGGAGTGGAGCCTATAAAAGAGTTAGAGGGAATACTTAGTGTTGGAGAGAAGAGATTTAAACCTGAGCTTTTAGTTGAGATCAAAAACCTGGCAAGAGGGGTTTCTGGAGAAACACTCCCCCTGGTTTATATCCTTTAGGAAGGATGTAAACCTTTGTGGCGACAGAGGTTCTTCTCGAATAAGGGTATGAAGCTCAGGAAGAGATGCAGATAGGGTGGCCAATTTGGCTTCACAGGTGGTGATCATATTGGCACATTCATTGGAGAAGTTTTGTAGACGTGTCTGGAAGTCGTTGAGGAGATTTTCCAGAGCATCGTTCATTACTTGATAAGGTCAGTTTGAACAGGAATAGGCGCCATTGATGCAGGAAGAGAGAGAGGTAGAAGATGCAGTTTTTGGCGGGTCCAGAGAGGTATTTGTTATGAAATACGAAGTAGTATTTAAAGGAGATGAAACAGTCGAGAAGGAAACAGAAATCAAGGTAATCCAATCGTCAAAATAGGAAGTAAGGATTCGATTCTAATTTTGTCTTGAAGTCGACGTTACGTCGAATGAATGTCAATGTTTGCGTGGAGAGTGGCCAGCCTGGTGTTCAATCGACGTGTTCATAGTCTTGCGTCGATATGAACTCGACGGTACGTCGATAAAGGATCGACGTAGCATTATCTGGTGGAAGTCGGTGTCAACGTCGATTTTGTCTCGATGGAGCGTCGATATGTATTCGACGTATCTTCAAGAGATTTTCTTAGATTGTCTGATTTCTTTAGAGTTCCCTATCAGTGGTGTTTACAAGCTTCCATCAAGCATTCCTAAGGTGTTTATGAAATAGTTATGCTTAGTTTCATCTAAGGGTTTTGTGAAGATGTCTGCTCTTTGATTGTCTGTGAAAATATATTCTAAAGTTATTTTACCCTTCTCAACATTGTCTCTAAGGAAGTGATGTCTAATCTCTATATGTTTGGTCCTACTATGAAGGACTGGGTTGGATGCTATGGATATAGCACTAGAGCTATCACAATATATCTTAGAGTTATGTATATCCAATTTGTAGTCAAGTAACTGATTTGCATCCACAGGATTTGTGAACAACAGCTCCCAGCAGCTATGTATTCAGCTTCAGCTGTTGAGGTTGAGACTGAGGTTTGTTTCTTACTAAACCATGAGATCAATCTGTCTCCTAGGAATTGGCATGTACCAGATGTGCTTTTTCTATCAACCCTACAACCAGCATAATCTGCATCTGAGAAACCTATTAATTCAAAGTTAGTTTCTGCTGAGTACCATAGTCCTAGGTCAGGGGTTCCCTTTAGGTATCTAAGAATCCTTTTTACAGAGGTGAGATGGGACTCCTTTGGATCAACCTGAAATCTAGCACATATGCAAGTTGCAAACATGATGTCAGGTCTGCTAGCTGTTAGATATAGAAGGGATCCTATGATGGCCCTATAAGTCTTTTGATCTACTGATTTTCCTTTATCATCTTTTTCTATAATGGCATTGGTTGTCATGGGTGTTTTCATGGTAGATACTGATTCCATACCAAACTTTTTGATTAGCTCTTTCGTATACTTTGATTGTGAGATAAAGATTCCTTCACTACTTTGTTTACTTGTAGTCCTAGGAAGTAGGAGAGTTCACCCATACTACTCATCTCAAATTTAGATTGCATAAGATTAGCAAATCTTTTACATAGTTTAGGATGGGTTGAGCTAAAGATGATGTCATCTACATATATTTGAACAAGAAGGAGTTGGTTTTTATGGGTTCTAGTAAATAGTGTCTTGTCTACTTTTCCTCTTTCAAAGGAATTTTCTAAAAGAAAATTTGATAGAGTTTCATACCAAGCTCTAGGTGCTTGCTTAAGACCATATAATGCTTTGTTAAGTCTATAAACAAAGTTAGGAGAAGAAGGATTAACAAAACCTGGTGGTTGCTCCACATATACCTCTTCTTGCAGATCTCCATTTAGAAAAGCACTCTTGACATCCATTTGGTAGACTTTCATCTTCATGAAGGCTGCATAGGTAAGAAAGAGCCTGATTGCCTCTAATCTGGCTACTGGAGCAAAGGTCTGGTTATAGTCTATCCCTTCTTCTTGTCTATATCCTTGTGCTACAAGTCTTTCCTTGTTTCTCACAATTACTCCAGTGGAATCTAGTTTGTTCCTGTATACCCATTTTGTACCAATTACAGGGTAGTTTCTTGGTCTTTCAACTAGGTTCCATACTTTGTTTCTCTCAAATTGGCCTAGTTCTTCTTGCATGGCCATAATCCAGTGAGGATCACAATTTGCTTCCTCAAACTTCTTTGGTTCAACTTGTGATAGGAAGCATTGGAGCATCATCACATTGGAGACTTGGTGTCTTGTTCTTACTCCTGCATTGGGATCTCCAATCACTTGAGCTTGTGGATGATCTTTCAAATTGATTCCTGTTCTGCCTGAATTTGTCAGTTGTACTTCATTCTCGATGGGATCATTGTTCAATTGTTCTTCCTGAACCATGTCCTCTTGTGGAGGAGGGTCTTGAGTGCTCTTTTCTGAGGTTTCTTGTTCAGACTCCTCACTTAGTTCCTCTAACTGGTTTTCCTTTCCATTTTTCTGTGTTCTCTAGAGCTAGTTGCGCAAGCTGGGTTTCTATGCTGTTGTTTTCCTGTGGAACAGAACTGGTGGGAGTTTCCTCCCCCTTAAGCAGCATGTTAGTTTCATCAAATACAATGTGCATGGATTCTTCAATCTTAAGAGTTCTTCTATTGTAGCACCTATAGGCTTTGCTAGATGATGAATATCCCAGAAATATTCCATCATCAGACTTCTTGTCAAATTTGGCAAGATGATCTTTCCCATTGTTTAAAATAAAGCAAGTACATCCCAAAATTTTTAAAATATTTAACAGTGGGTGTTTTATTTTTCAGGAGCTCATATGGAGTCTTTGATTTAGTTTTGTGTATGAGGCTTCTATTTAGAACATAGTTTTGCAGTGTTGACTGCTTCAGCCCGAAAGGTTTTTGGTAATCCTGACTCTGCAAAGCAGGGTTCTACCTGATTCTATTAAGGTTCTATTCTTCCTCTCAGCAACTCCATTTTGTTGTGGAGTTCTAGGTGCTGAGAAGCTTTGTTTAATACCTTCTTCTCACAGAAACTACAAATCATCTGATTCTCAAATTCAGTCCCATGGTCACTTTTTATAATTGAAACATTTGTGTTGAACTCAGATTGAATCTGTCTTATGAATTTTGAGAGAATTTTAAGGGTTTCAGATTTAACTCCTAGAAAGAATACCCAGCTAAACCTAGAATAATCATCAACAATGACCATGGTATAGGATTTCCACCTAAGCTTTAAGTGGATATGGGACCAAGAGATCCATGTGTAGTAAGTATAAAGACCTGGGAGAGTCATCCTTACCAATGGGTTTGAAGGATGATTTGGTTTGCTTTCCTAGTTGGCAAGGTCTGCATGGAGAATCCTTAGAGTACCTACCCTTTGGTAAGCCTCTGACTAGTTATTTTTAGCTAGTTTACTGATTGTTTTGTAGTTTAGATGACCTAGTCTCCTATGCCATAATTCATTTTTATCAATAATATAGTTGAATAAAGCAAACTTCTGTGGGTGAAGAGCTAAAGTCCACTACATATACTTTCCCTTTTCTAATTCCATTTAGTACTATACCAGTTTGATATCTATAATATGGCAGAATAGTGTAGTAAATTTTACCTCATACTTACCATTCTCACATATCTGACTTATACTAATCAGATTGTGTTTTAGTCCTTTGACTACTGCCACATTCTTGAAGGTGACTTTCCCTTCTTTGAAATCTCCAAATCCCTTGGTTTGGCCATAGCTAGAGTCTCCAAGGTTACTGATGGTCCAAGTCTATCCTCAAAGTTGATTAATGGGTTTTTGCAACCTGTCATGTGCATGGAGCATCCACTGTCCAAGTACCACACCATCCTGGAGATGTGATACATCTGCACATAAAAGTTTAAACATTGGTTTAGACCCTGCTGAGCTGGGGTCCCTCTCTTTTATTAGTAAAGATTTAATAAAGGAATAAGTGGGTTTTTCAGGATATCCTTCCTTCTTATGGGTAATGGCTTATTATACCAATCTTCTGGATGATATCACAGAAATAATGTTCATAATAGAAGGACATGGATTGAGAGATCTGTTTGGAAATAGAAGTTTTTCTGTCTGATTCATTGCGTCGATAGGGATTCGACGTATACTTATGGTTGCGTCGATATAAATTCGACGTAGGTTTCTGGTTGCGTCGATATGAAGTCGACGCTTTCTTCATTCTGAGTCTATTCTCAGTCGAAGTATGACAGAGGTTGTGTTGAGTATAAGTCGACGCATTTTGGTGTAAGTGTCGATTAGAACTCGACGCACGTCGAATAGTATTCGACGCATGTTCAAATTCTTTGTGAGGATATTTCCTAAGATTCCTTTATTTGTAATGGGATTTGGTTTATTAAAAACAGTGGTTATTTCTGGACTTACTTGTGATCTTACTCCTGTTAGATGATTCTCCCTAGTGGAGTGAATGGGATGTTTCCAGACAGGTTTGCTGGATGATTGAGATTTAGATGCTTCATTAGTATTCAGTTTTTAGTTGTCTAAATCTATCAGTGAGATTTTCAAAATATTCTTGAGCTTCTGGCCTCTTCCATTTAGAGAGTCCTCAAAGGCTTTAGCCTGCTAGCTCTTTTCTTAGTGTTAGATTGTCCGAATAGATTTTGTTTAATTTCTCTTCTGAGAGTTCTAGATTGAGCTTATAATTTTTATGGTTTGTATTTACCTGTTTTAGATTTCCTAATTCAATTCTTAATCCTTTTAATTCTTTTCAGATTTGATTATATCTAAAACACAGTTCTTTGAAATTTTGTTTGAAATCAGTAGAGGAAAAATCATTAAGTATATTTACCATAGATGTAGCATCAAGCTTCTCAGTGGCCATCAGACATGTTTCCTTTTGCTTGACCTCTTCTGATCATTATCTGATGAGGTGCTTCCTTCAGATTCTGAATAACTCCAGGTTTGAGCAATGAGTCCTTTTTCTTTCTTTTTCTTCTTTAGATCTGTTCTTTTCAGATCTTTCTTGCTGTTGTTCTCCTTAGGACATTTAGGGGCAATGTGTCCTGGTTTCCTGCAAGTGTAACAGATAATCTCTTTAGTAGGAGTTTTATTATACCTGGTTTTTGAGTCTCTTCCTCTGGATCCTTCTGTTTTGATCCACCTCTTGAACTTCCTAGCAGCAAGCTGATTAGCTCTCTTCATCAGTAGATGATTCACCTTCAACAGCCTTCAATGCAATACTCTTTTCTTTTGAGAGTGGAGATGCCTTTTCTTTCTCAGCTCTGGTTTTCAACAGTTGTTCATAGGATTTTAATTTACCCAAGAGAACATCTGTTGATATTTCTTTTTGACTTCTGGAGTCTTTGATTGGCCAGATTCTTGAATCCCAAGAGCTGGAAAGCAAGTCAGCAATTTATCATTTATCTCAGTGAGAGATATGTCCTTCTCAAGTGTTCTCAATTCATTGACTATGAGGTTGAATCTTGAATACATGTCAGCAACACTTTCACTTTCTTTCTTTGGAAGTTTTCATATTGGGAGATCAGTAGTGCCTTTCTATCTTTTTCTCATCAGCACTTCCCTCTACCATTTTGGTGAGAGCTTCCCAAACTTCCTTAGCTGACTCACAATCAGCAATCTTTTGGAAATTTCATCTGAGAGGGTTGAGACTAGGATATTCATAGCCTTGGCATCATGTCCTTGGGGTTTCTTCTCATCTTCAGTCCATTCAGCTCTTGGAACAAGTGTTTCAGTCACTTTCCACTTGAATCCTTCCTGAATGGCTTGGGGGGACCTATCAAGATCACATTAAACAATTCATTATCAATGGAGTTTAAATAAATTCTAATTCTTATTTTCCAAAGTGCAAACTTTTCAGGTTGCAAATTGGTGGTCTGGTGGAAGCATAATCTTGATTTGTGTCATATGATAAAATAGTTTTTTTTAAAAAATATATATATATATATATGAGAGGTAAGATCTTTTTGATCAAGGAGTTATCCTTTTAGATCAACCCACCTCTGATACCAATTGAAAGTGCACAGTTTACCTCACTAGAATTCTCTAGAGGGGGGGGGGGGTGAATAGAGATTAAAAATTATTTTGTGCAAAGTCAATATATATATATGTGTATGATCACAGATATAGCTTCCCACACACCAACAAGAATTAAACAAGTAAAGAAAGTAAATGCAAGAAAAGAAATCACAGCAAACACAAGAAAATATAGTGGTTCCCCAAACTTTGGGTAGTCCACTCTTTTACCCCTTGGTATGAATTCACTATCTTGCACTGAGTCTTTTGATAAGGAGACTCTTAGAACCACCCTGAGTCTTTTGACAAGGAGACTCTTAGAACCAACTGAGTCTTTTGACAAGGAGATTCTTAGAACCAGTACACTGAATTTTTTGAAGAGAGATTCTAAAAACTCTTTACAATGTTTAAGTAAGAAAAAGAAAGAAGAAAGAAATAAGAACAAGAATGAATCTTCTTCCTAGCAAGAAGATTGGAAGCACAAGAAGTAGTGAATGAAATCTCTCTTCTATAGTGAGAAGGAGATTGTAAAAAACTTTCTCTCTTTTGAGAGAGCTTTCAGAGTTTGCAGTAGAATGGCTTCTGAAGAAGAAGAAGAAGAAGAAGATGAAGGCTTTTTCTCTGCAGCACACTATCTCTTTCTTAGCTTATTCTCTCTATTCTCTTGGAGCTTTTCCTCTATTTCAAATGTATGTGGTGGATCACTCAACTGTCATTTCTGCCGACCTCCTGTTTATTTATAGCTCTGTGTATTCAAAATAATGCTATAGGAGGATAATTAATTAGCAGTCAGAAAAATAGAAAGATGAAAATGTTTCCATAATATTTATTTTTGTAGAAGAAAAGAACCAATTCAGATTTCAAATAATATCCAATAAGTTAAATCAAATTAGCCAAGAATCAGATATAAGGAAAGAATGATTCAGAACGGCTATAAAATATTGACACTTATTCCATATAAATCAGATCTATTGAAAGAAGGAAAGAGATCTGGCGCATATTTAAATCTGTCATATAAATCGCGACGTGCGTCGATTACCATTCGACGTAAGCGTCGAATTCATCCTGGCTGGCGTCGAGAGAAGAATAAGGAAGGTGCGCCGACTAAGGTGCGCCGACTTCTCTATATGCGTCGACTAGAAATCAGAGTAGCGTCGACACACATACGTCGAAATCTTCTAAAGTTACTTTGACTTAATCTGAAGGGAACGTCGACTACAGCTCGACATTGCGTCGAATACTATTCGACGCATATATTTACTTAATCTTATTTTTCATTGTTAAAACTCTTTCTT
>JAWHQI010000804.1:0-223944 GCA_033032865.1 Dactylorhiza incarnata | reverse complement strand
TATAGGCTTGGGGGCCTGCCCGATCGGGCAGGGATACAATAACCTCCTGCCCGGGTACAGGAGAAACGGGCCAGGCGGTGACGGGATACACAAAGAAGAGACAGAAAGAGGCCGCGCGATCTGACGGCCTGCCCTCCCGATCCTGTCTGCTTGCGGCTGAGGACACCGGGACCAGTCAACAATGCAGACCGCGTCGGTTTTGGAGATTGAGGTCGCGGTCTGCCCTCTGGTCATGACTTAGCCGACCTTCAAGAGGTAACTTGGATAGCCTTCGATCTGGACCCCCGGCCTGTTCTTCGGGGCTGGAACTTCGAGTTTCTATGGGACAACCTGCGCGGCCTTCTTGCTGAGACCGCGGATGAACTTCCTTCCTTGGCTCTTTGACGATCTTATCTCTTTGGGGGTGATCCTGGAAATGACACCAGGCCGCCCGGCCTGGCCCTTCTTGAACGGGGAACCGCCGATTCCAGGACCCAGCGGCTTGGCTCAGGAGTCCGAGCGGTCTGATAATGGTTCAAACCGAGGAGCGGTTTTCCGGGGCAAAGCATAATCCCCGCATATTTTCAAATCTCAGAGGATTTCGAAAATATTAGCTTTGACCGGGAGACCGCACCCGACTGCTTGAATCCTATAAGAGAGCCAGAGAATTCATTCTGTGGAGTTTTTCTGCGAAATCTCGGGGTATTACTCGTCAGCTGCGGTTAGATTTTTTAGACCGGCAAATTCTTCAGTAATGGATTTCCTGGACGCCGTGCTAGACCGCGTGGATCCCAGTGGGGATCAGAAGAGGGCGAAAACAAGAGGAGCGATCGCCGGAAAAATTGGATAAGGCGAGGGAAAAGCAAGACCGAAAGACCGGAAAAAGAGAAACGGGCCGAGAAGGCCGCAACGGGCAGCTCCAAGCCGGTTGTGGACTTAACGACTCCTAAGACTCCTGCAGAGCTCGTGGCGAACAGTTCGGAGCCTCCTCCTGATGACTTGCCGATTTCTCCCAAGGCCTCAACCAACAGACCGCCAGCCCGCTGAATAAAGAGGATACCGCTCCTCCTGAAGAAGTTGCTCCAGAAAGCCCTTCGAAGAGGCCGGAGAGAATGACTCGTTTGGTGTGGAAATCACCCCATCCGGGAACCCTCTTTGCTCGTCCGAGATCTAGAGAAGGAGGCGGTTACCTCCCCAAGGACGGGCGAACAGAACACCCCTTTGTCCGTGGATGACTACCCCCCAGCCCCTCGAAAGAACTTGGCCCAGCGCCGAATAAGAGAGAAAGAAAGAGGAAGAAGACCGGGTCTGTTACCGAGCGGATAACTAAGAAAGTCAAGAGGCTGCCTGGCCGCTAAGGGAAAGGGCGGCCCTTAAGAAACCGACCGAATCCCTCCTCCAGATCAATTCGCGGCTGAAAGAGGAGCTAGGTCTTGCGACTCCTCCACCCAGCAAGTCAAACGAATCGCCGGCCACTCCTGACAGCGAAAAACGGGCGAACTGCCTCCGGACCCGGCGAGCAGTATATCCTTCAACGGGATCTTCAAAGACATGGATGAGCTGGTGAAGCGAGATCAGTTTCTTTGTCAGCCCGACCGCCTCTGACCAAAAACTCTCTTGCTATTGACGACACACAGCCCGGTCTGAAGAGACCGCTCGGATGGAAGCCGAAGAGCGAGAGGGCCGCCGCCCGGACTGCCTTGGAGGTCGAAAAAGAAAACAAGGGAACTTGAAGAAGTTCTGCGAAGCGCGGGAGGAGGTACCCCCAGCAATGACCGGGGAAGAGATCATGAAGGTGAAGAAGGAGAGGGCGGAACAGGCCTTGAACAAGCCGCCGCGGCCTGATCTTCTTGCGGCAGGTAAGGGTTCCACGGACTATAAAGCGGTCCGTTTTTCCATTCCGCGGCCTTAGCCATAATAAATTAGTGAACCCGCCGCCAAACCTCTTTCCTTTAGCGGCCCGGTTCCCTTCCGTTAGGTCAAGTACGGAGAGACTCTGGCGTGAGTAATGTCAGAGGATGAACTCGGAACGGTCTAAATGGCCTGTCCGCCCAGGCACTGCTCTCGTGTTTATGTTCGTTTCTACTTTATATATATGTAGCGTTGTATGCTCTTATTTTTCATAACCAAGCGGCTTCTTTCAGATAGCGCTGATCAAATCGTGAAGCCGGGTGACCTTGAGGCCAGTCTGCCTCGGCTAGCACCCCCGATTTCAACCTGTGCGACATCCTTGCCGGAAAGACCGCATCTGTTTGATCGCCTTGAGGCAGATCTGATCAACCTGAGGGCCAGCTTGAAGGAGGTAGAGGACCGGGAGGCCGCCACTCGGACCGCTCTGGCGCAATTCGGAGATTGACAGGAGGTCCAGCACAGAGAAAGTGAAAAATCCTGGAGACTCAGCTTGAGGCCGCGCGAGCAGCGGTGGTGGCTACGCGGACTGCTCTAACCGTCCAACTGGAGAAGGAGAAAGAAAGCCTCTGCCAAATTTGAGAGTGACTCAAAATATTACCAGGATAAATTCCTGCGCTTAACCAGAGAAGTCGCCGCTGGTCGCGAAATGTGAATGATGGGGTGGTAGCTGTTAGCCGCCCGACTATTGGAGCGAGCTCAAATCCTCCTTCAGTCCGGGCGGCTGATCCAATGATTGGACGAGGCCGCCGCAACCCCCCGAATGATTGCCGCTACGCGGGTCGAAAGGGATGCCGGGCGGCTTCATTGCACAATCAACCACCTTCATTATCATACAAGCCAAATTTATTCTCTCCTGAACACGACCAGTGACCAGGTCCGCGCGACTTCATAGAGAGGATGCTTCCCCAGAGCGCCGTCAGTCGTGATTAATATTTGAATATAACTTGTATTATGAATGTGGCTTGTTGATCTGGACAATACTCTTCTCTATTCTTGTCTTTTACTTGAACAATTCGCGCGGTCTCTTACTTTAACCGCTGTATTTTATGCCTTGTTTAAATCTTATGTTTCATTCGAACTGTTTTCTGGTCGGGCGAACTGTGATGTATGCTTCTGTTTTTTCTGGATGCCATTGCTTCTTTCATTTTTCTGGTGAATCTAACCATATAGGTCATTGACCGCGCGGTCAGAATGTATAACCGTGTCGTGGTTTTACTATTCACAGATCATAGAAATCTATAAGTATAGAATTTTGCCGAAGTCATTCTCACGATTTCCAGATGGCACGATCCAAGAACAAGTCGCAGCGACCTGTTAAAGTTAAGGCCGTCCGAGCTGACGCGGCCTTGGCATTCCATTCGGCGGACCACCCGGAATGCCGCCTTACCCAGAACGAACTGGATGACTTCATTGCTAAACACATGGTAGGGAGTACTCTGCTCGCGCGGCTTCCTTTGCGCGACGAGCGGATTAACTCTTCCAGTCCGCACCAGATCGCCATCCCAGTTGACCACTTCGAGTATGGCTTCAAGTTTCCACTGCCGCTTGAAGTCATAGCCATCTTCGACCACTACGGGGTTGTGCCCGGTCAGCTTCCGCCAAACTCGATCGCTTCAATATACAGCTTCATCTCCTATCTGCGGTTCGAGCGAAACTAGATTCTCCATCGACTTGTTCAGGAGGTTTTTCTCAGTGCGGGCGGTCTCCGACTCGGGGACTTCAACTTACAGGGGGCACCTTTACTTCGGCTGCCACGGGCTGAAGATTGTTAATCTGGCGAACAAAGTCTCCGACTGGTCGGAGCGGTTTGTAATGCTCGAAGGCAACTTCGGACTGTTGCAGACCAACCCGCAAGTCCGGGGGGAAGAAGTTTTCCAGATCCCCCAGGTCGGCAAGATCGAGGCGGACACCTTCGCGTTCCTTGAGAAGGAGCGGCTTGATATCAACCACTACATCCCGCTTTCTCGGAGCTTGAGAACATTCTCCCCGAACATAGTAAGTTCTTCTAGACCGCCTTTATATGACCGCGCGGCCTTCTTTACTTATACTCTTGATTTTATTTTGCAGCCGCCCATATCGTTCCAGCGAACAAGCCGGTCACGCCGGCCGGCCCAGTTTTAAACCCAGAGGGAGAAGAGGCAAGCGGCGAAAGAGGTCGCCATCTTCGGAGGAAGAGGGCCCGACCTCTTCTGACGATTATGAAATCCTTCGTTCAAGTGGGAACCCGCCCGACCTGCAGGGCAACCCGACCGTCCTTTGGCACAGGGATGGAAGTCGGATCCGGGTATCCACCGCGCTTCCTCCGTGGGGGAGTGAAAAGATTGACCGCCACGCCCTAGCCGCCGGGGCTGCCTTATATGGTCGAAAGACTTTGAAGAGGCTGAGGAATACTCCCGAGGAAGAGCTCCCCCGGTTAGGCGGCTCAGGCCGGTGCATGGGGATTTGCGGCCAACCACTTTATGGCCTTGTCGTTCAAGCGGCTGGTTTCCGTCCAAAAACACCTGGAGAAGAGATTCGAGGGGCAGGCCGCGGAGATCACGCGGCTTCGAGAGGAGACCGCGCGGCTTCAAGAAGTCGTGGCGGTGAGTTTCGACAAACAAATGCCGCGGCCTCTTTTGCTTAGCTCGAGCGACCTAACTCGTTTTTCCTTTCTTTCCTGCAGAAACAATATGAGATAACTAACCCGGCCTTCCAAGACGAGGTGCTGCCTCACGTGGCCCAAGGGATCAACAAGGCCCTGGGTCTTATGGAAGACCGGGGCGGTCTGAGCGAAGGGTTCGAGGGTACCACCTTCTCCGACCTCTTCCCCACCTTGAAGACTCAACTCGATGAAATCAGCCGAAGGCGCAAAGGGAAGACCAAGGTGGGCGAGGAGGCTGAGGCTGACGCGGGCAGAGAGGTCGTGCTTCATCAAGGAGGAGATGGAAGCGGTGAAGCCGCCGATGAGGTCGATGCGGACAATGAAGCCGGTGACGCTGATGAGGACGATGAAGATGACCTATCCTCTGGGACCACTGGCTCCGCCAGTAGGACCGGGCGATCAAGTTCCAGCGGTTCGTCGGATTCTTCTTCGTTCAGCGAAGGCTATTCGCCGGAGATTGACATCGAAGGCCTGACCTCAAGTCCGCCTGTCAAGAAGCGGAAAAAAGTCGGCAGACTAGTGCTCTTGTTTTACTTTTAACTTTGTAACCGCCGGTTTCTTTTTGTTAACCGGGCGGTCAGTACTTTTGTAAACATATTTTTGGAGAAATGAAATAGAAATTTCTTACCTGTCTGGTTGTCATTCTGTTGTTACTTACTTGTGATTGATATCTTGTCTTTTCTCTCCTTCTTCTCTTTCGCTTCTTATAATCTAGCCGCGCGGCTATCCTGATCCAAATATAGATGACGATTGAGGATCTTGGGTGGTTTATATTTAGGCCGCGCGGTTACCCCCTTTTTTTAAAAAATCTCAGGATGTCCGATTTCTTGTGCGATCATAGTGTTAGGCCGAGCGGCCCCTTATTTAAAAGAGAGATACCACATCCTTGTTGACGCAAGTAATGATCCTTTAACTTTGAGCGATTTTGAAATCAATCCGGGCGAACAACGCATTGCATCCAAGGATAACTTTTGCTAGGAAATCAGTCAACCCGACCGGTTAAAATATAAACTGAACGGTGATATACTCAATTCCAGGGACAACCAGATTTGATTAATTTGAAGTATTGATAGGTTCGCTCGGTCAGAATGCAATCCGGACAACCATATGATTTGAATTTAGAAATGCCTAACTCATTATCGGACGGATAGATAGATAAGTCCGGCCGGTCAGGATGAAATCTGAGCAATTACATGTTAGATCCAGAAATACCAAACTTATAAAAGATGATTAAATCCGCCCGGTTTGAATGCCACCCGGGAAATAGATGATTAGCTTTAGAAGATTTCCAACTTGTATAATATTGATAAGACCGCACGGTTGCATAATAATCCGGGTAATCATATGCTTTGCCAGAAATATTCCAACTTGTAATATATTGATAAGACCGCACGGTTGCATAATAATCCGGGTAATCATATGCTTTGCCAGAAAATATTCCAACTTGTAATATATTGATAAGACCGCCCGGTTGCATAATAACCCGGGTGATCATATGCCCAGATTCAGAAATACTTTCCTTAATAGACGACGGGCATACCCGCCCGGTTTGAATATAACCCTGGTGATAACATGATCAGTTCCAAAAGATGACTTAACCTATGTTCAGTCAGACCGCTAGGCCTGAAATACTCAGACCGTATGGTCTTAATACCACAACCCCTTATTGGGTAGACGAACACCTGCACCTGTTCTAACAATATTCTCCTTGAGTGGTCCATATAGAAAAATCATCAGAAGTGAATGCCTCCTGTAGGGAAGAAGAATAATCCTACAGGCTCAAATGACCAAGTGGGCAGGTGGGCCTCGGCGGCGAACATTGCTTTCCTCAAGTGGTCATAAGAGCTGTAGGGAAAAAAGAAAAAATATGTACAGACTCAGATGACCAAGTGGGCAGGTGGGCCTCGGCGGCGAACATTGCTTTCCTCAAGTGGTCATAAGAGCTGTAAACGACTCATCCGCTCTCTTGCCTAGGGTTACAAGCCGAGTTGATCAATTGGGCAGGTGGGCCTCGGCGGCGAACATTGCTTTCCTCAGAGAGATCAACTCAGTTGTGGGCCCAACTAGGTACTGTTTCGAGAGTACCTAAGAGTATTCGATGGTCACAGACTATGATGATCAGTTGGGCAGGTGGGCCTCGGCGGCGAACATTGCTTTCCTCAGAAAGATCATCAAAGCTGTAACTATATCCCTTCGGGCATGATAGAGCTGACAATCACCTAGACCTCCCTTGATGCAGGGGTGTGTCAGATATCGGCCGGGATCCAAAGTTCTGAAGACCACCGCAGCGGAATTGGCAAGCTACCACTACATGTGTGCGAAAACTCCCCGCATCACATGGTCTTGGTGGGTTTTACGCTACGACTACAATCCGAGGGGGTTCGAGCAGAATTTGGCGATATCTCAGAGGTTCGGGGAGTGAGATATGTGTGTTTATATTTATGATGCGGAGAACCATCATACAAGAAGGAAATGTCAGTATAGGGCTTTTTATTCAATACCAAAAAGAAATGTAAAGAATAAAAGAAATAGTTTCAAGGATAGAATCGTTTGAGATCGTCACCGCTCCACGTGCGTGGGATGTCTTCTCCTTCGTTGGTTTGGAGACGGTAGGCCCCATTCTTAGATACTTCTTTGATGATGAAAGGTCCTGCCCAATTAGGATCCAGCTTTCCAACATTACCAGACCTCGCTGCGGCACCCACCTTTTTTAACACCAAATCCCCGACTACAAACTGCTTCACTCTGACATTCTTATCAAAATATTTTGCCATTCTCCTTTTAACTTCTTCCTGCCTGATTGTTGCTTCATCCTGAAGTTCCTCGATTAGATCAAGATTGTGCATGAGGGCCTCACCATTTTCATCTATCCAGGATTCTCCTCCTTCTTTGGCGTAAATAACCCTTGGAGTGACCACCTCGAATTCCACAGGGACAACAGCTTCCGAGCCATGAGATAATTTGAAAGGTGTCTCCCCGGTAGCCGAGGACGGAGTAGTACGAAGGGTCCACAGGATGGAAGGAAGTTGGTCCGCCCAATTCCCTTTCTGGTTCAAGACTCTTTTCATTAAAAGCTGCCGAATTTGCCTGTTTGCCGCCTCCACTTGACCATTGGTCCTTGGATGGTGTACTGAGGCAAACCGAAGATCAATTCCTATCTGATCACAGAAGTTTATCATCTCTGGATTGTTGAATTGTGGGCCATTATCGGTGACGATTGCCAACGGAATTCCATGTCGGCAGATAATCTCTCCCCAGACGAAGTTTCTGACAATTTGGGTGGTAGTTCTTGCTAATGCTTTTGCTTCGATCCACTTACTGAAATAATCGATCATTACCAGGATAAAGCGACGTTGTCCGCTGGCCATTGGGAAAGGCCCCATAAGATCCATTCCCCATACTGCAAAAGGCCATGGCGCAGTTATTGACCTGAGTGACTGAGCAGGCAAATGTTGAAGAGGAGCGAACTTTTGACACTGGACACATCGCTTGGCGAAGGCTTCAGCATCCTTTCTCATGGTTGGCCAGAAGTATCCTTGCCGCAGGATCCTTTTTTCTAAGGTTTTCGCCCCTGAATGGCTACCACACTCCCCAGAATGAACTTCCTGAAGTATGACCGGGATCTCCTCTTCTGAAACGCACCGTGCTGAGGGAGAAATCAAAGTTTTTCGGTACAAGACTCCTGCTATCAAGTAGTAGTACGCCGCCTTTCTTCTGAACCTATTTTTGTCCTTGATTGATGGATGATATTCTCCTTTTGTCAGAAACAATTCGTAGGGGTCTTTCCAAGAAGGATGTTGATCGATCTGCATGAGCTCTTCTTCCTCTGTCTCCTCTGTTGCCGGATGAAAAAGTTCTGAGGTTACTCCCCCTGATGGAAGACCAAATTTTGACAATTCGTCTGCCTCTTCATTCTGCGTTCTCGGAATGTGCTCGATGATGAAGGATTTGAATCTCCCGATTTCTTTCTTAGCTAGGAATAGATATTTTCTCAACATCGGTTCTCTTGTCTCGTAGTTCCCCAGAACCTGCGAGGCCATTACAAGAGAATCAGTTTTCACATGAACATGTTCTATCCCAAGCTCCTTTGCGAGTCTCAGGCCGGCCAAGAGTGCTTCGTATTCGGCCTGGTTATTTGTAACTGAAAAGAAGAATCTAACAGCTTGTTCCAGCCTGATGCCGTTTGGACTGATCAAAACCACTCCGGCTCCCACGGAGTTCCTGCCAGAAGCCCCATCCACATAAATGATCCAAGAAAAAGGAGATTGCACTACCTGCTCTGGATTAGACTCCATTGTGTCTACCAAGAAATCTGCCAATACTTGTGCCTTTATTGCCGTTCTGGGAGTGTACAATATTTCGAACTCGCTTAGCTCGATTGCCCATTTGGCCAACCTTCCTGAATGTTCCAGCTTCTCCAAGATATTCCTCAGTGGATGATCTGAAACCACCTGAATAGGATGAGCTTGAAAATAGGGGCGGAGCCTTCGTGATGATATGACTAAAGCCAAGGCTAATTTCTCCAGGATTGAATATCTAGTTTCTGCATCTTTAAGGATATGGCTGACATAGTATATCGGAAACTGTTTCTTTTTCTCTTCCCGAACCAGGACAGAGCTTATTGCATCAGGGCCCACCCCCAAGTACAAGAATAGTGTTTCTCCTTCGCGAGGGCTTTGAAGAAGGGGGGTTGAAGTTAATTGCTTTTTCAATTGTTCGAAAGCATTATCGCATTCCTCGTTCCATTCAAACTTAGATCCTCCCTAAGAGTTTTGAAGAACGGAGCGCTTTTATCTCCCGATTTGGAAATGAATCGGCTCAATCCTGCCAACCTTCCACCAAGTTGCTGTACCTCTTTCGGATTGCGAGGAGGGGTCATGTCTAGGATGGCTTTTACTTTATCTGGGTTCGGTGCGAGACCATCAGGAGTGAGAAGATGTCCAAGAAATTTCCCCTTGTTCGCCCCGAACACGCATTTCGAGGGGTTTAATTTTAATTTGAACCTCCGTAGAGTAGCGAACGTCTCTACGAGGTCTTCCAGATGGATTAAAAAAGTTTTACTTTTTAGAAGGAGATCATCAACATATACTTCCAGATTTCTCCCTTTTGTTTTTCAAAAACTGTGTCCATCATCCTCTGATATGTTGCCCCCGCATTTTTGAGGCCGAAAGGCATGACGAGATAACAATAACATCCATCATTGGTAATGAAGGATGTATGCGGGATATCAGGCTTATGCATCTTAATCTGGTGATAACCAGAAAATGCATCTAAAAAACTCATAAAACTATATCCCACCGCGGAATCTACCAAAACATCTATCCGAGGCAAGGGATAACAATCCTTGGGGCATGCTTTATTGAGTTTAGTGAAATCAACACACATACGCCATTTCCCCCCAGACTTTTTCACCATCACTACATTCGACATCCAGGTGGGGTACTGGATTTCAGAAATGAAATTGGCCTTAAGAAGCTTTGCAACTTCTTCTTTGATAGGTACCCGCCAGCTTAGTTGCTACCTCCCTCTTCTTCTGTTGGATTGGCTTGAACTCCGGAGAAACGTTGAGGTGATGGCACGCGACATCTGGATCTATTCCAGGCATGTCTTCCGCCGACCAAGCGAAGATGTCCAAGTTATTCAGCAGGCAGGAGGTTAACTGGAGCTTTTCCTCTTCTGATAGCTCGGCGTTGATGATCAGCTTCTTGCCTTCCCCTTCAACAATGGGGATCTCTTGGGTCTCCTGGGCAGGTTCCAGGTAGGTCCCTTTCCGTTCCACGCTCCCCTCAGCTTCTTCAGGGAGTTCGGACACCTCTTGGATGTCATTCTGGGCCTTGTGAAGTGGTGCCTCGGTGATCACATTAACTGTCTTCACATAACATTCGCGTGCCACCTTTGGATCGCTCCGGATCCGGTACTGACGCCCCTCAGCAGCGAATTTCAAGGCCAAATGGAAAGTAGATACCACCGCTCTGTAAGCATTCAGGATTGGCCTTCCGAAAATTGCGCAGTAACTACTTGGGGCTTCCACTACTACGAAGTTCACCAACTTTGTTATGCCCCCTAGTGATACCAGAAGCTTCACGCACCCTTCTACTTCCTTCTTTTCTCCTGAGAAGCCATAGAGGGGGCCTTCCGTAGAGAGTAAGGATTTTCCAGTCTTGAGGGCCTCAAACGTTTGGCGAAAGATGAGATTAACTGAGCTGCCTGTATCGATCAAAATTTTGTGCACTGCGTAATTCTCAATAACCGCCTTTATCACCACCGCGTCATCGAACGGATTTGCATTTGGGGAGAGATCTTCCTGGCCAAACGTAACAACCGTCCTTTCCGGGGCAGAAGTGGAGGCAACTGCTACTTCTTGCTTTGTAACTCTCCCGATGCTAGATTTTCGGGAGGATTCTATCCCTGCCCCACCATGGATGCAATAGATGTTGCCGAGAGGGCCAACATCATTCACCTCTATGCATTCGGCTGCAGGATGTATATCCCCATAACCACCGGCCTCCTCTACATCAGCACACTCCCATGTTACTTCGGCTGCCTCCTTCTTCTTCTCAGCTCGTGGTTCAACCGGAGTTTCTTGCCGAATCAACCCCCGAAGCTTTCCCTCTTTCAGGAGTTTTTCTATCAACCACCGGAGGGCCCGGCAATCTTCAGTTAGATGCCCCTCTTCTTTATGATATTCACAGTAAAGGTTTGGGTTCCGATTGCGAACTTCTGATTTCAAAGGAGGGGGCCTTTTAAAGTCAGGCCTCTTCTGAAGAATCTGCACGACCTCATTCATGGTAACGTTGAGTGGGGTGAACGAATCTTGTGATTCATCATATCGGATGGATGGGATAGGTGGAGATGGTTGTGCGATGTATTGTGGCAGATATACGGGCATGATTTGCGGGACTCCCATGGGTTGAGTGGGTGCGATGGCCAACGGCGGCTTCTGATCCTGAAACCGTTGATGGCCAATGAATGGTTGCTTGGGCTTAAGATTCCTTCCCCTTTGAGCCCGAGGCTCGAAATCAGGCCGAGACGAGTGATTATAACGTTGCTGATGGGTTGATGCAGAATTGAACTGATCGTTGTCGCTGAGCAACTTGGCAACGTAACCCGGATTAGTCTTTTCCCCCCTGATGAATTTGTTTGCCAGACTAATCATTTCTTGATATGTCTTTGGTTCCCTGATTTGGGCTTCAAACTTCAGTGGCCCCTCCCTAAGGCCATGCATTAGCGCGACCCTATATAACTCCGGATCGACGTTTTGTACCTCCATTATTTCCCTTTGGAAACGATCGACAAAACGGGCCCACGTTTCGTTTTCTTGCTGCCGTATCTCGAATAGGGCTGCCGGACCATTCTTCCTCTTCTTAGAGGTAGAGAATCGAAGCAAAAATTCTCTACGTAACTCCGCAAAGCATCTGATAGATCGAGGATGCAATCCATAGAACCATTCTCTGGCCTGCCCATCAAAGGATGTCACCAGGAGCTTGCACTTTGTTGCATCAGTGATGGTCCTTAGAGCAACAGCTGATTCAAATGCCTGGAGGTGTATTGCTGGATCGGACTCCCCACTATATGCCGACATACGTGGTTCTCGAAAGTTGTTTGGGGCCGGCTCTCCTCGGATTTCGTCGGTGAAGGGAGAACTCTCCTCGGCATCCTCGTACAGAGGGAAAGCAGGGTTATAAGGGATCTCGGCTGCGGTCATTGGCGGACAGGCCGCATGATAGGAGCGGGCAGGTGCTCCAGTCGGATATGATTGGAAGGCGGCGACCTCAGGCGGATAGGGAAAATGAGCGGCCTGAGAGGGTCGCCCCTTGAAAGTCAAGGACCCGAGCTGGCATACATCGCGCGGCCTCTTGGTAGAGATTCGGACGGTCCGCGGAACCTTCTTGTGGTGGTCGGGAATGAGCGACTTGCGCGAACGGATATGGAGGTGGAGGAGGTAGAACAGGAGTGACCGCCTGGGGAGCCGCGGCCTGCTGAGGGGCTAACCGCTCGGTTAGTAGTGTTAGGGCCTGAGTGATTGCGTCCAGACGCTGATCAGTTGCCTGCCGAGCCTGGTCGGCCTCTCTCTTTGTCTGCTCCAGAGCTTCCCACAAAGAGTCTTCACTGTGGTCGGATCGGTCTCTTGGAGGGAGCTGGCGGTCTGGCATTCTGAGCTAAGGATTTCGCTGACAGTCTGCGATCTGAAGGTCGCGTGTTTCTGTTCGATTCAAAAGTGCGCCTCCGAAGTGAAACGAGGGTTGCGGACTATCAGTTACTATTTAGTTGAGGAATTCAGACCGCTAGCAGCGGTCGAGGCCAGACTTCGCCCGTCGCGGCAAATGCCACTCCTGCGACGGGCTTTCCTTTTATTGAAAAGTAGCGGTTACAAATGTGAAAGAACAGAAGCCGGCCGGTCAACAGTTCGCGATACCTGAAACTCGAGACCGGAGCTCAGACAAGCGAGCTCTTGGATTCGAGTGTGCGTGTCTTGGGAACAGTGCCGCCCCCTATTTATAGGCTTGGGGGCCTGCCCGATCGGGCAGGGATAAAATAACCTCCTGCCCGGGTACAGGAGAAACGGGCAGGCGGTGACGGGATACACAAAGAAGAGAAAGAAAGAGGCCGCGCGATCTGACGGCCTGCCCTCCCGATCTGTCTTGCTTGCGGCTGAGGACACCGGGACCAAGTCAACAATGCAGACCGCGCGGTTTGGAGATTGAGGTCGCGGTCTGCCCTCTGGTCATGACTTAGCCGACCTTCAAGAGGTAACTTGGATAGCCTTCGATCTGGACCCCCGGCCTGTTCTTCGGGGCTGGAACTTCGAGTTTCTATGGGACAACCTGCGCGGCCTTCTTGCTGAGACCGCGGATGAACTTCCTTCCTTGGCTCTTTGACGATCTTATCTCTTTGGGGGTGATCCTGGAAATGACACCAGGCCGCCCGGCCTGGCCCTTCTTGAACGGGGAACCGCCGATTCCAGGACCCAGCGGCTTGGCTCAGGAGTCCGAGCGGTCTGATAATGGTTCAAACCGAGGAGCGGTTTTCCGGGCAAACATCCCCGGTAGCCGAGGACGGAGTAGTACGAAGGGTCCACAGGATGGAAGGAAGTTGGTCCGCCCAATTCCCTTTCTGGTTCAAGACTCTTTTCATCAAAAGCTGCCGAATTTGCCTGTTTGCCGCCTCCACTTGACCATTGGTCCTTGGATGGTGTACTGAGGCAAACCGAAGATCAATTCCTATCTGATCACAGAAGTTTATCATCTCTGGATTGTTGAATTGTGGGCCATTATCGGTGACGATTGCCAACGGAATTCCATGTCGGCAGATAATCTCTCCCCAGACGAAGTTTCTGACAATTTGGGTGGTAGTTCTTGCTAATGCTTTTGCTTCGATCCACTTACTGAAATAATCGATCATTACCAGGATAAAGCGACGTTGTCCGCTGGCCATTGGGAAAGGCCCCATAAGATCCATTCCCCATACTGCAAAAGGCCATGGCACAGTTATTGACCTGAGTGACTGAGCAGGCAAATGTTGAAGAGGAGCGAACTTTTGACACTGGACACATCGCTTGGCGAAGGCTTCAGCATCCTTTCTCATGGTTGGCCAGAAGTATCCTTGCCGCAGGATCCTTTTTTCTAAGGTTTTCGCCCCTGAATGGCTACCACACTCCCCAGAATGAACTTCCTGAAGTATGACCGGGATCTCCTCTTCTGAAACGCACCGTGCCGAGGGAGAAATCAAAGTTTTTCGGTACAAGACTCCTGCTATCAAGTAGTAGTACGCCGCCTTTCTTCTGAACCTATTTTTGTCCTTGATTGATGGATGATATTCTCCTTTTGTCAGAAACAATTCGTAGGGGTCTTTCCAAGAAGGATGTTGATCGATCTGCATGAGCTCTTCTTCCTCTGTCTCCTCTGTTGCCGGATGAAAAAGTTCTGAGGTTACTCCCCCTGATGGAAGACCAAATTTTGACAATTCGTCTGCCTCTTCATTCTGCGTTCTCGGAATATGCTCGATGATGAAGGATTTGAATCTCCCGATTTCTTTCTTAGCTAGGAATAGATATTTTCTCAACATCGGTTCTCTTGTCTCGTAGTTCCCCAGAACCTGCGAGGCCATTACAAGAGAATCAGTTTTCACATGAACATGTTCTATCCCAAGCTCCTTTGCGAGTCTCAGGCCGGCCAAGAGTGCTTCGTATTCGGCCTGGTTATTTGTAACTGAAAAGAAGAATCTAACAGCTTGTTCCAGCCTGATGCCGTTTGGACTGATCAAAACCACTCCGGCTCCCACGGAGTTCCTGCCAGAAGCCCCATCCACATAAATGATCCAAGCAAAAGGAGATTGCACTACCTGCTCTGGATTAGACTCCATTGTGTCTACCAAGAAATCTGCCAATACTTGTGCCTTTATTGCCGTTCTGGGAGTGTACCATATTTCGAACTCGCTTAGCTCGATTGCCCATTTGGCCAACCTTCCTGAATGTTCCGGCTTCTCCAAGATATTCCTCAGTGGATGATCTGAAACCACCTGAATAGGATGAGCTTGAAAATAGGGGCGGAGCCTTCGTGATGACATGACTAAAGCCAAGGCTAATTTCTCCAGGATTGAATATCTAGTTTCTGCATCTTTAAGGATATGGCTGACATAGTATATCGGAAACTGTTTCTTTTTCTCTTCCCGAACCAGGACAGAGCTTATCGCATCAGGGCCCACCCCCAAGTACAAGAATAGTGTTTCTCCTTCGCGAGGGCTTTGAAGAAGGGGGGTTGAAGTTAATTGCTTTTTCAATTGTTCGAAAGCATTATTGCATTCCTCGTTCCATTCAAACTTAGATCCTCCCCTAAGTGTTTTGAAGAACGGAGCGCTTTTATCTCCCGATTTGGAAATGAATCGGCTCAATCCTGCCAACCTTCCACCAAGTTGCTGTACCTCTTTCGGATTACGAGGAGGGGTCATGTCTAGGATGGCTTTTACTTTATCTGGGTTCGGTGCGAGACCATCAGGAGTGAGAAGATGTCCAAGAAATTTCCCCTTGTTCGCCCCGAACACGCATTTCGAGGGGTTTAATTTTAATTTGAACCTCCGTAGAGTAGCGAACGTCTCTACGAGGTCTTCCAGATGGATTAAAAAAGTTTTACTTTTTAGAAGGAGATCATCAACATATACTTCCAGATTTCTCCCTTTTTGTTTTTCAAAAACTGTGTCCATCATCCTCTGATATGTTGCCCCCGCATTTTTGAGGCCGAAAGGCATGACGAGATAACAATAACATCCATCATTGGTAATGAAGGATGTATGCGGGATATCAGGCTTATGCATCTTAATCTGGTGATAACCAGAAAATGCATCTAAAAAACTCATAAAACTATATCCCACCGCGGAATCTACCAAAACATCTATCCGAGGCAAGGGATAACAATCCTTGGGGCATGCTTTATTGAGTTTAGTGAAATCAACACACATACGCCATTTCCCCCCAGACTTTTTCACCATCACTACATTCGACATCCAGGTGGGGTACTGGATTTCAGAAATGAAATTGGCCTTAAGAAGCTTTGCAACTTCTTCTTTGATAGGTACCGCCAGCTTAGTTGCTACCTCCCTCTTCTTCTGTTGGATTGGCTTGAACTCCGGAGAAACGTTGAGGTGATGGCACGCGACATCTGGATCTATTCCAGGCATGTCTTCCGCCGACCAAGCGAAGATGTCCAAGTTATTCAGCAGGCAGGAGGTTAACTGGAGCTTTTCCTCTTCTGATAGCTCGGCGTTGATGATCAGCTTCTTCCCTTCCCCTTCAACAATGGGGATCTCTTGGGTCTCCTGGGCAGGTTCCAGGTAGGTCCCTTTCCGTTCCACGCTCCCCTCAGCTTCTTCAGGGAGTTCGGACACCTCTTGGATGTCATTCTGGGCCTTGTGAAGTGGTGCCTCGGTGATCACATTAACTGTCTTCACATAACATTCGCGTGCCACCTTTGGATCGCTCCGGATCCGGTACTGACGCCCCTCAGCAGCGAATTTCAAGGCCAAATGGAAAGTAGATACCACCGCTCTGTAAGCATTCAGGATTGGCCTTCCGAAAATTGCGCAGTAGCTACTTGGGGCTTCCACTACTACGAAGTTCACCAACTTTGTTATGCCCCCTAGCGATACCAGAAGCTTCACGCACCCTTCTACTTCCTTCTTTTCTCCTGAGAAGCCATAGAGGGGGCCTTCCGTAGAGAGTAAGGACTTTCCAGTCTTGAGGGCCTCAAACGTTTGGCGAAAGATGAGATTAACTGAGCTGCCTGTATCGATCAAAATTTTGTGCACTGCGTAATTCTCAATAACCGCCTTTATCACCACCGCGTCATCGAACGGATTTGCATTTGGGGAGAGATCTTCCTGGCCAAACGTAACAACCGTCCTTTCCGGGGCAGAAGTGGAGGCAACTGCCACTTCTTGCTTTGTAACTCTCCCGATGCTAGATTTTCGGGAGGATTCTATCCCTGCCCCACCATGGATGCAATAGATGTTGCCGAGAGGGCCAACATCATTCACCTCTATGCATTCGGCTGCAGGATGTATATCCCCATAACCACCGGCCTCCTCTACATCAGCACACTCCCATGTTACTTCGACTGCCTCCTTCTTCTTCTCAGCTCGTGGTTCAACCGGAGTTTCTTGCCGAATCAACCCCCGAAGCTTTCCCTCTTTCAGGAGTTTTTCTATCAACCACCGGAGGGCCCGGCAATCTTCAGTTAGATGCCCCTCTTCTTTATGATATTCACAGTAAAGGTTTGGGTTCCGATTGCGAACTTCTGATTTCAAAGGAGGGGGCCTTTTAAAGTCAGGCCTCTTCTGAAGAATCTGCACGACCTCATTCATGGTAACGTTGAGCGGGGTGAACGAATCTTGTGATTCATCATATCGGATGGATGGGATAGGTGGAGATGGTTGTGCGATGTATTGTGGTAGATATACGGGCATGATTTGCGGGACTCCCATGGGTTGAGTGGGTGCGATGGCCAACGGCGGCTTCTGATCCTGAAACCGTTGATGGCCAATGAATGGTTGCTTGGGCTTAAGATTCCTTCCCCTTTGAGCCCGAGGCTCGAAATCAGGCCGAGACGAGTGATTATAACGTTGCTGATGGGTTGATGCAGAATTGAACTGATCGTTGTCGCTGAGCAACTTGGCAACGTAACCCGGATTAGTCTTTTCCCCCCTGATGAATTTGTTTGCCAGACTAATCATTTCTTGATATGTCTTTGGTTCCCTGATTTGGGCTTCAAACTTCAGTGGCCCTTCCCTAAGGCCATGCATTAGCGCGACCCTATATAACTCCGGATCGACGTTTTGTACCTCCATTATTTCCCTTTGGAAACGATCGACAAAACGGGCCCACGTTTCGTTTTCTTGCTGTCGTATCTCGAATAGGGCTGCCGGACCATTCTTCCTCTTCTTAGAGGTAGAGAATCGAAGCAAAAATTCTCTATGTAACTCCGCAAAGCATCTGATAGATCGAGGATGCAATCCATAGAACCATTCTCTGGCCTGCCCATCAAAGGATGTCACCAGGAGCTTGCACTTTGTTGCATCAGTGATGGTCCTTAGAGCAACAGCTGATTCAAATGCCTGGAGGTGTATTGCTGGATCGGACTCCCCACTATATGCCGACATACGTGGTTCTCGAAAGTTGTTTGGGGCCGGCTCTCCTCGGATTTCGTCGGTGAAGGGAGAACTCTCCTCGGCATCCTCGTACAGAGGGAAAGCAGGGTTATAAGGGATCTCGGCTGCGGTCATTGGCGGACAGGCCGCATGATAGGAGCGGGCAGGTGCTCCAGTCGGATATGATTGGAAGGCGGCGACCTCAGGCGGATAGGGAAAATGAGCGGCCTGAGAGGTCGCCCCTTGAAAGTCAAGGACCCGAGCTGGCATACATCGCGCGGCCTCTTGGTAGAGATTCGGACGGTCCGCGGAACCTTCTTGTGGTGGTCGGGAATGAGCGACTTGCGCGAACGGATATGGAGGTGGAGGAGGTAGAACAGGAGTGACCGCCTGGGGAGCCGCGGCCTGCTGAGGGGCTAACCGCTCGGTTAGTAGTGTTAGGGCCTGAGTGATCGCGTCCAGACGCTGATCAGTTGCCTGCCGAGCCTGGTCGGCCTCTCTCTTTGTCTGCTCCAGAGCTTCCCACAAAGAGTCTTCACTATGGTCGGATCGGTCTCTTGGAGGGAGCTGGCGGTCTGACATTCTGAGCTAAGGATTTCGCTGACAGTCTGCGATCTGAAGGCCGCGTGTTTCTGTTCGATTCAAAAGTGCGCCTCCGAAGTGAAACGAGGGTTGCGGACTATCAGTTACTATTTAGTTGAAGAATTCAGACCGCTAGCAGCGGTCGAGGCCAGACTTCGCCCGTCGCGGCAAATGCCACTCCTGCGACGGGCTTTCCTTTTATTGAAAAGAAGCGGTTACAAATGTGAAAGAGCAGAAGCCGGCCGGTCAGCAGTTCGCGAGACCTGAAACTCGAGACCGGAGCTCAGACAAGCGAGCTCTTGGATTCGAGTGTGCCCTGTCTTGGGAACAGTGCCGCCCCCTATTTATAGGCTTGGGGGCCTGCCCGATCGGGCAGGGATAAAATAACCTCCTGCCCGGGTACAGGAGAAACGGGCAGGCGGTGACGGGATACACAAAGAAGAGAAAGAAAGAGGCCGCGCGATCTGACGGCCTGCCTTCCCGATCTGTCTTGCTTGCGGCTGAGGACGCCGGGACCAAGTCAATAATGCAGACCGCGCGGTTTGGAGATTGAGGTCGCGGTCTGCCCTCTGGTCATGACTCAGCCGATCTTCAAGAGGTAACTTGGATAGCCTTCGATCTGGAGCCCCGACCTGTTCTTCGGGGCTGGAACTTCGAGTTTCTATGGGACAACCCGCGCGGCCTTCTTGCTGAGACCGCGGATGAACTTCCTGCCTTGGCTCTTTGACGATCTTATCTCTTTGGGGGTGATCCTGGAAATGACACCAGGCCGCCCGGCCTGGCCCTTCTTGAACGGGGAACCGCCGATTCCAGGACCCAGCGGCTTGGCTCAAGAGTCCGAGCGGTCTGATAATGGTTCAAACCGAGAAGCGGTTTTCCGGGCAAACAAGATCAACCACAAACGAACTGGAATGGGTAAAACTTTTTTCCATTGGATACAGGGCTCCAATCCCATTCTGAAAAGGCGTTGTGGGCAAAAATCAAACAACCGGATCAAAAGTTATGGATGTTTGAAGTTTAGGTGCCAATTAGAGCAAAAACCCTCATTTCAACTGCAATCCACTATACGTCGGCCACTAAATGAACTTGATCGAGTAAATCATATTCTCCTTAGGATGTATGGCACTGAGCTCTTTCCGAAAAGGTATTTTGTGCAAAATCCGGACATCCGGATCTAAAGTTATAGTTGTTTGAAGTTTAGGTGTCAGTTGGAGCTAAATCCCACATTACCACTTCAACTCAATGCATATCGACCAATAAATGAAATACATTGGGTAAAACTTGCTCTCCATTGAATGTAGGGCTCAGAGCTCATTTCGAAGAGGTGTTGTGGGCAAAAATCACACAACCTGATCAAAAGTTATGGCTGTTTGAAGTTCAGGTGTCATTTGGAGCTACATTTTGCATTAACAGTGCAACCCACTCAATATAGACAACTAAACGAACTGTAATGGATTAAACTTGTGCTTCAATGAATGTAGGGCTCCGATCTCATTCCTAAATGGTGCTGTGGTGGTAAAATCAGACAACCGGATTAAACGTAATTGCTCCTTAAAGTTTGAGTGTCATTTAGAGCTAAATCTCTCACTTTCACTACAAACCGCATTTAAAATTCTTTCATTTTGAAATATATGTGTCATTTGGAGCTAAATCTCGCATTACCACTACAATCCACTGTATATCGACCTCTAAACGACCTTGAATGGGTTAAATCCGTTCTCCATTGGATTTTGGGCTCCGATCTCATTACGAAAAGGTATTGTGGGTGAAAATCGGACAACTGGATAAAAAGTTATAGATCTTTAAAGTTTAGTTCTCCTTTCGAGCTAAATACCTTATTACAAACTCGCTGTATATTGACCACTAAACAAACTGGATGGGTAAAATTTGCTCTCTATTGGATGTAGGGCTCCGAGCTCTTTCCAAAAAGGTATTGTGCGCAAATATCGGACAACCAGATCAAAAGTTATGGCTGTTACAGTTTATGTGTCAAGATGAGCCCTTGTCACCATTGCAACCCCCTGTAAATTGACCACTAAAATGAGCTGGAAGGATTTATAATTGTGTTACATTGGATGTATGCCTCCGAGCATATTCCGAAAAGGTGATGTGGGCAAAAAGCAAACATACAAATAAAAAGTTATGCCTGTTGGAAGGTTTAGGTGTTATTTGGAGCGAAATTTCGCATTACCGCTGCAACGCTCTAAATATTGACAACTAAATGAACTGGAATGGGTAAAACATGTGCTCCAATGAATGTAGTGCTACGAGCTCATTTCAAAAAGCTGTTGTGTGGTAAAATCAGGCAACCAAATCAAAAGTTGTTGCAGTTTAAAGTTTGAGTGTCATTTGGAGCTAAATCTCTCATTTTTCACGACAACCAACTGTAGATCAACCACAAACAATCTGAAATGGGTAAAACTTGTTTTCCATTGGATACAGGGCTCCAATCCCATTCTGAAAAGGCGTTGTGGGCAAAAATCAAACAACCGCATCAAAAGTTATGGATGTTTGAAGTTTAGGTGGCAATTGGAGCAAAAACCCTCATTTCAACTGCAATCCATTATACGTCGACCACTAAATGAACTTGATCGAGTAAATCATATTCCCCTTTGGATGTATGGCTCTGAGCTCTTTCCAAAAAGGTGTTTTGTGCAAAATCCGGACATCCGGATCTAAAGTTATAGTTGTTTGAAGTTTAGGTGTCAGTTGGAGATAAATCTCACATTACCACTTCAAGTCAATGCATATCAACCACTAAATGAAATACATAGGGTAAAACTTGCTCTCCATTGAATGTAGGGCTCAGAGCTCATTTCGAAAAAGTGTTGTGGGCAATAATCACATAACCTGATCAAAAGTTATGGCTGTTTGTAGTTCAGGTGTCATTTGGAGCAACATTTTGCATTAACAGTGCAACCTGCTCAATATAGACAACTAAATGAACTGTAATGGATAAAATTTGTGCTTCAATGAATGTAGGGCTCCGATCTCATTCCTAAATGGTGTTGTCGGGGTAAAATCAGACAACCGGATCAAACATTATTGCTGCTTAAAGTTTGAGTGTCATTTGGAGCTAAATCTCTCACTTTCACTACAAACCGCATCTAAAATTCTTTCATTTTGAAATGTATGTGTTATTTGGAGCTAAATCTCGCATTACCACTACAACCCACTGTATATCGACCTCTAAACGACCTTGAATGGGTTAACTCCATTCTCCATTGAATTTTGGGCTCCGATCTCATTACGAAAAGGTATTGTGGGCGAAAATCGGACAACCGGATAAAAAGTTATAGATCTTTAAAGTTTAGTTCTCCTTTCGAGCTAAATACCTTATTACAAACCCGCTGTATATTGACCACTAAACAAACTGGATGGGTAAAATTTGCTCTCCATTGGATGTAGCGCTCCGAGCTCTTTACAAAAATGTATTGTGCGCAAAAATTGGACAGCAGGTCAAAAGTTACGGCTGTTACAGTTTATGTGTCAAGAGGAGCCCTCGTCACCATTGCAACCACCTGTATATTGACCACTAAAATGAGCTGGAAGGGTTTATAATTGTGCTCCATTGGATGTATGCCTCCGAGCGTATTCTGAAAAGGTGATGTGGGAAAAAAATCAAATATACAAATAAAAACTTATGCCTGTTGGAAGGTTTAGGTATTATTTGGAGCGAAATTTCGCATTACCGCTGCAACGCTCTAAATATTGACAACTAAATGAACTGGAATGGGTAAAACATGCGCTCCAATGAATGTAGTGCTACGAGCTCATTTCGAAAAGGTGTTGTGTGGTAAAATCAGGCAACCAGATCAAAAGTTATTGCGTTTTAAAGTTTGAGTGTCATTTGGAGCTAAATCTCTCATTTTTCACTACAACCACCCACTGTAGATCAACAACAAACGAACTAGAATGGGTAAAACTTGTTTTCCATTGGATACAGGGCTCCAATCCCATTCTGAAAGGCGTTGTGGGCAAAAATCAAACAACCGAATCAAAAGTTATGGATATTTGAAGTTTAGGTGCCAATTGGAGCAAAAACCCTCATTTCAACTGCAATCCACTATACGTCGACCACTAAATGAACTTGATCGAGTAAATCATATTCCCCTTAGGATGTATGGCTCTGAGATCTTTCCGAAAAGGTGTTTTGTGCAAAATCCGGACATTCGGATCTAAAGTTATAGTTGTTTGAAGTTTAGGTGTCAGTTGGAGCTAAATCCCAAATTACCACTTCAACTCAATGCATATCGACCACTAAATGAAATACATTGGGTAAAACTTGCTCTCCATTGAATGTAGGGCTCAGAGCTCATTTCGAAGAGGTGTTGTGTGCAAAAATCACACAACCTGATAAAAAGTTATGGCTGTTTGAAGTTCAGGTGTCATTTGGAGCTACATTTTGCATTAACAGTGCAACCCGCTCAATATAGACAACTAAATGAACTGTAATGGATAAAACTTGTGCTTCAATGAATGTAGGGCTCCGATCTCATTCCTAAATGGTGTTGTGGTGGTAAAATCAGACAACCGGATCAAACGTTATTGCTCCTTAAAGTTTGAGTGTCATTTGGAGCTAAATCTCTCACTTTCACTACAAACGGCATCTAAAATTCTTTCATTTTGAAATTTGTGTCATTTGGAGCTAAATCTCGCATTACCACTACAACCCACTATATATCGACCTCTAAACGACCTTGAATGGGTTAAATCCGTTCTCCATTGGATTTTGGGCTCTGATCTCATCACGAAAAGGTATTGTGGGCGAAAATCGGACAACCGGATAAAAAGTTATGGATTTTTAAAGTTTAGTTCTCCTTTCGAACTAAATACCTTATTACAAGCCCGCTGTATATTGACCACTAAACAAACTGGATGGGTAAAATTTGCTCTCCATTGGATGTAGCGCTCCGAGCTCTTTCCAAAAAGGTATTGTGCGCAAAAATCGGACAACCAGATCAAAAGTTACGGCTGTTACAGTTTATGTGTCAAGAGGAGCCCTCGTCACCATTGCAACCCCCTATATATTGACCACTAAAATGAGCTGGAAGGGTTTATAATTGTGCTCCATTGGATGTATGCCTCCGAGCATATACTGAAAAGGTGATGTGGGCAAAAATCAAATATACAAATAAAAAGTTATGCCTGTTGGAAGGTTTAGGTATTATTTGGAGCGAAATTTCGCATTACAGCTGCAATGCTCTAAATATTGACAACTTAATGAACTAGAATGGGTAAAACATGTGCTCCAATGAATGTAGTGCTACGAGCTCAATATTTGGATAGTTCGGCTCGATCCGGTCGCAACGGGCTTTGAATTTCTGAATTCCGACACCCGGATCAAAAGTTATGGTCGTTTTAAAATTGGATGTATTTTATGCCAAATCTCGCGTCTTCATCGCAACTGTTGTTCATCAACCACCCTGTTGAATCCAAAATTGCACCTCCACGATCTACTCGAGGGGATTGGGGGAAAAGGAGGCCGCGAGCAGCTGGTTACTTGGGTCGCGAGTGAAGAGGGGAGAAGAAGAGAGGGCCGCTAGCTTGCGGCGAGGCCAGACTTCGCCCGTCGCGGCAAAAGCCACTCCTGCGACGGGCTTTCCCTTTATTCAATAATCTGTCTTACAACTTGCCACTTTTAGTACATGGAAATGAAATGAGTACAAGAGGATGACAGATAAGAAAGACAAGTCGCCCAGGCTGTTTTTCTGAGGCCGCCCGGCCTGTTTCTTGAGGTCGCCCGGGCTGCTTTGTTGAGGCCGCCCGGCATGTTTCTTGAGGTCGCCCGGGCTGCTTTGTTGAGGTCGCTCGGAAAGGCCGCAGCTAGGTGCGGTCTGGCTGTTTCTAGCCGCTAGTTTTGCCCCCAACTTGCCTGTCCTTTGTTCATGGTCGAGGGTCCTATTTATAGGCTCTGGGTCGATGTCGTCACCTCCGGTGAGCCGGTGACTGGATCCCTACCTACGCGGTCTGAAGGAAGAGGCCGTCCGGCTTGGCGGCCTGACGGAGGAGGCCGCCACTGCTGGGCGGTCTGACGGAGGAAGCCGCCCCTGCTGGGCGGCCTGACGGAGGAGGCCGCCCCTGCTGGGCGGCCTGACGGAGGAGGCCGCCCCTGCTGGGCGGTCTGAGGGAGGAAGCCGCCCCTGCTGGGCGGCCTGACGGAGGAGGCGCCCCTGCTGGGCGGCCTGACGGAGGAGGCCGCCCCTGCTGGGCGGTCTGACGGAGGAGGCCGCCCCTGCTGGGCGGTCTGACGGAGGAGGCCGCCCCTGCTGGGCGGCCTGACGGAGGAGGCCGCCCCTGCTGGGCGGTCTAACGGAGGAGGCCGCCCCTGCTGGGCGGTCTGACGGAGGAGGCCGCCCCTGCTGGGCGGTCTGACGGAGTAGGCCGCCCCTGCCGGGCGGCTGACGGAGGAGGCCGCCCCTGCCGGGCGGTCTGACGGAGGAGGCCGCCCCTGCTGGGCGGCCTGACGGAGGCCACAAGCCTTGGGTGATCTGAAGGAGGAGGTCGTCCCTTCTTACCATTCTGGGCGCGTCATGTATAAAAACGCCGTGAAAAAGGCCTCCTCGGAGAGGATCGCCGTTTTCTGGGTAAACATAATCCCCGCACTTTTTCAAGTTCCATAGAGAACTTCGAAAAAGTAGAACTTACCCACGAAAATCGCGATCCGTATTTCACAAATTGTCTTCCTTCTGCGAGGGAGAAGAGTTAAGGCACTTATAAAAAAGGAGAAGAGTCTTGCAAGTACCTGATCATGCTTTGCCAATATATGGTAATTTCTGCAAGGCAAAAGTTAGAGCATGCAGAAAGAGATAGGAACACGCGAGTGCCTGGAGAGAACTCGCGATCACCTGCTAACCTCTGCAAAAGAAAGCTTAAGCAGGTATTTACTATAGCGCGAGTACATGAAGAGAGGGGCCAAAAAGTGCTAATCTCTGCAAAAGAGAACTCTAAGCGGGTGTAAAGCAAACTACAATGCGAGTACCTGAATAGAACTCACGAACACCTGCAAATCTATGCAAAAGAACTTAAAGTAGGCAAAAGAATCTATAACGCGAGTACCTGAAGAGAACTCGCGAACACCTGCTAACCTCTGCAAAAACAGAACTTAAAGCAGGCATATAAAACATAACGCGAGTACCTGAAGAGAACTCGCGAACACCTGCAATTTTCTGTAAAAGAGAATTCAAGGCAGGTATAAAACATAGCGCGAGTACCTGAAAAGAACTCGTGAATACCTGCTAATGTCTGCAAAAGGGCACTGAAACTAGGCATATAAAATACAATGCGAGTACCTGAAAAGAACTCGCGAAGACCTGCTAATCTCTGCAAAAGAGAACTCCAAGCAGGCATATAAAACATAACGCGAGTACCTGAAGAAACCTCGCGAACACCTGCTAATTTCTGCAAAACAGAACTCAAAGCAGACATTCAATATAACGCGAGTACCTGAAGAGAACTCGCGATCACCTGCTATTTTCTGCAAAAGAGGAATTAAAGCAGGTATACAAAACCTAATGCGAGTACCTGAAAAGAACTCGCGGATACCGGTTAATCTCTACAAAAGAGAACTCGAAGCAGGTATAAAACATAACAAGAGTATCTGAAGAGAACTCGCGAACACCTGCTAATCTCTACAAAAGAGAGAACTCAAGTGCAGGTATAAAACAATCTATAACGCGAGTACCTGAAGAGAACTCGCGAATACCTGCTAATCTCTGCAAAATAGAACTCAAAGCAGGTATAAAAAATAACGCGAGTACCTGAAAAGAACTCGCGAGTACCTGCTAATCTCTGCAAAAGAGAACTCCAAGCAGGCATTCAATATAACACGAGTACCTGAAAAGAACTCGCGGATACCGGTTAATCTCTACAAAAGAGAACTCGAAGCAGGTATAAAACATAACGCGAGTATCTGAAGAGAACTCGCGAACACCTGCTAATCTCTACAAAAGAGAGAACTCAAGTGCAGGTATAAAACAATCTATAACGCGAGTACCTGAAGAGAACTCGCGAATACCTGCTAATCTCTGCAAAATAGAACTCAAAGCAGGTATAAAAAATAACGCGAGTACCTGAAAAGAACTCGCGAGTACCTGCTAATCTCTGCAAAAGAGAACCCAAAGCAGATATAAAATATAACGCGAGTACCTGAAGACAACTCGTGAATACCTGCCAATCTCTGCAAAAGAGAACTCAAAGCAGGTATAAAACATAACGCGAGTACCTGAAAAGAACTCGCGAATACCTGTTAATCTCTGCAAAACAGAACATAAAGTAGGTATAAAACAATCTAATACGCGAGTACCTGAAGTGAACTCGCGAATATCTGCTAATATCTGCAAAACAGAACATAAAGCAGGTATAAAACAATCTAATACGCGAGTACCTGAAGAGAACTCGCGAATACCTGCTAATATCTGCAAAACAGAACATAAAGCAGGTATAAAACAATCTAATACGCGAGTACCTGAAGAGAACTCGCGAATACCTGCTAATATCTGCAAAACAGAACATAAAGCAGGTATAAAACAATCCAATACGCGAGTACCTGAAGAGAACTCGCGAATACCTGCTAATATCTGCAAAACAGAACATAAAGCAGGCATAAAACATAACGCGAGTACCTGAAGAGACCTCGCGAATACCTACTAATCTCTGCAAATGAGAACTCAAAGCAGGTATAAAACATAACGCGAGTACCTGAAGAGACCTCGCGAACACCTGCTAATCTCTGCAAAACAGAACATAAAGCAGGTATAAAATAATTTAATACGCGAGTACCTGAAGAGAACTCGCGAATACCTGCTAATATCTGCAAAACAGAACATAAAGCAGGTATAAAACATAATGCGAGTACCTGAAGAGAACTCGCGAACACCTGCTAATCTCTGCAAAAGAGAACTCAAAACAGGTATAAAACATAACGCGAGTACCTGAAGAGACCTCGCGAACACCTGCTAATCTTTGCAAAACAGAACATAAAGCAGGTATAAAATAATTTAATACGCGAGTACCTGAAGAGAACTCGCAAATACCTGCTAATATCTGCAAAACAGAACATAAAGCAGGTATAAAACATAATGCGAGTACCTGAAGAGAACTCGCGAACACCTGCTAATCTCTGCAAAAGAGAACTCAAAAGCAGGTATAAAACAATCTAATACGCGAGTACCTGAAGAGAACTCGTGAATACCTGCTAATATCTGCAAAACAGAACATAAAGCAGGTATAAAATAATCTAATATGCGAGTACCTGAAGAGAACTCGCAACCACCTGTTCATCTTCTCATATAAACATCTATAGAAAAGAAGTTTTTGGATGTCTAGATACAATATGGTGATATTCACCTCATTTGTAAGCAAAAAACTAGCATAGCACCTGTATCATATGCAAAGGAAGCAGTAATGCTCAATTGGAGCAACCACTATAATGTGGATATATAAAGATGAAACTATAAAGAGGCGACCTCAAAAGATGGGTTCAATTGCTTTTAAAGATTTGAGCGACCATCGGAAGACGGGTTTGATTGTCTTTAAGATTTTGGCGACCATCGAAAGATGGGTTTGATTGCCTTTAGAGATTTTGGCGACCATCGAAAGATGGGTTTGATTGCCTTTAGAGATTTTGGCGACCATCGAAAGATGGGTTTGATTGCCTTTAGAGATTTTGGCGACCATCGAAAGATGGGTTTGATTGCCTTTAAAGATTTTGGCGACCATCGAAAGATGGGTTTGATTGCCTTTAGAGATTTTGACGACCATCGAAAGATGGGTTTGATTGCCTTTAGAGATTTTGGCGACCATCGAAAGATGGGTTTGATTGCCTTTAGAGATTTTGGCGACCATCGAAAGATGGGTTTGATTGCCTTTAGAGATTTTGGCGACCATCGAAAGATGGGTTTGATTGCCTTTAGAGATTTTGGCGACCATCGAAAGATGGGTTTGATTGCCTTTAGAGATTTTGGCGACCATCGAAAGATGGGTTTGATTGCCTTTAGAGATTTTGGCGACCATCGAAAGATGGGTTTGATTGCCACAACATTCACAAGCCATTTTCAACCATGTATGCATTTGAAGGAAAGAGCTAATGTAAACATAACTGAAAGAGTTTTAAGACGAGCTTTAAGACAAACCTTTCTGCCAATGAAAGTAGATCCAGCATCACTTCGAGTGAATAATCGATATTGCTAGAAAAGATTTTACAATAATATTTTTAAGCAGCATATTCCCGCAGTTTGCCTTCTTTCGACAACTTCTCTACAAGCTTATGTAGAGCGCGACACTTTTCTGTATCATGACCCACACACATGTGGTATTGACAAAACAAGTCTTTGTGACAATTCCTATGATCAGGTCGCATGAGAGAAGGCCTTGTAAAACCAGGTTCTTGCTGGATAATCTGAAGAGCTTCTTTCATTGAGATAGTTAAACCTGTATACCTTCCTCGGAGCTTATCTTGCTTATGCGGGCGAGGAGAATTGCATGACCTGTAACTATAAGTCTGAGTTGGGATATGAGGGTTGACAAGACATAGCTCTGATTGATTTAGCTGCAGGAAACTTGGAGAAGCAGATAGATGCTCATAATCATAGCATATTTCACGTTGAGATGATAAGTTGGGACCTTGTTCATATTCTAACAAATAGCCACGGCGATTGATAGGAAGATGACCATGAGAAGAATAATCCTTCTGTTGTTGTTGGGGCCTCTGAATTAAAGAAGCAAAATAATCGGGGTTCGCATCCTCGGCCTTAATGAACTGATTTGCTATTTCAATAAGATGAGCATAAGATTCTGGCTCTTTCATGGTGACTTCAAACTTAAGAGGACCTTCCTGGAGACCATTAATTAAGGCATGTTTATAGAGACTTTGATCAGCATTAACAACATCAAGGATTTCTTTTTGAAAGCGATCGATGAAGTGAGCCGTGGATTCGTTATCCATTTGCTTGATCTGAAAAAGAGCTGGAAGACCTCTCTTACGTTTCCTTAAAGTGCTGAACCTCAAATAAAATTCTCTTCGAAGATCTCCGAAGCAATTGATCGATTGAGATGGTAAATGGTAGAACCAATCCAAAACTTGACCGTCAAAGGTCATGATGAGAAGTTTACACTTGATACCATCTGATAGAGCTCTTAGTGAGGTAGCTGCCTCAAAGGCTTGCAGATGAAAAACCGGATCACTCATTCCAGAATAGACTGGCAGACGAGGCTCTTTGAAGTCATTTGGGACTACTTCCCAACGAATTTTGTATGATAATGGGGAAGGTTCTTGTTCTTCTCCTGCAGGAATTGTTAGTCTATCAACAAGGTAAGGTGGATCACCCATACTAACCTTATGAGACTCATAATGAGGAATAGAGAGTCCTGCTGCTTCAGGTTGTAACAAATGTTCTAGATGACTGCTAGAAGGCTTGTCATAAGTAGCTGCTATAGTATTAAGTTGAGAATCCACTTGTCTTTTGAGGTGGGCGATCTCTGCTAATAGGGGGTTTATGTCATCACTTTGAACAGGAACTTCAAGACGATTGGAAGGATGCTCGAGGTCTTCTGACGGATGATCCATGAAAACAGGAAATGTTGAAAGAGAAAAACTGAAATAACTTTCAAACGGAGCCGAATTTCTGAAATCCGAGGGCTAAAAAGTGCCTGAACGGGAACCCAGTTCAATTTTTGGATAGCTCGGCTCAAGACGGTCGCGTCGGGCTTTGAATTTCTGAATTCCGACACCCGGATCAAAAGTTATGGCCGTTTTAAAATTGAAGGTATTTTAGGCCAAATCTCGCGTCTTCATCGCAACTGTTGTTCATCAACTACTCGCAATCTGAAGGTCGCGTGTTTCTGTTGAATCCAAAATTGCACCTCCACGATCTACTCGAGGGGATTGGGGGAAAAGGAGGCCGCGAGCAGCTGGTTACTTGGGTCGCGAGTGAAGAGGGGAGAAGAAGAGAGGGCCGCTAGCTTGCGGCGAGGCCAGACTTCGCCCGTCGCGGCAAAAGCCACTCCTGCGACGGGCTTTCCCTTTATTCAATAATCTGTCTTACAACTTGCCACTTTTAGTACATGGAAATGAAATGAGTACAAGAGGATGACAGATAAGAAAGACAAGTCGCCCAGGCTGTTTTTCTGAGGCCGCCCGGCCTGTTTCTTGAGGTCGCCCGGGCTGCTTTGTTGAGGCCGCCCGGCATGTTTCTTGAGGTCGCCCGGGCTGCTTTGTTGAGGTCGCTCGGAAAGGCCACAGCTAGGTGCGGTCTGGCTGTTTCTAGCCGCTAGTTTTGCCCCCAACTTGCCTGTCCTTTGTTCATGGTCGAGGGTCCTATTTATAGGCTCTGGGTCGATGTCGTCACCTCCGGTGAGCCGGTGACTGGATCCCTACCTGCGCGGTCTGAAGGAAGAGGCCGTCCGGCTTGGCGGCCTGACGGAGGAGGCCGCCACTGCTGGGCGGTCTGACGGAGGAAGCCGCCCCTGCTGGGCGGCCTGACGGAGGAGGCCGCCCCTGCTGGGCGGCCTGACGGAGGAGGCCGCCCCTGCTGGGCGGTCTGACGGAGGAAGCCGCCCCTGCTGGGCGGCCTGACGGAGGAGGCCGCCCCTGCTGGGCGGCCTGACGGAGGAGGCCGCCCCTGCTGGGCGGTCTGACGGAGGAGGCCGCCCCTGCTGGGCGGCCTGACGGAGGAGGCCGCCCCTGCTGGGCGGCCTGACGGAGGAGGCCGCCCCTGCTGGGCGGTCTGACGGAGGAGGCCGCCCCTGCTGGGCGGTCTGACGGAGGAGGCCGCCCCTGCTGGGCGGTCTGACGGAGTAGGCCGCCCCTGCCGGGCGGTCTGACGGAGGAGGCCGCCCCTGCCGGGCGGTCTGACGGAGGAGGCTGCCCCTGCTGGGCGGCCTGACGGAGGCCACACGCCTTGGGTGATCTGAAGGAGGAGGTCGTCCCTTCTTACCATTCTGGGCGCGTCATGTATAAAAACGCCGTGAAAAAGGCCTCCTCGGAGAGGATCGCCGTTTTCTGGGTAAACACACCCGCAATCTGAAGGTCGCGTGTTTCTGTTGAATCCAAAATTGCACCTCCACGATCTACTCGAGGGGATTGGGGGAAAAGGAGGCCGCGAGCAGCTGGTTACTTGGGTCGCGAGTGAAGAGGGGAGAAGAAGAGAGGGCCGCTAGCTTGCGGCGAGGCCAGACTTCGCCCGTCGCGGCAAAAGCCACTCCTGCGACGGGCTTTCCCTTTGTTCAATAATCTGTCTTACAACTTGCCACTTTTAATACATGGAAATGAAATGAGTACAAGAGGATGACAGGTAAGAAAAACAAGTCGCCCAGGATGTTTTGTTGAGGTCGCCCGGCCTGTTTGTTGAGGTCGCCCGGGCTGCTTTTCTGAGGCCGCCCGGCCTGTTTGTTGAGGACGCCCGGGCTGCTTTTCTGAGGCCGCCCGGCCTGGCCGCTGTTAGGTGCGGTCTGGCTGTTTCTAGCCGCTAGTTTTGCCCCCAACTTGCATGTCCTTTGTTCATGGTCGAGGGTCCTATTTATAGGCTCTGGGTCGATGTCGTCACCTCCGGTGAGCCGGTGACTGGATCACTACCTGCGCGGTCTGAAGGAAGAGGCCGTCCGGCTTGGCGGCCTGACGGCGGAGGCCGCCCCTGCTGGGCGGCCTGATGGAGGAGGCCGCCCCCTGCTGGGCGGCCTGACGGAGGAGGCCGCCCCCTGCTGGGGCGGCCTGACGGCGGAGGCCGCCCCTGCTGGGCGGCCTGACGGAAGAGGCCGCCCCCTGCTGGGCGGCCTGACGGCGGAGGCCGCCCCTGCTGGGCGGCCTGACGGAGGAGGCCGCCCCTGCTGGGCGGCCTGACGGAGTTTGCCGCCCCCTGCTGGGCGGCCTGACGGCGGAGGCCGCCCCTGCTGGGCGGCCTGACGGAGGAGGCCGCCCCCTGCTGGGCGGCCTGACGGCGGAGGCCGCCCCTGCTGGGCGGCCTGACGGAGGAGGCCGCCCCCTGCTGGGCGGCCTGACGGAGGAGGCCGCCCCCTGCTGGGCGGCCTGACGGAGGAGGCCGCCCCCTGCTGGGCGGCCTGACGGAGGAGGCCGCCCCCTACTGGGCGGCCTGACGGAGGAGGTTGCCCCCTGCTGGGCGGCCTGACGGAGGAGGCTGCCCCTGCTGGGCGGCCTGACGGCGGAGGCCGCCCCCTGCTGGGCGGCCTGACGGAGGAGGCCGCCCCCTGCTGGGCGGCCTGACGGAGGAGGCCGCCCCCTGCTGGGCGGCCTGACGGAGGAGGCCGCCCCCTGCTGGGCGGCCTGACGGAGGAGGCCGCCCCCTACTGGGCGGCCTGACGGAGGAGGTTGCCCCCTGCTGGGCGGCCTGACGGAGGAGGCTGCCCCTGCTGGGCGGCCTGACGGCGGAGGCCGCCCCCTGCTGGGCGGCCTGACGGAGGAGGCCGCCCCCTGCTGGGCAGCCTGACGGAGGAGGCCGCCCCCTGCTGGGCGGCCTGACGGAGGAGGCCGCCCCCTGCTGGGCGGCCTGACGGAGGAGGCCGCCCCCTGCTGGGCGGCCTGACGGAGGAGGCCGCCCCCTGCTGGGCGGCCTGACGGAGGAGGCCGCCCCCTCCTGGGCGGCCTGACGGAGGAGGCCGCCCCCTGCTGGGCGGCCTGACGGAGGAGGTTGCCCCCTGCTGGGCGGCCTGACGGAGGAGGCCGCCCCTGCTGGGCGGCCTGACGGCGGAGGCCGCCCCCTGCTGGGCGGCCTGACGGAGGAGGCCGCCCCCTGCTGGGCGGCCTGACGGAGGAGGCCGCCCCCTGCTCGGCGGCCTGACGGAGGAGGCCGCCCCCTGCTGGGCGGCCTGACGGAGGAGGCCGCCCCCTGCTGGGCGGCTTGACGGAGGAGGCCGCCCCCTGCTGGGCGGCCTGACGGAGGAGGCCCCCCCCTGCTGGGCGGCCTGACGGAGGAGGCCGCCCCCTGCTGGGCGGCCTGACGGAGGAGGCCGCCCCCTGCTGGGCGGCCTGACGGAGGAGGCTGCCCCCTGCTGGGCGGCCTGACGGAGGAGGCTGCCCCTGCTGGGCGGCCTGACGGCGGAGGCCGCCCCCTGCTGGGCGGCCTGACGGAGGAGGCCGCCCCCTGCTGGGCGGCCTGACGGAGGAGGGTGCCCCCTGCTGGGCGGCCTGACGGAGGAGGCTGCCCCTGCTGCGCGGCATGACGGCGGAGGCCGCCCCCTGCTGGGCGGCCTGACGGAGGAGGCCGCCCCCTGCTGGGCGGCCTGACGGAGGAGGCCGCCCCCTGCTGGGCGGTCTGAAGGAGGAGATCGCCCCTTCTTACCATTCCGGGCGCGTCATGTATAAAAACGTCGCGAAAAAGGCCTCCTCGGAGAGGATCGCCAATTTCTGGGTAAACATATGCGTCGACCACTAAATGAACTTGATCGAGTAAATCATATTCCCCTTTGGATGTATGGCTCTGAGCTCTTTCCAAAAAGGTGTTTTGTGCAAAATCCGGACATCCGGATCTAAAGTTATAGTTGTTTGAAGTTTAGGTGTCAGTTGGAGATAAATCTCACATTACCACTTCAAGTCAATGCATATCAACCACTAAATGAAATACATAGGGTAAAACTTGCTCTCCATTGAATGTAGGGCTCAGAGCTCATTTCGAAGAAGTGTTGTGGGCAATAATCACATAACCTGATCAAAAGTTATGGCTGTTTGTAGTTCAGGTGTCATTTGGAGCAACATTTTGCATTAACAGTGCAACCTGCTCAATATAGACAACTAAATGAACTGTAATGGATAAAATTTGTGCTTCAATGAATGTAGGGCTCCGATCTCATTCCTAAATGGTGTTGTGGGGGTAAAATCAGACAACCGGATCAAACGTTATTGCTGCTTAAAGTTTGAGTGTCATTTGGAGCTAAATCTCTCACTTTCACTACAAACCGCATCTAAAATTCTTTCATTTTGAAATTTATGTGTTATTTGGAGCTAAATCTCGCATTACCACTACAACCCACTGTATATCGACCTCTAAACGACCTTGAATGGGTTAAATCCATTCTCCATTGAATTTTGGGCTCCGATCTCATTACGAAAAGGTATTGTGGGCGAAAATCGGACAACCGGATAAAAAGTTATAGATCTTTAAAGTTTAGTTCTCCTTTCGAGCTAAATACCTTATTACAAACCCGCTGTATATTGACCGCTAAACAAACTGGATGGGTAAAATTTGCTCTCCATTGGATGTAGCGCTCCGAGCTCTTTACAAAAATGTATTGTGCGCAAAAATTGGACAGCAGGTCAAAAGTTACGGCTGTTACAGTTTATGTGTCAAGAGGAGCCCTCGTCACCATTGCAACCACCTGTATATTGACCACTAAAATGAGCTGGAAGGGTTTATAATTGTGCTCCATTGGATGTATGCCTCCGAGCGTATTCTGAAAAGGTGATGTGGGAAAAAAATCAAATATACAAATAAAAACTTATGCCTGTTGGAAGGTTTAGGTATTATTTGGAGCGAAATTTCGCATTACCGCTGCAACGCTCTAAATATTGACAACTAAATGAACTGGAATGGGTAAAACATGCGCTCCAATGAATGTAGTGCTACGAGCTCATTTCGAAAAGGTGTTGTGTGGTAAAATCAGGCAACCAGATCAAAAGTTATTGCGTTTTAAAGTTTGAGTGTCATTTGGAGCTAAATCTCTCATTTTTCACTACAACCACCCACTGTAGATCAACAACAAACGAACTAGAATGGGTAAAACTTGTTTTCCATTGGATACAGGGCTCCAATCCCATTCTGAAAGGCGTTGTGGGCAAAAATCAAACAACCGAATCAAAAGTTATGGATATTTGAAGTTTAGGTGCCAATTGGAGCAAAAACCCTCATTTCAACTGCAATCCACTATACGTCGACCACTAAATGAACTTGATCGAGTAAATCATATTCCCCTTAGGATGTATGGCTCTGAGATCTTTCCGAAAAGGTGTTTTGTGCAAAATCCGGACATTCGGATCTAAAGTTATAGTTGTTTGAAGTTTAGGTGTCAGTTGGAGCTAAATCCCAAATTACCACTTCAACTCAATGCATATCGACCACTAAATGAAATACATTGGGTAAAACTTGCTCTCCATTGAATGTAGGGCTCAGAGCTCATTTCGAAGAGGTGTTGTGTGCAAAAATCACACAACCTGATAAAAAGTTATGGCTGTTTGAAGTTCAGGTGTCATTTGGAGCTACATTTTGCATTAACAGTGCAACCCGCTCAATATAGACAACTAAATGAACTTTAATGGATAAAACTTGTGCTTCAATGAATGTAGGGCTCCGATCTCATTCCTAAATGGTGTTGTGGTGGTAAAATCAGACAACCGGATCAAACGTTATTGCTCCTTAAAGTTTGAGTGTCATTTGGAGCTAAATCTCTCACTTTCACTACAAACGGCATCTAAAATTCTTTCATTTTGAAATTTGTGTCATTTGGAGCTAAATCTCGCATTACCACTACAACACACTATATATCGACCTCTAAACGACCTTGAATGGGTTAAATCCGTTCTCCATTGGATTTTGGGCTCTGATCTCATCACGAAAAGGTATTGTGGGCGAAAATCGGACAACCGGATAAAAAGTTATGGATTTTTAAAGTTTAGTTCTCCTTTCGAACTAAATACTTTATTACAAGCCCGCTGTATATTGACCACTAAACAAACTGGATGGGTAAAATTTGCTCTCCATTGGATGTAGCGCTCCGAGCTCTTTCCAAAAAGGTATTGTGCGCAAAAATCGGACAACCAGATCAAAAGTTACGGCTGTTACAGTTTATGTGTCAAGAGGAGCCCTCGTCAACATTGCAACCCCCTATATATTGACCACTAAAATGAGCTGGAAGGGTTTATAATTGTGCTCCATTGGATGTATGCCTCCGAGCATATACTGAAAAGGTGATGTGGGCAAAAATCAAATATACAAATAAAAAGTTATGCCTGTTGGAAGGTTTAGGTATTATTTGGAGCGAAATTTCGCATTACAGCTGCAATGCTCTAAATATTGACAACTTAATGAACTAGAATGGGTAAAACATGTGCTCCAATGAATGTAGTGCTACGAGCTCATTTCGAAAAGGTGTTGTGTGGTAAAATCAGGCAACCTGATCAAAAGATGTTGCGGTTAAAAGTTTGAGTGTCATTTGGAGCTAAATCTCTCATTTTTCACTACAACCCACTGTAGATCCACCACAAACGAACTGGAATGGGTAAAACTTGTTTTCAATTGGATACAAGGCTCCAATCCCATTCTGAAAAGGCTTTGTGGGCAAAAATCAAACAACCGGATCAAAAGTTATGGATGTTTGAAGTTTAGGTGCCAAATGGAGCAAAAACCCTCATTTCAACTGCAATCCACTATACGTCGACCACTAAATGAACTTGATCGAGTAAATCATATTCTCCTTAGGATGTATGGCTCTGAGCTCTTTTCGAAAAGGTATTTTGTGCAAAATCCGGACATCCGGATCTAAAGTTATAGTTGTTTGAAGTTTAGGTGTCAGTTGGAGCTAAATCCCACATTACCACTTCAACTCAATGCATATCGACCAATAAATGAAATACATTGGGTAAGACTTGCTCTCCATTGAATGTAGGGCTCAGAGCTCATTTCGAAGAGGTGTTGTGGGCAAAAATCACACAACCTGATCAAAAGTTATGGCTGTTTGAAGTTCAGGTGTCATTTGGAGCTACATTTTGCATTAACAGTGCAACCCACTCAATATAGACAACTAAACGAACTGTAATGGATAAAACTTGTGCTTCAATGAATGTAGGGCTCCGATCTCATTCCTAAATGGTGCTGTGGTGGTAAAATCAGACAACCGGATCAAACGTAATTGCTCCTTAAAGTTTGAGTGTCATTTAGAGCTAAATCTCTCACTTTCACTACAAACCGCATTTAAAATTCTTTCATTTTGAAATATATGTGTCATTTGGAGCTAAATCTCGCATTACCACTATAACCCTGGTATATCGACCTCTAAACGACCTTGAATGGGTTAAATCCGTTCTCCATTGGATTTTGGGCTCCGATCTCATTACGAAAAGGTATTGTGGGCGAAAATCGGACAACTGGATAAAAAGTTATAGATCTTTAAAGTTTAGTTCTCCTTTCGAGCTAAATACCTTATTACAAACTCGCTGTATATTGACCACTAAACAAACTGGATGGGTAAAATTTGCTCTCTATTGGATGTAGGGCTCCGAGCTTTTTCCAAAAAGGTATTGTGCGCAAAAATCGGACAACCAGATCAAAAGTTATGGCTGTTACAGTTTATGTGTCAAGATGAGCCCTTGTCACCATTCCAACCGCCTGTATATTGACCACTAAAATGAGCTGGAAGGATTTATAATTGTGTTACATTGGATGTATGCCTCCGAGCATATTCCGAAAAGGTGATGTGGGCAAAAATCAAACATACAAATAAAAAGTTATGCCTGTTGGAAGGTTTAGGTGTTATTTGGAGCGAAATTTCGCATTACCACTGCAACGCTCTAAATATTGACAACTAAATGAACTGGAATGGGTAAAACATGTGCTCCAGTGAATGTAGTGCTACGAGCTCATTTCGAAAAGCTATTGTGTGGTAAAATCAGGCAATCAAATCAAAAGTTGTTGCGGTTTAAAGTTTGAGTGTCATTTGGAGCTAAATCTCTCATTTTTCACGACAACCAACTGTAGATCAACCACAAACAAACTGAAATGGGTAAAACTTGTTTTCCATTGGATACAGGGCTCCAATCCCATTCTAAAAAGGCGTTGTGGGCAAAAATCAAACAACCGCATCAAAAGTTATGGATGTTTGAAGCTTAGGTGGCAATTGGAGCAAAAACCCTCATTTCAACTGCAATCCATTATACGTCGACCACTAAATGAACTTGATCGAGTAAATCATATTCCCCTTTGGATGTATGGCTCTTAGCTCTTTCCGAAAAGGTGTTTTGTGCGAAATCCGGACATCCGGATCTAAAGTTATAGTTGTTTGAAGTTTAGGTGTCAGTTGGAGATAAATCTCACATTACCACTTCAACTCAATGCATATCAACCACTAAATGAAATACATAGGGTAAAACTTGCTCTCCATTGAATGTAGGGCTCAGAGCTCATTTCGAAGAGGTGTTGTGGGCAAAAATCACACAACCTGATCAAAAGTTATGGCTGTTTGTAGTTCAGGTGTCATTTGGAGCAACATTTTGCATTAACAGTGCAACCTGCTCAATATAGACAACTAAATGAACTGTAATGGATAAAATTTGTGCTTCAATGAATGTAGGGCTCCGATCTCATTCCTAAATGGTGTTGTGGGGGTAAAATCAGACAACCGGATCAAACGTTATTGCTGCTTAAAGTTTGAGTGTCATTTGGAGCTAAATCTCTCACTTTCACTACAAACCGTATCAAAAATTCTTTCATTTTGAAATTTATGTGTTATTTGGAGCTAAATCTCGCATTACCACTACAACCCACTGTATATCGACCTCTAAACGACCTTGAATGGGTTAAATCCATTCTCCATTGAATTTTGGGCTCCGATCTCATTACGAAAAGGTATTGTGGGCGAAAATCGGACAACCGGATAAAAAGTTATGGATCTTTAAAGTTTAGTTCTCCTTTCGAGCTAAATACCTTATTACAAACCCGCCGTATATTGACCACTAAACAAACTGGATGGGTAAAATTTGCTCTCCATTGGATGTAGCGCTCCGAGCTCTTTCCAAAAATGTATTGTGCGCAAAAATTGGACAACCATGTCAAAAGTTACGGCTGTTACAGTTTATGTGTCAAGAGGAGCCCTCGTCACCATTGCAACCACCTGTATATTGACCACTAAAATGAGCTGGAAGGGTTTATAATTGTGCTCCATTGGATGTATGCCTCCGAGCATATTCTGAAAAGGTGATGTGGGAAAAAATCAAATATACAAATAAAAAGTTATGCCTGTTGGAAGGTTTAGGTATTATTTGGAGCGAAATTTCGCATTACCGCTGCAACGCTCTAAATATTGACAACTAAATGAACTGGAATGGGTAAAACATGCGCTCCAATGAATGTAGTGCTACGAGCTCATTTCGAAAAGGTGTTGTGTGGTAAAATCAGGCAACCAGATCAAAAGTTGTTGCGTTTTAAAGTTTGAGTGTCATTTGGAGCTAAATCTCTCATTTTTCACTACAACCCACTATAGATCAACAACAAACGAACTGGAATGGGTAAAACTTGTTTTCCATTGGATATAGGGCTCCAATCCCATTCTGAAAGACGTTGTGGGCAAAAATCAAACAACCGGATCAAAAGTTATGGATATTTGAAGTTTAGGTGTCAATTGGAGCAAAAACCCTCATTTCAACTGCAATCCACTATACGTCGACCACTAAATGAACTTGATCGAGTAAATCATATTCCCCTTAGGATGTATGGCTCTGAGATCTTTCCGAAAAGGTGTTTTGTGCAAAATCCGGACATCCGGATCTAAAGTTATAGTTGTTTGAAGTTTAGGTGTCAGTTGGAGCTAAATCCCACATTACCACTTCAACTCAATGCATATCGACCACTAACTGAAATACATTGGGTAAAACTTGCTCTCCATTGAATGTAGGGCTCAGAGCTCATTTCGAAGAGGTGTCGTGTGCAAAAATCACACAACCTGATCAAAAGTTATGGCTGTTTGAAGTTCAGGTGTCATTTGGAGCTACATTTTGCATTAACAGTGCAAACCGCTCAATATAGACAACTAAATGAACTGTAATGGATAAAACTTGTGCTTCAATGAATGTAGGGCTCCGATCTCATTCCTAAATGGTGTTGTGGTGGTAAAATCAGACAACCGGATCAAACGTTATTGCTCCTTAAAGTTTGAGTGTCATTTGGAGCTAAATCTCTCACTTTCACTACAAACGACATCTAAAATTCTTTCATTTTGAAATTTATGTGTCATTTGGAGCTAAATCTCGTATTACCACTACAACCCACTATATATCGACCTCTAAACAACCTTGAATGGGTTAAATCCGTTCTCCATTGGATTTTGGGCTCTGATCTCATCACGAAAAGGTATTGTGGGCGAAAATCGGACAACCGAATAAAAAGTTATGGATTTTTAAAGTTTAGTTCTCTTTTCGAGCTAAATACCTTATTACAAGCCCGCTGTATATTGACCACTAAACAAACTGGATGGGTAAAATTTGCTCTCCATTGGATGTAGCGCTCCGAGCTCTTTCCAAAAAGGTATTGTGCGCAAAAATCGGACAACCAGATCAAAAGTTACGGCTGTTACAGTTTATGTGTCAAGAGGAGCCCTCGTCACCATTGCAACCCCCTGTATATTGACCACTAAAATGAGCTGGAAGGGTTTATAATTGTGCTCCATTGGATGTATGCCTCCGAGCATATTCTGAAAAGGTGATGTGGGCAAAAATCAAATATACAAATAAAAAGTTATGCCTGTTGGAAGGTTAAGGTATTATTTGGAGCGAAATTTCGCATTACAGCTGCAATGCTCTAAATATTGACAACTTAATGAACTCGAATGGGTAAAACATGTGCTCCAATGAATGTAGTGCTACGAGCTCATTTCGAAAAGGTGTTGTGTGGTAAAATCAGGCAACCAGATCAAAAGATGTTGCGGTTTAAAGTTTGAGTGTCATTTGGAGCTAAATCTCTCATTTTTCACTACAACCCACTGTAGATCAACCACAAACGAACTGGAATGGGTAAAACTTGTTTTCCATTGGATACAGGGCTCCAATCCCATTCTGAAAAGGCGTTGTGGGCAAAAATCAAACAACCGGATCAAAAGTTATGGATGTTTGAAGTTTAGGTGCCAATTGGAGCAAAAACCCTTATTTCAACTGCAATCCACTATACGTCGACCACTAAATGAACTTGATCGAGTAAATCATATTCTCCTTAGGATGTATGGCTCTGAGCTCTTTCCGAAAAGGTATTTTGTGCAAAATCCGGACATCCAGATCTAAAGTTATAGTTGTTTGAAGTTTAGGTGTCAGTTGGAGCTAAATCCCACATTCCCACTTCAACTCAATGCATATCGACCAATAAATGAAATACATTGGGTAAAACTTGCTCTCCATTGAATGTAAGGCTCAGAGCTCATTTCGAAGAGGTGTTGTGGGCAAAAATCACACAACCTGATCAAAAGTTATGGCTGTTTGAAGTTCAGGTGTCATTTGGAGCTACATTTTGCATTAACAGTGCAACCCACTCAATATAGACAACTAAACGAACTGTAATGGATAAAACTTGTGCTTCAATGAATGTAGGGCTCCGATATCATTCCTAAATGGTGCTGTGGTGGTAAAATCAGACAACCGGATCAAACGTAATTGCTCCTTAAAGTTTGAGTGTCATTTAGAGCTAAATCTCTCACTTTCACTACAAACCGCATTTAAAATTCTTTCATTTTGAAATATATGTGTCATTTGGAGCTAAATCTCGCATTACCACTACAACCCACTGTATATCGACCTCTAAACGACCTTGAATGGGTTAAATCCGTTCTCCATTGGATTTTGGGCTCCGATCTCATTACGAAAAGGTATTGTGGGTGAAAATCGGACAACTGGAAAAAAAGTTATAGATCTTTAAAGTTTAGTTCTCCTTTCGAGCTAAATACCTTATTACAAACTCGCTGTATATTGACCACTAAACAAACTGGATGGGTAAAATTTGCTCTCTATTAGATGTAGGGCTCCGAGCTCTTTCCAAAAAGGTATTGTGCGCAAAAATCGGACAACCAGATCAAAAGTTATGGCTGTTACAGTTTATGTGTCAAGATGAGCCCTTGTCACCATTGCAACCCCCTGTATATTGACCACTAAAATGAGCTGGAAGGATTTATAATTGTGTTACATTGGATGTATGCCTCCGAGCATATTCCGAAAAGTTGATGTGGGCAAAAATCAAACATACAAATAAAAAGTTATGCCTGTTGGAAGGTTTAGGTGTTATTTGGAGCGAAATTTCGCATTACCGCTGCAACGCTCTAAATATTGACAACTAAATGAACTGGAATGGGTAAAACATGTGCTCCAATGAATGTAGTGCTACGAGCTCATTTCGAAGAGTTGTTGTGTGGTAAAATCAGGAAACCAAATCAAAAGTTGTTGCGGTTTAAAGTTTGAGTGTCATTTGGAGCTAAATCTCTCATTTTTCACGACAACCAACTGTAGATCAACCACAAACAAACTGAAATGGGTAAAACTTGTTTTCCATTGGATACAGGGCTCCAATCCCATTCTGAAAAGGCGTTGTGGGCAAAAATCAAACAACCGCATCAAAAGTTATGGATGTTTGAAGTTTAGGTGGCAATTGGAGCAAAAACCCTCATTTCAACTGCAATCCATTATACGTCGACCACTAAATGAACTTGATCGAGTAAATCATATTCCCCTTTGGATGTATGGCTCTGAGCTCTTTCCGAAAAGGTGTTTTGTGCAAAATCCGGACATCCGGATCTAAAGTTATAGTTGTTTGAAGTTTAGGTGTCAGTTGGAGATAAATCTCACATTACCACTTCAACTCAATGCATATCGACCACTAAATGAAATACATAGGGTAAAACTTGCTCTCCATTGAATGTAGGGCTCAGAGCTCATTTCGAAGAGGTGTTGTGGGCAAAAATCACACAACCTGATCAAAAGTTATGGCTGTTTGTAGTTCAGGTGTCATTTGGAGCAACATTTTGCATTAACAGTGCAACCTGCTCAATATAGACAACTAAATGAACTGTAATGGATAAAACTTGTGCTTCAATGAATGTAGGGCTCCGATCTCATTCCTAAATGGTGTTGTGGGGGTAAAATCAGACAACCGGATCAAACGTTATTGCTGCTTAAAGTTTAAGTGTAATTTGGAGCTAAATCTCTCACTTTCACTACAAACCGCATCTAAAATTCTTTCATTTTGAAATTTATGTGTCATTTGGAGCTAAATCTCGCATTACCACCACAACCCACTGTATATCGACCTCTAAACGACCTTGAATGGGTTAAATCCATTCTCCATTGAATTTTGGGCTCCGATCTCATTACGAAAAGGTATTGTGGGCGAAAATCGGACAACCGGATAAAAAGTTATGGATCTTTAAAGTTTAGTTCTCCTTTCGAGCTAAATACCTTATTACAAACCCGTTGTATATTGACCACTAAACAAACTGGATGGGTAAAATTTGCTCTCCATTGGATGTAGCGCTCCGAGCTCTTTCCAAAAATGTATTGTGCGCAAAAATTGGACAACCAGGTCAAAAGTTACGGCTGTTACAGTTTATGTGTCAAGAGGAGCCCTCGTCACCATTGCAACCACCTGTATATTGACCACTAAAATGAGCTGGAAGGGTTTATAATTGTGCTCCATTGGATGTATGCCTCCGAGCATATTCTGAAAAGGTGATGTGGGAAAAAATCAAATATACAAATAAAAAGTTATGCCTGTTGGAAGGTTTAGGTATTATTTGGAGCGAAATTTCGCATTACCGCTGCAACGCTCTAAATATTGACAACTAAATGAACTGGAATGGGTAAAACATGCGCTCCAATGAATGTAGTGCTACGAGCTCATTTCGAAAAGGTGTTGTGTGGTAAAATCAGGCAACCAGATCAAAAGTTGTTGCGTTTTAAAGTTTGAGTGTCATTTGGAGCAAAATCTTTCATTTTTCACTACAACCCACTATAGATCAACAACAAACGAACTGGAATGGGTAAAACTTATTTTCTATTGGATACAGGGCTCCAATCCCATTCTGAAAGGCGTTGTGGGCAAAAATCAAACAACCGGTTCAAAAGTTATGGATATTTGAAGTTTAGGTGCCAATTGGAGCAAAAACCCTCATTTCAACTGCAATCCACTATACGTCGATCACTAAATGAACTTGATCGAGTAAATCATATTCCCCTTAGGATGTATGGCTCTGAGATCTTTCCGAAAAGGTGTTTTGTGCAAAATCCGGACATCCGAATCTAAAGTTATAGTTGTTTGAAGTTTAGGTGTCAGTTGGAGCTAAATCCCACATTACCACTTCAACTCAATGCATATCGACCACTAAATGAAATACATTGGGTAAAACTTGCTCTCCATTGAATGTAGGGCTCAGAGCTCATTTCGAAGAGGTGTTGTGTGCAAAAATCACACAACCTGATCAAAAGTTATGGCTGTTTGAACTTCAGGTGTCATTTGGAGCTACATTTTGCATTAACAGTGCAAACCGCTCAATATAGACAACTAAATGAACTGTAATGGATAAAACTTGTGCTTCAATGAATGTAGGGCTCCGATCTCATTCCTAAATGGTGTTGTGGTGGTAAAATCAGACAACCAGATCAAACGTTATTGCTCCTTAAAGTTTGAGTGTCATTTGGAGCTAAATCTCTCACTTTCACTACAAACGGCATCTAAAATTCTTTCATTTTGAAATTTATGTGTCATTTGGAGCTAAATCTCGCATTACCACTACAACCCACTATATATCGACCTCTAAACAACCTTGAATGGGTTAAATCCGTTCTCCAGTGGATTTTGGGCTCTGATCTCATCACGAAAAGGTATTGTGGGCGAAAATCGGACAACCGGATAAAAAGTTATGGATTTTTAAAGTTTAGTTCTCTTTTCGAGCTAAATACTTTATTACAAGCCCGCTGTATATTGACCACTAAACAAACTGGATGGGTAAAATTTGCTCTCCATTGGATGTAGCGCTCCGAGCTCTTTCCAAAAAGGTATTGTGCGCAAAAATCGGACAACCAGATCAAAAGTTACGGCTGTTACAGTTTATGTGTCAAGAGGAGCCCTCGTCACCATTGCAACCCCCTGTATATTGACCACTAAAATGAGCTGGAAGGGTTTATAATTGTGCTCCATTGGATGTATGCCTCCGAGCATATTCTGAAAAGGTGATGTGGGCAAAAATCAAATATACAAATAAAAAGTTATGCCTGTTGGAAGGTTAAGGTATTATTTGGAGCGAAATTTCGCATTACAGCTGCAATGCTCTAAATATTGACAACTTAATGAACTGGAAAGGGTAAAACATGTGCTCCAATGAATGTAGTGCTACGAGCTCATTTCGAAAAGGTGTTGTGTGGTAAAATCAGGCAACCAGATCAAAAGATGTTGCGGTTTAAAGTTTGAGTGTCATTTGGAGCTAAATCTCTCATTTTTCACTACAACCCACTGTAGATCAACCACAAACGAACTGGAATGGGTAAAACTTGTTTTCCATTGGATACAGGGCTCCAATCCCATTCTGAAAAGGCGTTGTGGGCAAAAATCAAACAACCGGATCAAAAGTTATGGATGTTTGAAGTTTAGGTGCCAATTGGAGCAAAAACCCTTATTTCAACTGCAATCAACTATACGTCGACCACTAAATGAACTTGATCGAGTAAATCATATTCTCCTTAGGATGTATGGCTCTGAGCTCTTTCCGAAAAGGTATTTTGTGCAAAATCCGGACATCCAGATCTAAAGTTATAGTTGTTTGAAGTTTAGGTGTCAGTTGGAGCTAAATCCCACATTCCCACTTCAACTCAATGCATATCGACCAATAAATGAAATACATTGGGTAAAACTTGCTCTCCATTGAATGTAAGGCTCAGAGCTCATTTCGAAGAGGTGTTGTGGGCAAAAATCACACAACCTGATCAAAAGTTATGGCTGTTTGAAGTTCAGGTGTCATTTGAGGCTACATTTTGCATTAACAGTGCAACCCACTCAATATAGACAACTAAACGAACTGTAATGGATAAAACTTGTGCTTCAATGAATGTAGGGCTCCGATCTCATTCCTAAATGGTGCTGTGGTGGTAAAATCAGACAACCGGATCAAACGTAATTGCTCCTTAAAGTTTGAGTGTCATTTAGAGCTAAATCTCTCACTTTCACTACAAACCGCATTTAAAATTCTTTCATTTTGAAATATATGTGTCATTTGGAGCTAAATCTCGCATTACCACTACAACCCACTGTATATCGACCTCTAAACGACCTTGAATGGGTTAAATCCGTTCTCCATTGGATTTTGGGCTCCGATCTCATTACGAAAAGGTATTGTGGGCGAAAATCGGACAACTGGAAAAAAAGTTATAGATCTTTAAAGTTTAGTTCTCCTTTCGAGCTAAATACCTTATTACAAACTCGCTGTATATTGACCACTAAACAAACTGGATGGGTAAAATTTGCTCTCTATTAGATGTAGGGCTCCGAGCTCTTTCCAAAAAGGTATTGTGCGCAAAAATCGGACAACCAGATCAAAAGTTATGGCTGTTACAGTTTATGTGTCAAGATGAGCCCTTGTCACCATTGCAACCCCCTGTATATTGACCACTAAAATGAGCTGGAAGGATTTATAATTGTGTTACATTGGATGTATGCCTCCGAGCATATTCCGAAAAGTTGATGTGGGCAAAAATCAAACATACAAATAAAAAGTTATGCCTGTTGGAAGGTTTAGGTGTTATTTGGAGCGAAATTTCGCATTACCGCTGCAACGCTCTAAATATTGACAACTAAATGAACTGGAATGGGTAAAACATGTGCTCCAATGAATGTAGTGCTACAAGCTCATTTCGAAAAGCTGTTGTGTGGTAAAATCAGGAAACCAAATCAAAAGTTGTTGCGGTTTAAAGTTTGAGTGTCATTTGGAGCTAAATCTCTCATTTTTCACGACAACCAACTGTAGATCAACCACAAACAAACTGAAATTGGTAAAACTTGTTTTCCATTGGATACAGGGCTCCAATCCCATTCTGAAAAGGCGTTGTGGGCAAAAATCAAACAACCGCATCAAAAGTTATGGATGTTTGAAGTTTAGGTGGCAATTGGAGCAAAAACCCTCATTTCAACTGCAATCCATTATACGTCGACCACTAAATGAACTTGATCGAGTAAATCATATTCCCCTTTGGATGTATGGCTCTGAGCTCTTTCCGAAAAGGTGTTTTGTGCAAAATCCGGACATCCGGATCTAAAGTTATAGTTGTTTGAAGTTTAGGTGTCAGTTGGAGATAAATCTCACATTACCACTTCAACTCAATGCATATCGACCACTAAATGAAATACATAGGGTAAAACTTGCTCTCCATTGAATGTAGGGCTCAGAGCTCATTTCGAAGAGGTGTTGTGGGCAAAAATCACACAACCTGATCAAAAGTTATGGCTGTTTGTAGTTCAGGTGTCATTTGGAGCAACATTTTGCATTAACAGTGCAACCTGCTCAATATAGACAACTAAATGAACTGTAATGGATAAAACTTGTGCTTCAATGAATGTAGGGCTCCGATCTCATTCCTAAATGGTGTTGTGGGGGTAAAATCAGACAACCGGATCAAACGTTATTGCTGCTTAAAGTTTAAGTGTAATTTGGAGCTAAATCTCTCACTTTCACTACAAACCGCATCTAAAATTCTTTCATTTTGAAATTTATGTGTCATTTGGAGCTAAATCTCGCATTACCACTACAACCCACTGTATATCGACCTCTAAACGACCTTGAATGGGTTAAATCCATTCTCCATTGAATTTTGGGCTCCGATCTCATTACGAATGTTGAATCCAAAATGGCACCTCCACGATCTACTCGAGGAAATAGGGGGAAAAGGAGGCCGCGAGCAGCTGGTTACTTGAGTTGCGAGTGAAGAGGGGAGAAGAGAAGAAGAGAGGGCCGCTAGCTTGCGGCGAGGCCAGACTTCGCCCGCCGCGGCAAATGCCACTCCTGCGACGGGCTTTCACTTTATTTAATAATCTGTATTACAGCTCATTGTATTTAGTACATGGAAAATTGAATGAATACAAGAGAGTTGCGGGTAAGAAAAGAGTAAGCCGCGCGAGCTGTTTGCCGAGGTCGCCCGGACAAGTCGCTGAGGTCGCCCGGACAGGTCACCCGGACAGGTCGCCCGGACAGGTCTCCCGGACAGGTCGCCCGGACAGGTCGCCCGGACAGGTCGCCCGGACAGGTCGCCCGGACAGGTCGCGGCTTGATGCGGTCTGACTGTTTCTAACCGCCGGTTTTGCCCCCAGCTTGCCTGTCCCTTCTTCATGGTCGAGGGTCCTATTTATAGGCTCTGGGTCGATGTCGTCACCTCCGGTGAGCCGGTGACTGGAGTTCTACCCGCGCGGACTGAAGGAGGAGGTCGCCAACCCGCACGGACTGAAGGAGGAGGCCGCCTACCCGCGCGGACTGAAGGAGGAGGCCGCCTACCCGCGCGGACTGAAGGAGGAGGCCGCCTACCCGCGCGGACTGAAGGAGGAGGCCGCCTACCCGCGCGGACTGAAGGAGGAGGCCGCCTACCCGCGCGGACTGAAGGAGGAGGCCGCCTACCCGCGCGGACTGAAGGAGGAGGCCGCCTACCCGCGCGGACTGAAGGAGGAGGCCGCCTACCCGCACGGACTGAAGGAGGAGGCCGCCTACCCGCGCGGACTGAAGGAGGAGGCCGCCTACCCGCGCGGACTGAAGGAGGAGGTCGCCTACCCGCGCGGACTGAAGGAGGAGGCCGCCCGCACAGACTGAAGGAGGAGGCCGCCTACCCACGCGGACTGAAGGAGGAGGCCGCCTACCCGCGCAGACTGAAGGAGGAGACCGCTACCCGCGCGGTCTGAAGGGAGAGACCGCCCCACCTGGGCGACTTGAAGGGAGAAGCCGCCCCACCTGGGCGGTTTGAATGGAGAGGCTGCCCCACTTGGGCGGTTTGAATGGAGAGGCCGCCCCACTTGGGCGGTTTGAAGGATGAGGCTGCCCCACTTGGGCGGTTTGAAGGATGAGGCTGCCCCTTCTTACCACTTCGGGTGTAAAAAGTGCCTTCGCGTGAGGTCTAATCCTTCCCGGGCGCATAATCTGCAAATATGTAACAAAACAGGCCTCCCAGGGTAGGATCACCGATTTCTGGGTCAACAACGAAAAGGTATTGTGGGCGAAAATCGGACAACCGGATAAAAAGTTATGGATCTTTAAAGTTTAGTTCTCCTTTCGAGCTAAATACCTTATTACAAACCCGTTGTATATTGACCACTAAACAAACTGGATGGGTAAAATTTGCTCTCCATTGGATGTAGCGCTCCGAGCTCTTTCCAAAAATGTATTGTGCGCAAAAATTGGACAACCAGGTCAAAAGTTACGGCTGTTACAGTTTATGTGTCAAGAGGAGCCCTCGTCACCATTGCAACCACCTGTATATTGACCACTAAAATGAGCTGGAAGGGTTTATAATTGTGCTCCATTGGATGTATGCCTCCGAGCATATTCTGAAAAGGTGATGTGGGAAAAAATCAAATATACAAATAAAAAGTTATGCCTGTTGGAAGGTTTAGGTATTATTTGGAGCGAAATTTCGCATTACCGCTGCAACGCTCTAAATATTGACAACTAAATGAACTGGAATGGGTAAAACATGCGCTCCAATGAATGTAGTGCTACGAGCTCATTTCGAAAAGGTGTTGTGTGGTAAAATCAGGCAACCAGATCAAAAGTTGTTGCGTTTTAAAGTTTGAGTGTCATTTGGAGCAAAATCTCTCATTTTTCACTACAACCCACTATAGATCAACAACAAACGAACTGGAATGGGTAAAACTTATTTTCCATTGGATACAGGGCTCCAATCCCATTCTGAAAGGCGTTGTGGGCAAAAATCAAACAACCGGTTCAAAAGTTATGGATATTTGAAGTTTAGGTGCCAATTGGAGCAAAAACCCTCATTTCAACTGCAATCCACTATACGTCGATCACTAAATGAACTTGATCGAGTAAATCATATTCCCCTTAGGATGTATGGCTCTGAGATCTTTCCGAAAAGGTGTTTTGTGCAAAATCCGGACATCCGGATCTAAAGTTATAGTTGTTTGAAGTTTAGGTGTCAGTTGGAGCTAAATCCCACATTACCACTTCAACTCAATGCATATCGACCACTAAATGAAATACATTGGGTAAAACTTGCTCTCCATTGAATGTAGGGCTCAGAGCTCATTTCGAAGAGGTGTTGTGTGCAAAAATCACACAACCTGATCAAAAGTTATGGCTGTTTGAACTTCAGGTGTCATTTGGAGCTACATTTTGCATTAACAGTGCAAACCGCTCAATATAGACAACTAAATGAACTGTAATGGATAAAACTTGTGCTTCAATGAATGTAGGGCTCCGATCTCATTCCTAAATGGTGTTGTGGTGGTAAAATCAGACAACCGGATCAAACGTTATTGCTCCTTAAAGTTTGAGTGTCATTTGGAGCTAAATCTCTCACTTTCACTACAAACGGCATCTAAAATTCTTTCATTTTGAAATTTATGTGTCATTTGGAGCTAAATCTCGCATTACCACTACAACCCACTATATATCGACCTCTAAACAACCTTGAATGGGTTAAATCCATTCTCCAGTGGATTTTGGGCTCTGATCTCATCACGAAAAGGTATTGTGGGCGAAAATCGGACAACCGGATAAAAAGTTATGGATTTTTAAAGTTTAGTTCTCTTTTCGAGCTAAATACTTTATTACAAGCCCGCTGTATATTGACCACTAAACAAACTGGATGGGTAAAATTTGCTCTCCATTGGATGTAGCGCTCCGAGCTCTTTCCAAAAAGGTATTGTGCGCAAAAATCGGACAACCAGATCAAAAGTTACGGCTGTTACAGTTTATGTGTCAAGAGGAGCCCTCGTCACCATTGCAACCCCCTGTATATTGACCACTAAAATGAGCTGGAAGGGTTTATAATTGTGCTCCATTGGATGTATGCCTCCGAGCATATTCTGAAAAGGTGATGTGGGCAAAAATCAAATATACAAATAAAAAGTTATGCCTGTTGGAAGGTTAAGGTATTATTTGGAGCGAAATTTCGCATTACAGCTGCAATGCTCTAAATATTGACAACTTAATGAACTGGAATGGGTAAAACATGTGCTCCAATGAATGTAGTGCTACGAGCTCATTTCGAAAAGGTGTTGTGTGGTAAAATCAGGCAACCAGATCAAAAGATGTTGCGGTTTAAAGTTTGAGTGTCATTTGGAGCTAAATCAATCATTTTTCACTACAACCCACTGTAGATCAACCACAAACGAACTGGAATGGGTAAAACTTGTTTTCCATTGGATACAGGGCTCCAATCCCATTCTGAAAAGGCGTTCTGGGCAAAAATCAAACAACCGGATCAAAAGTTATGGATGTTTGAAGTTTAGGTGCCAATTGGAGCAAAAACCCTTATTTCAACTGCAATCCACTATACGTCGACCACTAAATGAACTTGATCGAGTAAATCATATTCTCCTTAGGATGTATGGATCTGAGCTCTTTCCGAAAAGGTATTTTGTGCAAAATCCGGACATCCAGATCTAAAGTTATAGTTGTTTGAAGTTTAGGTGTCAGTTGGAGCTAAATCCCACATTACCACTTCAACTCAATGCATATCGACCAATAAATGAAATACATTGGGTAAAACTTGCTCTCCATTGAATGTAAGGCTCAGAGCTCATTTCGAAGAGGTGTTGTGGGCAAAAATCACACAACCTGATCAAAAGTTATGGCTGTTTGAAGTTCAGGTGTCATTTGAGGCTACATTTTGCATTAACAGTGCAACCCACTCAATATAGACAACTAAACGAACTGTAATGGATAAAACTTGTGCTTCAATGAATGTAGGGCTCCGATCTCATTCCTAAATGGTGCTGTGGTGGTAAAATCAGACAACCGGATCAAACGTAATTGCTCCTTAAAGTTTGAGTGTCATTTAGAGCTAAATCTCTCACTTTCACTACAAACCGCATTTAAAATTTTTTCATTTTGAAATATATGTGTCATTTGGAGCTAAATCTCGCATTACCACTACAACCCACTGTATATCAACCTCTAAACGACCTTGAATGGGTTAAATCCGTTCTCCATTGGATTTTGGGCTCCGATCTCATTACGAAAAGGTATTGTGGGCGAAAATCGGACAACTGGAAAAAAAGTTATAGATCTTTAAAGTTTAGTTCTCCTTTCGAGCTAAATACCTTATTACAAACTCGCTGTATATTGACCACTAAACAAACTGGATGGGTAAAATTTGCTCTCCATTGGATGTAGGGCTCCGAGCTCTTTCCAAAAAGGTATTGTGCGCAAAAATCGGACAACCAGATCAAAAGTTATGGCTGTTACAGTTTATGTGTCAAGATGAGCCCTTGTCACCATTGCAACCCCCTGTATATTGACCACTAAAATGAGCTGGAAGGATTTATAATTGTGTTACATTGGATGTATGCCTCCGAGCATATTCCGAAAAGTTGATGTGGGCAAAAATCAAACATACAAATAAAAAGTTATGCCTGTTGGAAGGTTTAGGTGTTATTTGGAGCGAAATTTCGCATTACCGCTGCAACACTCTAAATATTGACAACTAAATGAACTGGAATGGGTAAAACATGTGCTCCAATGAATGTAGTGCTACGAGCTCATTTCGAAAAGCTGTTGTGTGGTAAAATCAGGAAACCAAATCAAAAGTTGTTGCGGTTTAAAGTTTGAGTGTCATTTGGAGCTAAATCTCTCATTTTTCACGACAACCAACTGTAGATCAACCACAAACAAACTGAAATGGGTAAAACTTATTTTCCATTGGATACAGGGCTCCAATCCCATTCTGAAAAGGCGTTGTGGGCAAAAATCAAACAACCGCATCAAAAGTTATGGATGTTTGAAGTTTAGGTGGCAATTGGAGCAAAAACCCTCATTTTAACTGCAATCCATTTTACGTCGACCACTAAATGAACTTGATCGAGTAAATCATATTCCCCTTTGGATGTATGGCTCTGAGCTCTTTCCGAAAAGGTGTTTTGTGCAAAATCCGGACATCCGGATCTAAAGTTATAGTTGTTTGAAGTTTAGGTGTCAGTTGGAGATAAATCTCACATTACCACTTCAACTCAATGCATATCGACCACTAAATGAAATACATAGGGTAAAACTTGCTCTCCATTGAATGTAGGGCTCAGAGCTCATTTCGAAGAGGTGTTGTGGGCAAAAATCACACAACCTGATCAAAAGTTATGGCTGTTTGTAGTTCAGGTGTCATTTGGAGCAACATTTTGCATTAACAGTGCAACCTGCTCAATATAGACAACTAAATGAACTGTAATGGATAAAACTTGTGCTTCAATGAATGTAGGGCTCCGATCTCATTCCTAAATGGTGTTGTGGGGGTAAAATCAGACAACCGGATCAAACGTTATTGCTGCTTAAAGTTTAAGTATCATTTGGAGCTAAATCTCTCACTTTCACTACAAACCGCATCTAAAATTCTTTCATTTTGAAATTTATGTGTCATTTGGAGCTAAATCTCCCATTACCACTACAACCCACTGTATATCGACCTCTAAACGACCTTGAATTGGTTAAATCCATTCTCCATTGAATTTTGGGCTCCGATCTCATTACGAAAAGGTATTGTGAGCGAAAATCGGACAACCGGATAAAAAGTTATGGATCTTTAGAGTTTAGTTCTCCTTTCGAGCTAAATACCTTATTACAAACCCGCTGTATATTGACCACTAAACAAACTGGATGGGTTAATAATTGTGCTCCATTGGATGTATGCCTCCGAGCATATTCCGAAAAGGTGATGTGGGCAAAAATCAAACATACAAATAAAAAAGTTATGCCTGTTGGAAGGTTTAGGTGTTATTTGGAGCGAAATTTTGCATTACCGCTGCAACGCTCTAAATATTGACAACTAAATGAACTGGAATGGGTAAAACATGTGCTCCAATGAATGTAGTGCTACGAGCTCATTTCGAAAAGGTGTTGTGTGGTAAAATCAGGCAACCAGATCAAAAGTTGTTGCGGTTTAAAGTTTGAGTGTCATTTGGAGCTAAATCTCTCATTTTTCACTACAACCCACTGTAGATCATCCACAAACGAACTGGAATGGGTAAAACTTGTTTTCCATTGGATACAGGGCTCCAATCCCATTCTGAAAAGGCATTGTGGGCAAAAATCAAACAACCGGATCAAAAGTTATTGATGTTTGAAGTTTAGGTGCCAATTGTAGCAAATACCCTCATTTCAACTGCAATCCACTATACATCGACCACTAAATGAACTTGATCGAGTAAATCATATTCCCCTTAGGATGTATGGCTCTGAGCTCTTTTCGAAATGATGTTTTGTGCAAAATCCGGACATCCGGATCTAAAGTTATAGCTGTTTGAAGTTTAGGTGTCAGTTGGAGCTAAATCCCACATTACCACGTCAACTCAAAGCATATCGACCACTAAATGAAATACATTGGGTAAAACTTGCTCTCCATTGAATGTAGGGCTCAGAGCTCATTTCGAAGAGGTGTTGTGGGCAAAAATCACACAACCTGATCAAAAGTTATTGCTGTTTAAAGTTCAGGTGTCATTTGTAGCTACATTTTGCATTAACAGTGCAACCCGCTCAATATAGACAACTAAATGAACTGTAATGGATAAAACTTGTGCTTTAATGAATGTAGGGCTCCGATCTCATTCCTAAATGGTATTGTGGTGGTAAAATCAGACAACTGGATCAAACGTTATTGCTCCTTAAAGTTTGAGTGTCATTTGGAGCTAAATCTCTCACTTTCACTACAAACCGCATCTAAAATTCTTTCATTTTGAAATTTATGTATCATGGAGCTAAATCTCGCATTACCACTACAACCCACTGTATATCGACCTCTAAACGACCTTGAATGGGTTAAATCCGTCCTCTATTGGATTTTGGGCTCCGATCTCATTACGAAAAAGGTATTGTGGGCGAAAATCGGACAACCGGATAAAAAGTTATGGATCTTTAAAGTTTAGTTCTCCTTTCGAGCTAAATACCTTATTACAATCCCGTTGTATATTGACCACTAAACATACTGGATGGGTAAAATTTGCTCTCCATTGGATGTAGAGCTCCGAGCTCTTTCCAAAAAGGTATTGTGCGCAAAAATCGGACAACCAGATCAAAAGTTATGGCTGTTACAGTTTATGTGTCAAGAGGTGCCCTCGTCACCATTGCAACCCCCTGTATATTGACCACTAAAATGAGCTGGAAGGGTTTATAATTGAGCTCCATTGGATGTATGCTTCCGAGCATATTCCGAAAAGGTGATGTGGGCAAAAATCAAACATACAAATAAAAAGAAATTTCGCATTACCGCTGCAACGCTCTAAATATTGACAACTAAATGAACTGGAATGGGTATAACATGTGCTCCAATGAATGTATTGCTACGAGCTCATTTCGAAAAGGTGTTGTGTTGTAAAATCAGGCAACCAGATCAAAAGATGTTGCGGTTTAAAGTTTGAGTGTCATTTGGAGCTAAATCTCTCATTTTTCACTACAACCCACTGTAGATCAACCACAAACGAACTGGAATTGGTAAAACTTGTTGTCCTTTGGATGTAGGGCTCCGATCCCATTCCGAAGAGGCATTGTGGGCAAAAAACAGACAAACGGATCAAAAGTTATGGATGTTTGAAATTTAGGTGCCAATTGGAGCAAAAACCCTCATTTCAACTGCAATCCACTATACGTCGACCACAAAATGAACTTGATCGAGTAAATCATACTCCCCTTAGGATGTATGCTCTGAGCTCTTTCCGAAAAGGTGTTTTGTGCAAAATCCGGACATCCGGATCTAAAGTTATAGCTGTTTGAAGTTTAGGTGTCAGTTGGAGCTAAATCCCACATTACCACTTTAACTCAATGCATATCGACCACTAAATGAAATACATTGTGTAAAACTTACTCTCCATTGAATGTAGGGCTCAGAGCTCATTTCGAAGAGGTGTCTTGGGCAAAAATCACACAACCTGATCAAAAGTTATGGCTGTTTGAAGTTCAGGTGTCATTTGGAGCTACATTTTGCATTAACAGTGCAGCCCGCTCAAAATAGACAACTAAATTAACTATAATGGATAAAACTTGTGCTTCAATGAATGTAGGGCTCTGATCTCATTCCTAAATGGTGTTGTGGGGGTAAAATCAGACAACCGGATCAAAAGTTATTGCAGCTTAAAGTTTGAGTGTCATTTGGAGATAAATCTCTCACTTTCACTACAAACCGCATCTAAAATTCTTTCATTTTGAAATTTATGTGTCATTTGGAGATAAATGTCGCATTACCACTACAACACACTGTATATCAACCTCTAAACGACCTTGAATGGGTTAAATTCATTCTCCATTGGATTTTGGGCTCCAATCTCATTACGAAAAGGTTTTGTGGGCGAAAATCGGACAACCGGATAAAAAGGTATGGATCTTTAAAGTTTTGGTCTCCTTTCGAGCTAAATACCTTATTAGAAACCCGCTGTATATTGACCACTAAACAAACTGGATGGGTAAAATTTTCTATCCATTGGATGTAGGGCTCCGAGCTCTTTCCAAAAAGGTGTTGTGCGCAAAAATCAGATAACCAGATCAAAAGTTATGGCTGTTACAGTTTATGTGTCAAGAGGAGCCCTCGTCACCATTGCAACCCCCTGTATATTGACCACTAAAATGAGCTGGAAGGGTTTATAATTGTGCTCCATTGGATGTATGCCTCTGAGCATATTCCGAAAAGGTGATGTGGGCAAAAATTAAACATACAAATCAAAAGTTATGCATGTTGGAAGGTTTATGTTTCATTTGGAGCGAAATTTTGCATTACGGTTGCAATGCTCTAAATATTGACAACTAAATGACTTGGAATGGGTAAAACATGTGCTCCAATGAATGTAGTGCTACGAGCTCATTTCGAAAAGGTGTTGTGTGGTAAAATCAGGCAACCGAATCAAAATTTGTTGCGGTTTAAAGTTTGAGTGTCATTTGGAGCTAAATCTCTCATTTTTCACTACAACCCACTGTAGATCAACCACAAACGAACTGGAATGAGTAAAACTTGTTGTCCATTAGATGTAGGGCTCTGATCCCATTCTGAAAAGGCATTGTGGGTAGAAAACAGACAACCGGATCAAAAGTTATGGATGTTTGAAGTTTAGGTGCCAATTGGAGCAAAAATCCTCATTTCAACTGCAATCCACTATACGTCGACCACTAAATTAACTTGATCGAGTAAATCATATTCCCCTTAGTATGGCTCTGAGCTCTTTCCGAAAAGGTGTTTTGTGCAAAATCCGGACATCCGCATCTAAAGTGATAGTTGTTTGAAGTTTAGGTGTCAGTTGGAGCTAAATCCCACATAACCACTTCAACTCAATGCATATCGACCACTAAATTAAATACATTGGGTAAAACTTGCTCTCCATTGAATGTAGGGCTCAGAGCTCATTTCGAAGAGGTGTCTTGGGCAAAAATCACACAACCTGATCAAAAGTTATGACTGTTTGAAGTGCAGGTGCCATTTGGAGCTACATTTTGCATTAACAGTGCAGCATGCACAAAATAGACAACTAAATGAACTGTAAAGGATAAAAATTGTGCTTCAATGAATATAGGACTCCGATCTCATTCCAAAATGGTGTTGTGGGGGTAAAATCAGACAACCAGATCAAAAGTTATTGCTGCTTAAAGTTTGAGTGTCATTTGGAGCTAAATCTCTCACTTTCACTACAAACCACATCTAAAATTCTTTTATTTTGAAATTTATGTGTCATTTGGAGCTAAATCTCACATTATCACTACAACACACTGTATATCGACCTCTAAACGACCTTGAATGGGTTAAATTCGTTCTCCATTAGATTTTGGGCTCCGATCTCATTACGAAAAGGTATTGTTGGCGAAAATCAAACAACCGGATAAAAAGTTATGGATCTTTAAAGTTTAGGTCTCCTTTCGAGCTAAATACCTTATTACAAACCCGCTGTATATTGACCACTAAACAAACTGGATGGGTAAAATTTGCTCTCCATTGGATGTAGGGCTCCGAGCTCTTTCCAAAAAGGTGTTGTGCGCAAAAATCGGACAACCAGATCAAAAGTTATGGCTGTTACAGTTTATGTGTCAGGAAGAGCCCTCGTCACCATTGCAACCCCCTGTATATTGACCACTAAAATGAGCTGGGAGGGTTTATAATTGTGTACCATTGGATGTATGCCTCCGAGCATATTCTGAAAAGGTATGCCTGTTGGAAGGTTTAGGTGTCATTTGGAGCGAAAATTCGCATTACCGCTGCAAGGCTCTAAATATTGACAACTAAAGGAACTGGAATGGGTAAAACATGTGCTCCAATGAATGTAGTGTTACGAGTTCATTTCGAAAAGGTGTTGTGTGGTAAAATCAGGCAACCGGATCAAAAGTTGTTGTGGTTTAAAGTTTGAGTATCATTTGGAGCTAAATCTCTCATTTTTCCCTACAATGCACTGTAGATCAACCACAAACGAACTGGAATGGGTAAAACTTGTTGTCCATTGGATGTATGGATCCGATCCCATTCTGAAAAAGCATTGTGGGCAAAAATCAGATAACCAGATCAAAAGTTATGGATGTTTGAAGTTTAGGTGCCAATTGGAGCAAAAACCCTCATTTCAACTGCAATCCACTATACGTCGACCACTAAATGATCTTGATCGAGTAAATCATATTTCCCTTAGGATGTATGGCTCTGAGCTCTTTTCGAAAAGGTGTTTTGTGCAAAATCCGGACATCCGGATCTAAAATTATAGCTGTTTGAAGTTTAGGTGTCAGTTGGAGCTAAATCCCACATTACCACTTCAACTCAATGCATATCGACCACTAAATGAAATACATTGGGTAAAACTTGCTCTCCATTAAATGTAGGGCTCAGAGATCATTTCGAAGAGGTGTTGTGGGCAAAAATCACACAACCTGATCAAAAGTTATGGCTGTTTGAAGTTCAGGTGTCATTTGGAGCTACATTTTGCATTAACAGTGCAGCCCGCTCAATGTAGACAACTAAATGAACTGTAATGGATAAAACTTGTGCTTCAATGAATGTAGGGCTTCGATCTCATTCCTAAATGGTGTTGTCGGGTTAAAATTAGATAACTGGATCAAAACTTATTGCTGCTTAAAGTTTGAGTTTCATTTGGAGCTAAATCTCTCACTTTCACTACAAACCGCATCGAAAATTCTTTCATTTTGAAATTCACGTGTCATTTGGAGCTAAATCTCGCATTACCACTACAACACACTGTATATCAACCTCTAAACGACCTTGAATGGGTTAAATTCGTTCTCCATTGGATTTTGGGCTCCGATCTCATTACGAAAAGGTATTGTGGGCGAAAATCAGACAACCGGATAAAAAGTTATGGATCTTTAAAATTTAGGTCTCCTTTTGAGCTAAATACCTTATTACAAACCCGCTGTATATTGACCACTAAACAAACTGGATGGGTAAAATTTGCTCTCCATTGGATGTAGGGCTCCGAGCTCTTTCCAAAAAGGAGTTGTGTGCAAAAATCGGACAACCAGATCAAAAGTTATGGCTGTTACAGTTTATGTGTCAAGAGGAGCCTTCGTCACCATTGCAACCCCCTGTATATTGACCACTAAAATGAGCTGGAAGGGTGTATAATTGTGCTCCATTGGATGTATGCCTCCGAGCATATTCCGAAAAGGTGACGTGGGCAAAATTAAACATACAAATCAAAAGTTTAGGTGTCATTTGGTGCGAAATTTCGCATTACCGCTGCAACGCTCTAAATATTGACAACTAAATGAACTGGAATGGGTAAAACATGTGCTCCAATGAATGTAGTGCTACGAGCTCATTTCAAAAAGGTGTTGTGTGGTAAAATCAGGCAACCGGACAAAAGTTGTTGCGGTTTAAAGTTTGAGTGACATGTGGAGCTAAATCTCTCATTTTTCACTACAACCCACTGTAGATCAACCACAAACGAACTGGAATGGGTAAAACTTGTTGTCCATTGGATGTAGGGCTACGATCCCATTCTGAAAAGGCATTGTGGGCAAAAACCAGACATCCGGATCAAAAGTTATGGATGTTTGAAGTTTAGGAGCCAATTGGAGCAAAAACCCTCAGTTCAACTGCACATCACTATACGTCGACCACTAAATGAACTTGATCGAGTAAATCATATTCCCCTTAGGATGTATAGCTCTGAGCTCTTTCCGAAAAGGTGTTTGGGCAAAATCCGAACATCCGGATCTAAAGTTATAGCTGTTTGAAGTTTAGGTGTCAGTTGGAGCTAAATCCCACATTACCACTTCAACTCAATGCATATCGACCAATAAAGGAAATACATTGGGTAAAACTTACTCTCCATTGAATGTAGGGCTCATAGCTCATTTCGAAGAGGTGTCTTGGGCAAAAATCACACAACCTGATCAAAAGTTATGGCTGTTTGAAGTTCAGGTGTCATTTGGAGCTACATTTTGCATTAACAGTGCAGCCCGCTCAAAATAGACAACTAAATGAACTGTAAAGGATAAAACTTGTGCTTCAATGAATGTAGGGCCCCGATCTCATTCCTAAATGGTGTTGTGGGTGTAAAATCAGACAACCGGATCAAAAGTTATTGCTGCTTAAAGTTTGAGTGTCATTTGGAGCTAAATCTCTTACTTCCACTACAAACCGCATATAAAATTCTTTCATTTTGAAATTTATGTGTCATTTGGAGCTAAATCTCGCATTACCACTACAACACACTGTATATCAACCTCTAAACGACCTTGAATGGGTTAAATTTGTTCTCCATTGGATTTTGGGCGCCGATCTCATTACGAAAAGGTATTGTGGGCGAAAATCGGACAACCGGATAAAAAGTTATGGATCTTTAAAGTTTAGTTCTCCTTTCGAGCTAAATACCTTATTACAAACCCGTTGTATATTGACCACTAAACAAACTGGATGGGTAAAATTTGCTCTCCATTGGATGTAGCGCTCCGAGCTCTTTCCAAAAATGTATTGTGCGCAAAAATTGGACAACCAGGTCAAAAGTTACGGCTGTTACAGTTTATGTGTCAAGAGGAGCCCTCGTCACCATTGCAACCACCTGTATATTGACCACTAAAATGAGCTGGAAGGGTTTATAATTGTGCTCCATTGGATGTATGCCTCCGAGCATATTCTGAAAAGGTGATGTGGGAAAAAATCAAATATACAAATAAAAAGTTATGCCTGTTGGAAGGTTTAGGTATTATTTGGAGCGAAATTTCGCATTACCGCTGCAACGCTCTAAATATTGACAACTAAATGAACTGGAATGGGTAAAACATGCGCTCCAATGAATGTAGTGCTACGAGCTCATTTCGAAAAGGTGTTGTGTGGTAAAATCAGGCAACCAGATCAAAAGTTGTTGCGTTTTAAAGTTTGAGTGTCATTTGGAGCAAAATCTCTCATTTTTCACTACAACCCACTATAGATCAACAACAAACGAACTGGAATGGGTAAAACTTATTTTCCATTGGATACAGGGCTCCAATCCCATTCTGAAAGGCGTTGTGGGCAAAAATCAAACAACCGGTTCAAAAGTTATGGATATTTGAAGTTTAGGTGCCAATTGGAGCAAAAACCCTCATTTCAACTGCAATCCACTATACGTCGATCACTAAATGAACTTGATCGAGTAAATCATATTCCCCTTAGGATGTATGGCTCTGAGATCTTTCCGAAAAGGTGTTTTGTGCAAAATCCGGACATCCGGATCTAAAGTTATAGTTGTTTGAAGTTTAGGTGTCAGTTGGAGCTAAATCCCACATTACCACTTCAACTCAATGCATATCGACCACTAAATGAAATACATTGGGTAAAACTTGCTCTCCATTGAATGTAGGGCTCAGAGCTCATTTCGAAGAGGTGTTGTGTGCAAAAATCACACAACCTGATCAAAAGTTATGGCTGTTTGAACTTCAGGTGTCATTTGGAGCTACATTTTGCATTAACAGTGCAACCCGCTCAATATAGACAACTAAATGAACTGTAATGGATAAAACTTGTGCTTCAATGAATGTAGGGCTCCGATCTCATTCCTAAATGGTGTTGTGGTGGTAAAATCAGACAACCGGATCAAACGTTATTGCTCCTTAAAGTTTGAGTGTCATTTGGAGCTAAATCTCTCACTTTCACTACAAACGGCATCTAAAATTCTTTCATTTTGAAATTTATGTGTCATTTGGAGCTAAATCTCGCATTACCACTACAACCCACTATATATCGACCTCTAAACAACCTTGAATGGGTTAAATCCATTCTCCAGTGGATTTTGGGCTCTGATCTCATCACGAAAAGGTATTGTGGGCGAAAATCGGACAACCGGATAAAAAGTTATGGATTTTTAAAGTTTAGTTCTCTTTTCGAGCTAAATACTTTATTACAAGCCCGCTGTATATTGACCACTAAACAAACTGGATGGGTAAAATTTGCTCTCCATTGGATGTAGCGCTCCGAGCTCTTTCCAAAAAGGTATTGTGCGCAAAAATCGGACAACCAGATCAAAAGTTACGGCTGTTACAGTTTATGTGTCAAGAGGAGCCCTCGTCACCATTGCAACCCCCTGTATATTGACCACTAAAATGAGCTGGAAGGGTTTATAATTGTGCTCCATTGGATGTATGCCTCCGAGCATATTCTGAAAAGGTGATGTGGGCAAAAATCAAATATACAAATAAAAAGTTATGCCTGTTGGAAGGTTAAGGTATTATTTGGAGCGAAATTTCGCATTACAGCTGCAATGCTCTAAATATTGACAACTTAATGAACTGGAATGGGTAAAACATGTGCTCCAATGAATGTAGTGCTACGAGCTCATTTCGAAAAGGTGTTGTGTGGTAAAATCAGGCAACCAGATCAAAAGATGTTGCGGTTTAAAGTTTGAGTGTCATTTGGAGCTAAATCAATCATTTTTCACTACAACCCACTGTAGATCAACCACAAACGAACTGGAATGGGTAAAACTTGTTTTCCATTGGATACAGGGCTCCAATCCCATTCTGAAAAGGCGTTCTGGGCAAAAATCAAACAACCGGATCAAAAGTTATGGATGTTTGAAGTTTAGGTGCCAATTGGAGCAAAAACCCTTATTTCAACTGCAATCCACTATACGTCGACCACTAAATGAACTTGATCGAGTAAATCATATTCTCCTTAGGATGTATGGATCTGAGCTCTTTCCGAAAAGGTATTTTGTGCAAAATCCGGACATCCAGATCTAAAGTTATAGTTGTTTGAAGTTTAGGTGTCAGTTGGAGCTAAATCCCACATTACCACTTCAACTCAATGCATATCGACCAATAAATGAAATACATTGGGTAAAACTTGCTCTCCATTGAATGTAAGGCTCAGAGCTCATTTCGAAGAGGTGTTGTGGGCAAAAATCACACAACCTGATCAAAAGTTATGGCTGTTTGAAGTTCAGGTGTCATTTGAGGCTACATTTTGCATTAACAGTGCAACCCACTCAATATAGACAACTAAACGAACTGTAATGGATAAAACTTGTGCTTCAATGAATGTAGGGCTCCGATCTCATTCCTAAATGGTGCTGTGGTGGTAAAATCAGACAACCGGATCAAACGTAATTGCTCCTTAAAGTTTGAGTGTCATTTAGAGCTAAATCTCTCACTTTCACTACAAACCGCATTTAAAATTTTTTCATTTTGAAATATATGTGTCATTTGGAGCTAAATCTCGCATTACCACTACAACCCACTGTATATCAACCTCTAAACGACCTTGAATGGGTTAAATCCGTTCTCCATTGGATTTTGGGCTCCGATCTCATTACGAAAAGGTATTGTGGGCGAAAATCGGACAACTGGAAAAAAAGTTATAGATCTTTAAAGTTTAGTTCTCCTTTCGAGCTAAATACCTTATTACAAACTCGCTGTATATTGACCACTAAACAAACTGGATGGGTAAAATTTGCTCTCCATTGGATGTAGGGCTCCGAGCTCTTTCCAAAAAGGTATTGTGCGCAAAAATCGGACAACCAGATCAAAAGTTATGGCTGTTACAGTTTATGTGTCAAGATGAGCCCTTGTCACCATTGCAACCCCCTGTATATTGACCACTAAAATGAGCTGGAAGGATTTATAATTGTGTTACATTGGATGTATGCCTCCGAGCATATTCCGAAAAGTTGATGTGGGCAAAAATCAAACATACAAATAAAAAGTTATGCCTGTTGGAAGGTTTAGGTGTTATTTGGAGCGAAATTTCGCATTACCGCTGCAACACTCTAAATATTGACAACTAAATGAACTGGAATGGGTAAAACATGTGCTCCAATGAATGTAGTGCTACGAGCTCATTTCGAAAAGCTGTTGTGTGGTAAAATCAGGAAACCAAATCAAAAGTTGTTGCGGTTTAAAGTTTGAGTGTCATTTGGAGCTAAATCTCTCATTTTTCACGACAACCAACTGTAGATCAACCACAAACAAACTGAAATGGGTAAAACTTATTTTCCATTGGATACAGGGCTCCAATCCCATTCTGAAAAGGCGTTGTGGGCAAAAATCAAACAACCGCATCAAAAGTTATGGATGTTTGAAGTTTAGGTGGCAATTGGAGCAAAAACCCTCATTTTAACTGCAATCCATTTTACGTCGACCACTAAATGAACTTGATCGAGTAAATCATATTCCCCTTTGGATGTATGGCTCTGAGCTCTTTCCGAAAAGGTGTTTTGTGCAAAATCCGGACATCCGGATCTAAAGTTATAGTTGTTTGAAGTTTAGGTGTCAGTTGGAGATAAATCTCACATTACCACTTCAACTCAATGCATATCGACCACTAAATGAAATACATAGGGTAAAACTTGCTCTCCATTGAATGTAGGGCTCAGAGCTCATTTCGAAGAGGTGTTGTGGGCAAAAATCACACAACCTGATCAAAAGTTATGGCTGTTTGTAGTTCAGGTGTCATTTGGAGCAACATTTTGCATTAACAGTGCAACCTGCTCAATATAGACAACTAAATGAACTGTAATGGATAAAACTTGTGCTTCAATGAATGTAGGGCTCCGATCTCATTCCTAAATGGTGTTGTGGGGGTAAAATCAGACAACCGGATCAAACGTTATTGCTGCTTAAAGTTTAAGTATCATTTGGAGCTAAATCTCTCACTTTCACTACAAACCGCATCTAAAATTCTTTCATTTTGAAATTTATGTGTCATTTGGAGCTAAATCTCCCATTACCACTACAACCCACTGTATATCGACCTCTAAACGACCTTGAATTGGTTAAATCCATTCTCCATTGAATTTTGGGCTCCGATCTCATTACGAAAAGGTATTGTGAGCGAAAATCGGACAACCGGATAAAAAGTTATGGATCTTTAGAGTTTAGTTCTCCTTTCGAGCTAAATACCTTATTACAAACCCGCTGTATATTGACCACTAAACAAACTGGATGGGTTAATAATTGTGCTCCATTGGATGTATGCCTCCGAGCATATTCCGAAAAGGTGATGTGGGCAAAAATCAAACATACAAATAAAAAAGTTATGCCTGTTGGAAGGTTTAGGTGTTATTTGGAGCGAAATTTTGCATTACCGCTGCAACGCTCTAAATATTGACAACTAAATGAACTGGAATGGGTAAAACATGTGCTCCAATGAATGTAGTGCTACGAGCTCATTTCGAAAAGGTGTTGTGTGGTAAAATCAGGCAACCAGATCAAAAGTTGTTGCGGTTTAAAGTTTGAGTGTCATTTGGAGCTAAATCTCTCATTTTTCACTACAACCCACTGTAGATCATCCACAAACGAACTGGAATGGGTAAAACTTGTTTTCCATTGGATACAGGGCTCCAATCCCATTCTGAAAAGGCATTGTGGGCAAAAATCAAACAACCGGATCAAAAGTTATTGATGTTTGAAGTTTAGGTGCCAATTGTAGCAAATACCCTCATTTCAACTGCAATCCACTATACATCGACCACTAAATGAACTTGATCGAGTAAATCATATTCCCCTTAGGATGTATGGCTCTGAGCTCTTTTCGAAATGATGTTTTGTGCAAAATCCGGACATCCGGATCTAAAGTTATAGCTGTTTGAAGTTTAGGTGTCAGTTGGAGCTAAATCCCACATTACCACGTCAACTCAAAGCATATCGACCACTAAATGAAATACATTGGGTAAAACTTGCTCTCCATTGAATGTAGGGCTCAGAGCTCATTTCGAAGAGGTGTTGTGGGCAAAAATCACACAACCTGATCAAAAGTTATTGCTGTTTAAAGTTCAGGTGTCATTTGTAGCTACATTTTGCATTAACAGTGCAACCCGCTCAATATAGACAACTAAATGAACTGTAATGGATAAAACTTGTGCTTTAATGAATGTAGGGCTCCGATCTCATTCCTAAATGGTATTGTGGTGGTAAAATCAGACAACTGGATCAAACGTTATTGCTCCTTAAAGTTTGAGTGTCATTTGGAGCTAAATCTCTCACTTTCACTACAAACCGCATCTAAAATTCTTTCATTTTGAAATTTATGTATCATGGAGCTAAATCTCGCATTACCACTACAACCCACTGTATATCGACCTCTAAACGACCTTGAATGGGTTAAATCCGTCCTCTATTGGATTTTGGGCTCCGATCTCATTACGAAAAAGGTATTGTGGGCGAAAATCGGACAACCGGATAAAAAGTTATGGATCTTTAAAGTTTAGTTCTCCTTTCGAGCTAAATACCTTATTACAATCCCGTTGTATATTGACCACTAAACATACTGGATGGGTAAAATTTGCTCTCCATTGGATGTAGAGCTCCGAGCTCTTTCCAAAAAGGTATTGTGCGCAAAAATCGGACAACCAGATCAAAAGTTATGGCTGTTACAGTTTATGTGTCAAGAGGTGCCCTCGTCACCATTGCAACCCCCTGTATATTGACCACTAAAATGAGCTGGAAGGGTTTATAATTGAGCTCCATTGGATGTATGCTTCCGAGCATATTCCGAAAAGGTGATGTGGGCAAAAATCAAACATACAAATAAAAAGAAATTTCGCATTACCGCTGCAACGCTCTAAATATTGACAACTAAATGAACTGGAATGGGTATAACATGTGCTCCAATGAATGTATTGCTACGAGCTCATTTCGAAAAGGTGTTGTGTTGTAAAATCAGGCAACCAGATCAAAAGATGTTGCGGTTTAAAGTTTGAGTGTCATTTGGAGCTAAATCTCTCATTTTTCACTACAACCCACTGTAGATCAACCACAAACGAACTGGAATTGGTAAAACTTGTTGTCCTTTGGATGTAGGGCTCCGATCCCATTCCGAAGAGGCATTGTGGGCAAAAAACAGACAAACGGATCAAAAGTTATGGATGTTTGAAATTTAGGTGCCAATTGGAGCAAAAACCCTCATTTCAACTGCAATCCACTATACGTCGACCACAAAATGAACTTGATCGAGTAAATCATACTCCCCTTAGGATGTATGCTCTGAGCTCTTTCCGAAAAGGTGTTTTGTGCAAAATCCGGACATCCGGATCTAAAGTTATAGCTGTTTGAAGTTTAGGTGTCAGTTGGAGCTAAATCCCACATTACCACTTTAACTCAATGCATATCGACCACTAAATGAAATACATTGTGTAAAACTTACTCTCCATTGAATGTAGGGCTCAGAGCTCATTTCGAAGAGGTGTCTTGGGCAAAAATCACACAACCTGATCAAAAGTTATGGCTGTTTGAAGTTCAGGTGTCATTTGGAGCTACATTTTGCATTAACAGTGCAGCCCGCTCAAAATAGACAACTAAATTAACTATAATGGATAAAACTTGTGCTTCAATGAATGTAGGGCTCTGATCTCATTCCTAAATGGTGTTGTGGGGGTAAAATCAGACAACCGGATCAAAAGTTATTGCAGCTTAAAGTTTGAGTGTCATTTGGAGATAAATCTCTCACTTTCACTACAAACCGCATCTAAAATTCTTTCATTTTGAAATTTATGTGTCATTTGGAGATAAATGTCGCATTACCACTACAACACACTGTATATCAACCTCTAAACGACCTTGAATGGGTTAAATTCATTCTCCATTGGATTTTGGGCTCCAATCTCATTACGAAAAGGTTTTGTGGGCGAAAATCGGACAACCGGATAAAAAGGTATGGATCTTTAAAGTTTTGGTCTCCTTTCGAGCTAAATACCTTATTAGAAACCCGCTGTATATTGACCACTAAACAAACTGGATGGGTAAAATTTTCTATCCATTGGATGTAGGGCTCCGAGCTCTTTCCAAAAAGGTGTTGTGCGCAAAAATCAGATAACCAGATCAAAAGTTATGGCTGTTACAGTTTATGTGTCAAGAGGAGCCCTCGTCACCATTGCAACCCCCTGTATATTGACCACTAAAATGAGCTGGAAGGGTTTATAATTGTGCTCCATTGGATGTATGCCTCTGAGCATATTCCGAAAAGGTGATGTGGGCAAAAATTAAACATACAAATCAAAAGTTATGCATGTTGGAAGGTTTATGTTTCATTTGGAGCGAAATTTTGCATTACGGTTGCAATGCTCTAAATATTGACAACTAAATGACTTGGAATGGGTAAAACATGTGCTCCAATGAATGTAGTGCTACGAGCTCATTTCGAAAAGGTGTTGTGTGGTAAAATCAGGCAACCGAATCAAAATTTGTTGCGGTTTAAAGTTTGAGTGTCATTTGGAGCTAAATCTCTCATTTTTCACTACAACCCACTGTAGATCAACCACAAACGAACTGGAATGAGTAAAACTTGTTGTCCATTAGATGTAGGGCTCTGATCCCATTCTGAAAAGGCATTGTGGGTAGAAAACAGACAACCGGATCAAAAGTTATGGATGTTTGAAGTTTAGGTGCCAATTGGAGCAAAAATCCTCATTTCAACTGCAATCCACTATACGTCGACCACTAAATTAACTTGATCGAGTAAATCATATTCCCCTTAGTATGGCTCTGAGCTCTTTCCGAAAAGGTGTTTTGTGCAAAATCCGGACATCCGCATCTAAAGTGATAGTTGTTTGAAGTTTAGGTGTCAGTTGGAGCTAAATCCCACATAACCACTTCAACTCAATGCATATCGACCACTAAATTAAATACATTGGGTAAAACTTGCTCTCCATTGAATGTAGGGCTCAGAGCTCATTTCGAAGAGGTGTCTTGGGCAAAAATCACACAACCTGATCAAAAGTTATGACTGTTTGAAGTGCAGGTGCCATTTGGAGCTACATTTTGCATTAACAGTGCAGCATGCACAAAATAGACAACTAAATGAACTGTAAAGGATAAAAATTGTGCTTCAATGAATATAGGACTCCGATCTCATTCCAAAATGGTGTTGTGGGGGTAAAATCAGACAACCAGATCAAAAGTTATTGCTGCTTAAAGTTTGAGTGTCATTTGGAGCTAAATCTCTCACTTTCACTACAAACCACATCTAAAATTCTTTTATTTTGAAATTTATGTGTCATTTGGAGCTAAATCTCACATTATCACTACAACACACTGTATATCGACCTCTAAACGACCTTGAATGGGTTAAATTCGTTCTCCATTAGATTTTGGGCTCCGATCTCATTACGAAAAGGTATTGTTGGCGAAAATCAAACAACCGGATAAAAAGTTATGGATCTTTAAAGTTTAGGTCTCCTTTCGAGCTAAATACCTTATTACAAACCCGCTGTATATTGACCACTAAACAAACTGGATGGGTAAAATTTGCTCTCCATTGGATGTAGGGCTCCGAGCTCTTTCCAAAAAGGTGTTGTGCGCAAAAATCGGACAACCAGATCAAAAGTTATGGCTGTTACAGTTTATGTGTCAGGAAGAGCCCTCGTCACCATTGCAACCCCCTGTATATTGACCACTAAAATGAGCTGGGAGGGTTTATAATTGTGTACCATTGGATGTATGCCTCCGAGCATATTCTGAAAAGGTATGCCTGTTGGAAGGTTTAGGTGTCATTTGGAGCGAAAATTCGCATTACCGCTGCAAGGCTCTAAATATTGACAACTAAAGGAACTGGAATGGGTAAAACATGTGCTCCAATGAATGTAGTGTTACGAGTTCATTTCGAAAAGGTGTTGTGTGGTAAAATCAGGCAACCGGATCAAAAGTTGTTGTGGTTTAAAGTTTGAGTATCATTTGGAGCTAAATCTCTCATTTTTCCCTACAATGCACTGTAGATCAACCACAAACGAACTGGAATGGGTAAAACTTGTTGTCCATTGGATGTATGGATCCGATCCCATTCTAAAAAAGCATTGTGGGCAAAAATCAGATAACCAGATCAAAAGTTATGGATGTTTGAAGTTTAGGTGCCAATTGGAGCAAAAACCCTCATTTCAACTGCAATCCACTATACGTCGACCACTAAATGATCTTGATCGAGTAAATCATATTTCCCTTAGGATGTATGGCTCTGAGCTCTTTTCGAAAAGGTGTTTTGTGCAAAATCCGGACATTCGGATCTAAAATTATAGCTGTTTGAAGTTTAGGTGTCAGTTGGAGCTAAATCCCACATTACCACTTCAACTCAATGCATATCGACCACTAAATGAAATACATTGGGTAAAACTTGCTCTCCATTAAATGTAGGGCTCAGAGATCATTTCGAAGAGGTGTTGTGGGCAAAAATCACACAACCTGATCAAAAGTTATGGCTGTTTGAAGTTCAGGTGTCATTTGGAGCTACATTTTGCATTAACAGTGCAGCCCGCTCAATGTAGACAACTAAATGAACTGTAATGGATAAAACTTGTGCTTCAATGAATGTAGGGCTTCGATCTCATTCCTAAATGGTGTTGTCGGGTTAAAATTAGATAACTGGATCAAAACTTATTGCTGCTTAAAGTTTGAGTTTCATTTGGAGCTAAATCTCTCACTTTCACTACAAACCGCATCGAAAATTCTTTCATTTTGAAATTCACGTGTCATTTGGAGCTAAATCTCGCATTACCACTACAACACACTGTATATCGACCTCTAAACGACCTTGAATGGGTTAAATTCATTCTCCATTGGATTTTGGGCTCCGATCTCATTACGAAAAGGTATTGTGGGCGAAAATCAGACAACCGGATAAAAAGTAATGGATCTTTAAAGTTTAAGTCTCCTTTCGAGCTAAATACCTAATAACAAACCCGCTGTATATTGACCACTAAACAAACTGGATGGGTAAAATTTGCTATCCATTGGATGTAGGGCTCCGAGCTCTTTCCAAAAAGGTGTTGTGCGCAAAAATCAGATAACCAGGTCAAAAGTTATGGCTGTTACAGTTTATGTGTCAAGAGGAGCCCTCATCACCATTGCAACCCCCTGTATATTGACCACTAAAACGATCTGGAAGGGTTTATAATTGTGCTCCATTGGATGTATGCCTCCGAGCATATTCCGAAAAGGTGATGTGGGCAAAAATCAAACATAAAAATCAAAAGTTATGCCTGTTGGAAGGTTTAGGTGTCATTTGGAGCGAAATTTTGCATTACCACTTCAACGCTCTAAATATTGACAACTAAATGAACTGGAATGGGTAAAACATGTGCTCCAATGAATGTAGTGCAACGAGCTTATTTCAAAAAGTTGTGTTGTGGGGTAAAATCAGGCAACCAGATCAAAAGTTGTTGCGGTTTAAAGTTTGAGTGACATTTGGAGCAAAATCTCTCATTTTTTACTACAACCCACTGTAGATCAACAACAAACGAACTGGAATGGATAAAACTTGTTGTCCATTGGATGTAGGGCTCCGATCCCATTTTGAAAAGGCATTGTGGGCAAAAAACAGACACCCGGATCAAAAGTTATGGATGTTTGAAGTCTAGGTGCCAATTGGAGCAAAAACCCTCATTTCAACTGCACACCACTATACGTCGACCACTAAATGAACTTGATTGAGTAAATCATATGCCCATTAGGATGTATGGCTCTGAGCTCTTTCCGAAAAGGTGTTTTGTGCAAAATCCGAACATCCGGATCTAAAGTTATAGTTGTTTGAAGTTTAGGTGTCAGTTGGAGCTAAATCCCACATTACCACTTCAACTCAATGCATATCGACCACTAAATGAAATACATTGGGTAAAACTTGCTCTCCATTGAATGTATGGCTCAGAGCTCATTTCGAAGAGGTGTTGTGGGCAAAATCACACAGCCTAATCAAAAGTTATGGCTGTTTGAAGTTCAGGTGTCATTTGGAGCTACATTTTGCATTAACAGTGCAGCCCGCTCAAAATAGACAACTAAATGAATTATAAAGGATAAAACTTGTGCTTCAATGAATGTAGAGCTCCGATCTCATACCTAAATGGTGTTGTGGGTGTAAAATCAGTCAACCGGGTCAAAAGTTATTGCTGCTTAAAGTTTGAGTGTCATTTGAAGCTAAATCTCTCACTTTCACTACAAACCGCATCTAAAATTATTTCATTTTGAAATTTATGTGTCATTTGGAGCTAAATCTCGCATTACCACTACAACACACTGTATATCGACCTCTAAATGACCTTGAATGGGTTAAATTTGTTCACCAGTGGATTTTGGGCTCCGATCTCATTACGAAAAGGTGTTGTGGGCGAAAATCAGACAACCGGATCAAAAGTTATGGATCTTTAAAGTTTAGGTCTCCTTTCGAGCTAAATACCTTATTACAAACCCGCTGTATATTGACCACTAAACAAACTGGATGGGTAAAATTTGCTATCCATTGGATGTAGGGCTCCGAGCTCTTTCCAAAAAGGTGTTGTGCGCAAAAATTGGATAACCATGTCAAAAGTTATGGCTGTTACAGTTTATGTGTCAAGAGGAGCCCTCGTCACCATTGCAACCCCCTGTATATTGACCACTAAAATGAGCTGGAAGGGTTTATAATTGTGCTCCATTGGATGTATGCCTCCGAGCATATTCCGAAAAGGTGATGTGGGCAAAAATCAAACATACAAATCAAAAGTTATGCTTGTTGGAAGGTTTAGGTGTCATTTGGAGCGAAATTTTGCATTACGGCTGCAACGCTCTAAATATTGACAACTAAATGAACTGGAATGGGTAAAACATGTTCTCTAATGACATTTGGAGCTAAATCTCTCATTTTTTTCACTACAACCCACTGTAGATCAACAACAAACGAACTGGAATGGGTAAAACTTGTTGTCCATTGGATGTAGGGCTCCGATCCCATTCTAAAAAGGCATTGTGGGCAAAAAACAGACACCCGGATCAAAAGTTATGGATGTTTGAAGTCTAGGTGCCAATTGGAGCAAAAACCCTCATTTCAACTGCACACCACTATACGTCGACCACTAAATGAACTTGATCGAGTAAATCATATTCCCCTTAGGATGTATGGCTCTGAGCTCTTTCCGAAAAGGTGTTTTTTGCAAAATCCGAACATCCGGATCTAAAGTTATAGATGTTTGAAGTTTAGGTGTCAGTTGGAGCTAAATCCCACATTACCACTTCAACTCAATGCATATCGACCACTAAATGAAATACATTGGGTAAAACTTGCTCTCCATTGAATGTAGGGCTCAGAGTTCATTTCGAAGAGGTGTTGTGGGCAAAAATGACACAGCCTAATCAAAAGTTCTGGCTGTTTGAAGTTCAGGTGTCATTTGACGCTACATTTTGTATTAACAGTGCAGCCCGCTCAATATAGACAACTAAATGAGTTGTAATGGATAAAACTTTTCCTTCAATGAATGTAGGGCTCCGATCTCATTCCTAAATGGTGTTGTGGGGGTAAAATCAGTCAAACGGGTCAAAAGTTATTGCTGCTTAAAGTTTGAGTGTCATTTGGAGCTAAATCTCTCACTTTCACTACAAACCGCATCTAAAATTCTTTCATTTTGAAATTTATGTGTCATTTGGAGTTAAATCTCACATTACCACTACAACAAACTGTATATCGACCTCTAAACGACCTTGAATGGGTTAAATTTGTTCACCATTGGATTTGGCGCACCGAACTCATTACGAAAAGGTGTTGTGGGCTAAATACCTTATTATAAACCCCCGGTATATGGACCACTAAACAAACTGGATGGGTAAAATTTGCTCTCCATTGGATGTAGGGCTCCGAGCTCTTTCCAAAAAGGTGTTGTGCGCAAAAATTGGATAACCATGTCAAAAGTTATGGCTGTTACAGTTTATGTGTCAAGAGGAGCCCTCGTCACCATTGCAACCCCCTGTATATTGACCACTAAAATGAGCTGGAAGGGTTTATAATTGTGCTCCATTGGATGTATGCCTCCGAGCATATTCCGAAAAGGTGATGTGGGCAAAAATCAAACATAGAAATCAAAAGTTATGCATGTTGGAAGGTTTAGGTGTCATTTGGAGCGAAATTTCGCATTACCGCTGCAACGCTCTAAATATTGACAACTAAATGAACTGGAATGGGTAAAACATGTGCTCCAATGAATGTAGTGCTACAAGCTCATTTCGAAAAGGTGTTGTGTGGTAAAATCAAGCAACCTGATCAAAAGTTGTTGCGGTTTAAAGTTTGAGTGACATTTGGAGCTAAATCTCTCATTTTCACTACAACCCACTGTAGATCAACCACAAACGAACTGGAATAAGTAAAACTTGTTGTCCATTGGATGTAGGGCTCCGATCCCATTCTAAAAAGGCATTGTGGGCAAAAAACATACAACCAGATCAAAAGTTATGGATGTTTGAAGTTTAGGTGACAATTGGAGCAAAAACCCTCATTTCAACTGCACACCACTATACGTCGACAACTAAATGAACTTGATCGAGTAAATCATATTCCCCTTAGGATGTATGGCTCTGAGCTCTTTCCGAAAAGGTGTTTTGTGCAAAATCTGGACATCCGGATCTAAAGTTATAGCTGTTTGAAGTTTAGGTGTCAGTTGGAGCTAAATCCTACATTACCACTTAAACTCAATGAATATCCACCACTAAATGAAATACATTGGGTAAAACTTGCTCTCCATTGAATGTATGGCTCAGAGCTCATTTCGAAGAGGTGTTGCTTACCCGGAAAACCGCTTCTCAGGTTGGATCATTCTCGGACCGGGCGAACTGCTAGGTCAGGCCGTTGGGTTCCAGGATCAGTGGCTCTCAGTTCAGGGTAAACCAGGCCAGGTGGTCTGATGTCATTTCATACCGCCCCCAAGATTGAAGATTGTCAAAAGCCAAGACAAGAAGGCTATCCGCGGTCTCAAGTAGGAGACCGCCCGGGTTGTGCCATAGAGACTCAAGGTTCAAGCCCGGAGAGCAATCCGCGCTCTCAGATCGGAGACCACCCGGGTTGCATCGTGAAGATCAGCCAAAGTCACGTCCAGAAGGCAGACCGCGGTCTCAAGCCGGAGGCCGCTCGTTTTGCATCATTGACTTGGTCACGGCATCTTCAGCCTCAGGTCAGACGGGTTAGAAGGGCAAGCCGCCAAGCCGCGCGGCTTCTTTCTTTTCTTCTTTGTGCATCCCGTCACCGCCTGACCGTTTCTCCTGTACCCGGGCAGGTGGTTATTCTATCCCTGCCCATTCGGGTAGGCCCCCAAGCCTATAAATAGGGGGCGGCACTGTTCACAAGACACACTCACTCGAATCCAAAAGCTCGCTTGTTTGAGCTGCGGCCTCGAGTTTTCGGTCTTGCGACTAGTCTATCCGGCCTGCTTCTACTTTCCTGCACTTGTAACCCGCTGTAACCGCTTCTTTTTAATCAAAGGAAAGCCCGTCGCAGGAGTGGCATTTGCCGCGGCGGGCGAAGTCTGGCCTCGACCGCAACTAACGGTCTGAATTCTCTAACCAAATAGTAACTAATAATCCGCAACCTTTGATTTCCTTCGAAGGCGCACTTTTGAATCGAACAGAAACACGCGACCTTCAGATCGCGGACTGTCAGTGAAATCTTTGGTTCAGAATGTCAGACCACCAGTTCCCTCCAAGAGACCGCTCCGGCCATAGCGAAGATTCTTTATGGGAAGCTCTGGAGCAATCAAAAAGAGAAGCCGACCTGGCTCAGAAAGCAACTGATCAGCGTCTGGACGCGATCAGTCAGGCTTTAACTCTGTTAACCGAACGGTTAGTCTCCCAGCAGGCCGCGGTTAACCAGGCAGTAACTCCTGTTCTACCTCCTCCACCACCATTCCCACTACCACAAGTCGCTCATTCCCAGCCACCACAAGAAGGTTCTGCGGCTCGGCAGAACTTCTACCAAGAGGCCGCGCACTGTATGCCGGCTCGAGTCCTCGACTTCCAAGGGGCGGCTTCTCAGTCTGCTCACTTTTCCTACCCGCCTGAGGTCGCCACATACCAATCCTACCCGGCTGGAGCCCCTGCCCGCTCCTATCAGGGGGCCTGTCCGCAAATGACCGCAACAGAGATGACTTACCACCCTGCTTTCCCTCTGTACGAGGATACCGAGGAGAGTTCTCCCTTCACGGACGAAATCCGAGGAGAGCCGGCCCCAAATAACTTTCGAGAACCACGCCTGTCAACATAAAATGGGGAGTCCGATCCGACAATTCATCTCCAAGCGTTTGAATCGGCTGTTGCTCTGAGGACCATCACTGATGCAACTAAGTGTAAGCTCCTGGTGACGTCCTTTGATGGACAAGCCCGAGAATGGTTTTATGGATTGCATCCTCGATCCATCAGATGTTTTGCGGAATTGCGTAGAGAATTCCTGCTTCGATTCTCTACCTCTAAAAAGAGGAAGAATGGTCCGGCAGCCCTATTTGAGATACGACAGCAAGAAAACGAAACGTGGGCCCGCTTCGTTGACTGTTTCCAAAGGGAGATAATGGAGGTGCAGAACGTCGATCTGGAATTATACAGGGTCGCTTTGATGCATGGCCTTAGGGAGGGGCCATTGAAATTTGAAGCTCAAATCAGGGAACCAAAGACCTATCAAGAGATGATTAGTCTGGCTAATAAGTTTATCAGAGGGGAAAAGACTAATCCTGGTTATGTTGCCAAGTTGCTCAGCAATAATGATCAGTTTAATTCTGCATCAACCCATCAGCCACGTTACAATCATCCATCTCGGCCTGACTTCGAACCTCGGGCTCAGAGGGGAAGAAATCTTAAGCTTAAGCAACCATTTCTTGGCCATCAATGGTTTCAAGATCAGAAACCACCGTTGGCCATCGCACCCGTTCAACCCCTTGGGGTTCCACAAATAATGCCGGTATATCTACCGCAATACATCGCACAGCCATCCCCAACTATTCCGTCCATCCGATATGATGAATCACAGGAGTCATTCACCCCTCTTAACGTCAGCATGAACGAGGTTGTTCAGATTCTTCAAAAGAGGCCTGACTTCAAGAGGCCCCCACCTTTGAAATCAGAAGTTCGCAATCGAAATCCAAACTTCTATTGTGAGTATCACAAAGAGGAGGGAATGCCGGGCCCTCCGGTGGTTGATAGAAAATCTCCTGAAAGAAGGGAAGCTCCGAGGATTGATCCGGCAAGAAACCCCGATTGAACCACGACCCGAGAAGAAGAAGGAAGCGGTCGAAGTGACCTGGGAATGTGCTGACGTAGAAGAGGCAGGTTGTTATGGGGATATACATCCTGCCACCGAATGTATAGAAGTAAATGATGTTGGCCCCCTTGGCAACATCTATTGTATCCATGGAGGAGCAGGGCCAGAATCCTCTCGGAAATCCAGCATCGGGAGAGTCTCCAAGCAGGAAGTGGCAGCCGCCTCCACTTCTGCTCCAGAAAGGTCGGTCGTTACTTTCGGCTAAGAAGATCTTCCACCAAATGCAAACCCTTTCGATGATGCAGTAGTGATAAAGGCAGTCATCGAGAACTACACCGTACATAAAATTCTGATTGATACCGGTAGCTCGGTTAATCTCATTTTCCGCCAAACATTTGAAGCCCTTAAGACTGGAAAGTCTCTGCTCTCCACGGAAGGGCCCCTCTACGGCTTCTCGGGAGAAAAGAAAGAAGTGGAGGGGTGCGTGAAGCTTTTGGTGTCGCTGGGGGGCATAACGAAGCTGATAAACTTCGTAGTGGTGGAAGCCCCGAGCAGCTACTGTGCAATCTTCGGAAGACCAATCCTGAACGCTTACAAAGCGATAGTGTCCACTTACCATTTGGCCTTAAAGTTCGCTGCCGAGGGGCATCAATATCGGATCCGAAGCGATCCAAAGGTTGCTCGTGAATGTTATGTAAAAACAGTTAATGTGATCACCGAGGCACCACTTCCCAAGGTTCAGAATAACATACATGAGGTGTCCAAACTCCCTAAGGAGAACGAGGAAAGCGCAGAGCGGAAAGGGACTTACCTGGAACCTGCCCAAGAGACCCAAGAGATCCCCATTGCTGAAGGGGAAGGGAAGAAGCTGATCATCAACGCCGAGCTATCAGAAGAGGAGAAGGTTCAGTTGATCTCCTGCCTGTTGGAGAATCTAGACATCTTCGCCTGGTCGGCGGAAGATATGCCTGGAGTAGATCCAGATGTTGCGTGCCATCACCTCAACATCTCCCCTGAATTTAAGCCGATCCAACAAAAGAAGAGGGAGGTAGCAACCAAGCTGGCGGTACCCATCAAAGAAGAAGTTGCAAAGCTTCTTAAAGCCAATTTCATTTCTGAAATCCAATACCCCACTTGGATGTCAAGTGTAGTAATGGTGAAAAAATCTGGGGGGAAATGGCGCATGTGTGTAGATTTCACAAAACTCAATAAAGCGTGCCCCAAAGATTGTTATCCCTTGCCTCAGATAGATGTTTTAGTAGATTCCGCGGTGGGATATAATTTCATGAGCTTTCTAGATGCATTTTCTGATTACCACCAGATTAAGATGCATAAACCTGATATCCCGCATACATCCTTCATTACTAATGACGGGTGTTATTGTTATCTTGTCATGCCTTTCAGACTCAAAAACGCGGGTGTGACATATCAAAGAATGATGGACACGGTTTTCGAAAAGCAGAAAGGAAGAAATCTTGAAGTATACGTTGATGATCTTCTTCTGAAAAGTAAAATTTTTTCAATCCATCTGAAAGACCTCGTAGAGACGTTCGCTACTCTACGGAGGTTCAAATTAAAACTAAATCCATTGAAATGCGTGTTCGGGGCAAACAAAGGGGAATTTCTTGGACATCTTCTCACCCCTGATGGCCTCGCACCAAATCCAGATAAAGTAAAGGCCATCCTAGATATGACCCCTCCTCGTAATCAGAAAGAGGTGCAACAACTTGGGGGGAGGCTGGCAGGATTGAGCCGATTTATTTCCAAATCAGGAGATAAAAGCGCTCCATTCTTCAAGACACTTAGGGGAGGATCTAAGTTTGAATGGAATGAAGAGTGCGATAATGCTTTCGAACAGTTGAAAAAGCAGTTAACCTCAACCCCTCTTCTTCAAAGCCCTCGCGAAGGGGAAACATTATTCTTGTGCTTGGGGGTGGGCCCAGATGCCATAAGCTCTGTCCTTCTCCGGGAGGAGAAGAAGAAGCAATTCCCAATATATTATGTCAGCCATGTCCTCAAAGATGCGGAAACTAGATATTCAAATCTGGAAAAGTTAGCCTTGGCCTTAGTGATGTCATCACGAAGGCTCCGCCCCTATTTTCAGGCTCACCCTATTCAGGTGGTTTCGGATCATCCACTAAGAAGTATCCTGGAGAAGCCAGATCATTCAGGAAGATTGGCCAAATTGGCAATCGAGCTGAGCGAGTTTGAAATATTGTACATTCCCAGAACAGCAATTAAGGCACAAGTACCGGCAGACTTCTTGGTAGACACGATGGAGTCTAATCCTGAACAGGTGGAGAAATCTCCTTATGCCTGGGTCATCTATGTAGATGGAGCTTCAGGGAGAAACTCCGTGGGAGCCGGAGTAGTTCTTCTCAGTCCAAACGACATCAAACTTGAGCAGGCAATCAAATTCTTTTTCCCAGTAACGAACAACCAGGCCGAATACGAAGCACTCTTGGCCGGCTTAAGACTCGCAAAAGAGCTTGGGATAGAGCATGTTCATGTAAAAACTGATTCTCTTGTAATGGCTTCACAAGTTCTAGGGAACTACGAAACAAGAGAACCGATGCTGAGAAAGTATCTATTGCTAGCTAAGGAAGAGATCGGGAAATTCAAATCCTTCATCATCGAGCACATTCCAAGGACACAAAATGAAGAGGCAGACGAGTTGTCAAAGTTTGGTCTTCCATCAGGAGGGGTGACCTCGGAACTTTTTCATCCGGCCACAGAGAAAGAGGAGCTCATGCAGATCGATCAGAATCCTTCCTGGAAGGACCCTTATGAATTATTTCTGTCAAAAGGGGAGCTTCATCAATCAATCAAGGACAGAAATAGATTCAGAAGAAAGGCGGCCTACTACTACTTAATAGCAGGAGTCTTGTATAGGAAAACTCTGATTTCTCCCTCAGCACGTGTGTTTCAGAAGAAGATATCCCGATCATACTTCAGGAAGTTCATTCTGGGGAATGCGGTAGCCATTCAGGGGCAAAAACCTTAGAGAAAAGGATCCTGCGGCAAGGATATTTTTGGCCGACTATGAGGAAGGATGCTGAAGCATTTGCCAAGCGTTGTGTACAATGTCAGAAATTTGCTCCTCTTCAACATCTGCCCGCTCAATCGCTTAGGTCAATAACTGCACCCTGGCCCTTCGCGGTTTGGGGGATGGATCTTGTCGGACCCTTTCCAATGGATAGCGGTTAGCGCCGCATTATCATAGTAATGTTCGACTACTTCAGTAAGTGGATTGAGGCAAAAGCATTGGCAAAAACTACTACCCAGATTATCAGAAACTTCATCTGGGGAGAAATAGTCTGCCGACACGGAATTCCGCTGGCAATTGTCACTGATAATGGTCCACAGTTCAATAATCCCGAGATGATAAACTTTTGCGATCAGGTTGGAATTGATCTTCGGTTTTCCTCGGTACATCATCCAAGGACCAATGGTCAAGTAGAAGCAGCAAACAGGTGAATCCAGTAGCTCCTGATGAAAAGAGTTTTGAATCAGAAAGGAAATTGGGTAGACCAACTTCCCTCCATCCTTTGGACTCTTCGTACTACCCCATATTCAGCTACAGGGGAGACACCATTCAAATTATCTCATGGCTCGGAGGCTGTTGTTCTTGTAGAGTTTGAGGTGGTCACTCCAAGAGTTGTGTATGCAAAAAAGGGAGGAGAAGCATGGGTAGAAGACAATGATGAGGCCATCAAGTATAGTCTGGATCTGATCGAAGAGCTTCAGGATGAGGCAACGATCAGGCACGAAGAAGTTAAGAGGAGGATGGCAAAATATTTTGACAAAAATATCAGGGTAAAGCAGTTTGCAGTTAGGGATTTGTTATTAAAGAAGGTAGATGCTGCGGCCAGGTCTGGCAATGTTGGAAAGCTGAATCCCAACTGGGCAGGGCCTTTTATTTTCAAACAGGTATTAAAGCATGGGGCCTACCGTCTCCAAACCAGCGAAGGAGAAGACATCTCATGCACCTGGAGCGGTGACGATCTTAAACGATTCTATCCTTAAAATACCTCTTTCATTCTTTACGTTTCTTGATATTAAATAAAAAGCCCTATACTGACAGTTCTCCTTGTCCAATGGTGCTCTACATTATGAATATATATATACGTATCTCACTCCATGAACCTTTGAGATATCGCCAAATTCTGCTCGAACCCCCTCGGATTGTAGTCATAGCGTAAAACCCACCAAGACCATGTGATGCGGGGAGTTTTCGCACACATGTAGTGGTAGCTTGCCAATTCTGCTGCGGTGGTCTTCAGAACTTTGGATCCTGGCCGATATCTGACACACCCCTGCATCAAGGGAGGTCTAGGTGAATGTCAGCTCTATCATGCCCCGAAAGGGATATAGTTACAACTTTGATGATCTTTCTGAGGAAAGCAATGTTCGCCGCCGAGGCCCACCTGCCCAACTGATCATCATAGCCTGTGACCATCGAATACTCTTAGGTACTCTCGAAACGGAGCCTAGTTGGGCCCACAACTGTTGATCTCTCTGAGGAAAGCAATGTTCGTCGCCGAGTCCCACCTGCCCAATTGATCAACTCGGCTTGTAACCATAGGCAAGAGAGCAGATGAGTCGCTTACAGCTCTTATGACCACTTGAGGAAAGCAATGTTCGCCGCCGAGGCCCACCTGCCCACTTGGTCATCTGAGTCTGTACATGTTTTTTCTTTTTCCTACAGCTCTTATGACCACTTGAGGAAAGCAATGTTCGCCGTCGAGGCCCACCTGCCCACTTGGTCATCTGAGCCTGTAGATTATCCTTCTTCCCTACAGGAAGGCATTCACCTCTTGTGGTTTCTTGTATAAACCATTCGAGGAAGATATTATTAAAACAGGTGCAGGTGTTCGTCTACCCTAATAAAGGGTTGTGATATTAAGACTGGGCGGCCTGAATTTTCAAGCCGAACGGTCTGATTGTATATAAGTTAAGGTATTTCTGGATAATTATATGGTTGCCCGAGTTATATTCTAACCAGGCGGGTTTATCCATCTTTTATAAGTTGGATATTTCTGGAGCTAATTATATGATTGCCCGGGTTGCATTCTAACCGGGCGGGTTTATCTATCTCTCCATTCTATTAAATTGGATATTGCTGGATCTGAAAATATTGCCCGGGTTGTATTCTAACCGGGCGGGTACTATCTATCTTTTATAATTAATTAAGTTGGATATTTCTAGATCTAAATATATGATCGCCCGAATTATGCTCTAACCGATCAGGTTGATCTATTTCTTAGCAAAAGTTATCTCTAGATGCAATGGATTACTCGCCAGGATTGAATTCAAACCGCGCAAAGTTATTATTCGTTATTTATATCAGCAAGGATAAGATATCTCTGAATGATAAGAAGTCGCCCGGTCTGAATTACAGTCGCACGAGTCTGTCCATTATGGTTTATACTATCAGAAATAAGATACCCTGAGATCTAAATGAGTAATCGCACGGGCTGAGTATAGACCATCCGAGATCATCAATCATCACTTATACTCGGATCAGGACAGCCGCACGGCTCGATCATGAAGGGCAAGAGGTAAAAAAGAAAAAAAGAAAGACAAGATAGCAACCACAAGTAAGTAACAATAGATGGACAATTAGATAGGTAAAATTTCCATTCATCTTTCAGAATATGTGTTTACAAAATATTAACCGTACGGCTAACAAAAAAAAGACCGGCGATTAAACAAAAATAAAAATAAAATAAAGGCACTAGTTTGCCGACTTCTTCTTCTTCTTCTTGACAGGGGAACTCGAGTCCGCACCATCAACGTCAACGTCGGGCGAATAGCCTTCACTTGACGTAGAAGAAACCGATGAATCACTGTCACTGGACCGCCCGGTCTTGCTTGCGGAGCCGGTTGTCCCAGAGGACAAATCATCCTCATCGTCGTCACCAGCATCATCATCCGCGTCGGCCTCCTCAGCGGCTCCACCACTTCCATCTCCCCCTTGATGAAGTACAATCTCCCTGCCCGCATCGGCTTCAGCCTCCTCGCCCACCTTGGTTTTTCCTTTCTGCCTTCGGCTGATCTCATCAAGTTGGACCTTCAAAGCAGAGAAGAGGTTGGAGAAAGTAGTGCCCCCGAATCCTTCGCACAGACCGCCCCGGTCTTCCATAAGACCCAAAGCTTTGTTGATCCCTTGGGCCACATGAGGCAACACCTCATCTTGGAAGGCCGGGTTGGTCATCTCATATTGTTTCTGGAAAAAAGGAAAAATAAATTAGGTCGCTCGGGCTGAACAAAAGAAACCGCATCATCATTTGTCAAACTCACCGCCACAACTTCTTGAAGCCGTGCATTCTCTTCTTGAAGCTGCGCATTCTCCGCGACCTGCTCCTCATACTTCTTTTCCAGATGTTTCTGAACGGAAATTAGCCGCCTGTACGACAAGGCCATAAAGTGATTGGCCGCAAAACCCCATGCACCTGCTTGTGCTGCTAGCCGGGAAAGCTCTTCTTCAGGAACTTTTTTCAACTTCTTTAAGGTCTTTCGACCATACATAGCGGCCCCGGCGGCTAGGGCATGGCGGTTAATTTTTTCACTCCCCCATGAAGGAAGTGTAGTGGATACCCGGATGCGGCTTCCATCCCGGTGCCAGAGGACAGTCGGGTTGCCCTGCAGGTCGGGCGGGTTTCCGCAGGAACGAAGAAGTTCGTATTCGTCAGGAGAGGCCGGGTCCTCTTCCTCTGATGATAGCGACCTGTTTCGTCGCTGCCTCTTTTCTCTCTGGGTCAAAATCGGGCCGGCCTGAGTGACCGGCTTGTTCGCAGGGGCAATGTGGGCAGCTGCAAGGTAAAATCAGAAGTCTAAATAAAGCAGTCCGCGCGGTCATATGCAGGCGGTCTAGAGGAACTTACTATGCTCGGGGAGGACGTCCTCTAGCTCTGAGAACAACGGGATGTAGTGATTGATGTCCAACCGCTCGTTCTCAAGAAACGTAAAGGCGTCCATCTTGATCTTTCCAACCTGGGGGATTTGGAATTCCTCTACCCCCCGAACTTGTGGGTTGGTTTGCAACAGTACGAAGTGGCCTTCGAGCATTACAAACCGCTCCGACCAGTCCGAGACCTTGTTCGCCAAGTTAACGATCTTTAGTCCGTGGCAGCCAAAGTAGAGGTGCCCCCTGAAAGTTGAAGTCCCCGCGTCGGAGACAGCCAGCACCGAGAAGAATTTCCTGAATAGATCAAGGGAAAATCTGGTTCGCTCGAACCGCAGGTATGAAATAAAGTTGTCTATGGAGGCGATGGAGTTCGGTGGAAGCTGGCCGGGTACAACCCCGTAATGGTCGAAAATGGCTATGACTTCAAGTGGCAGCGGAAATTTGAAGCCATATTCAAAGTGGTCGACCGGAACGGCTATCTGGTGCAGATTGGAAGAGTTAATCCTCTCGTCGCGCAAAGGAAGCCGCGCGAGCAGATTACTCCCTGCCATGTGTTTCGTAATAAATTCATCTAGTTCGCTCTGGGTGAGACGGCACTCTGGGTGGTCCGCCGAGTGAAAGGCCAAGGCCGCATCTGCTCGGACGGCTTTAACCTTAACAGGCCGCTGCGACTTGTTCTTAGATCGCGCCATTTGGAAATCGTAAAAATGACTTTGAAGAGTCCCTACTTATAGATTTTTACGATCTGCAAATAGTAAAATTATATCGCGGTTATACATTCTAACTGCGCGGTTAACAGCCTGCATGGTCAGATTTACCAGAAAAACAAAAGAACCAAAGGCATTCAGGAAATCAGGAGCAAGCATACATCACAGATCGTGCGACCTGTAATCAGTTCGAATAAAACACAGAAGATCTAAACAGAACACAGAATACAGCGGTTAAACAAGAACCCGCACGGGTTATTCAAATAGAAGACATAAAATAGAAAGAAGCATTGTCTAACAGAGGCCGAATCAACAAGCCGCATTCATAATACAAATTGTTCTAAAAAGCCATTCACGGCTGGCGGTGTTCTGGGGAGACATCCTCTTTATGAAGTCGCGCGACCTGGTCGCTGGTGGTGTTCAGAAGGGAGTAAATCTGGCTGGTATGATAATGGATGTGGTTGATTGTGCTATGAAGCCGCCCGGCATCCCTTTCAACCCGTGTAGCAGTAATCATGCGGGGGGTTGCGATGGCCTCATCAATCATTGGATCAGCCGCTCGAACCGGGGGAGGATTTGAGCCCGCCCCAACAGTCGGGCGGCTAGCAACCTGCATCCCATCATTCATACTTCGCCGGCCCGCAGCGACTTCCCTAGTTACCCGCAGGAATTTATCCTGATAATATCTCGAGTCATCCTCAAACTTGGCAGACGCTCTCTTCTCCTTCTCGAACTGAGCGGTCAGAGTAGCGACTTGCGCCACCTTGGCTTTCTTCTCGGTCTCCACTGCAGCTCGCGCGGCCTCCACTACAGCTCGCGCAGCCTCAAGCTGAATCTCCAGGCCGTTCTCCCTCTCTGTCCTGGACTTCCTGTCGGCCTCCATCTGCGCCTTCAGCGCCTCTTCAGCCTTCTTCCTTGCCATTCGCTCGGCCTCCAGAGAGGTCCGAGTGGCGGCCTCTCGATCTTCCACCTCCTTCAAGCGGACCCTCAGGTTTGCCACGTTTTCCTCGAGATGCTCAAACAGTTGCGGCCCTTCTCGCGAAGTCGTTGCACAGGTCGCTACCAGGGGAACTAATGGAGGAAGGCTGGCCTCAAGGTCGCCCGGCTTCACAATTTGATCCTCGCTATCTGCAAGAAGCCGCACGGTTATGAAAAGCAAGAGCATGCAGCGCTATATATATACAAAAATGGACATAAATATAAGATCAATGCCTGGGCGCACAGGCCGCTTAGACCGTTCCGGGTCCATCCTCCGTTGTTGCTCACGCCAGAGTCTCTCCTTACTCTGCCTAGCGGAAGAGGACCAGGCCGCTAAGGGGAAAAAGCTCGGCGGCGGGTTCAGTAATTTATTTCGACGAGGTCGCGGTATGAAGAAACGGACAACTTTATAATCTGCGGGGCACTTACCTGGCGCAAAAGGATCAGGCCGCAGCGGCTTGTTTAAAGCCCGTTTCGCCCCCTCCTTCTTCACCATCATTATCTCCTTCCCGGTCATCACCGGGGGAACCTCCTCCCGCGCTTTCAGCACCTCCCCGAGTTCCTTCGCTTTCTGCTCAACCTACAGGGTGGCCCGGGTAGCAGCTTCTCGCTCTTCGACCTCCTTCTGAGCGGTCTCCTCAGGCCGGGCTGTGTTATCTGTAATAGGGACAGTTCGCTTTGAAGACATCGGGCTGTCAATAAGCTTATCTCGGCTCACCAGCTCATCCATATCCTGAAAGATCCCATTAAGTGATAAACTACTCGCCGAGTCTGGAAGCAGGCCCCCCGGTTTCACTTCAGGGGTAGCCGGCGAGTCATTCACCTTAGCAGATGGGGGAGTCGCTAGGCCGAGCTCCTCCTTTAGTCGCGGATTGGTCTGGAGGCGGGACTCAGCCGGTTTCTTAAAAGCCGCCCTTTCCTTGGAGGCCAGCCTCTTAACCTTCTTGGTTATTCGGTCGGTCACTGACCCGGTCTTCTTTCTCTTCTTCTCTTTTTTACCCGAAGCTGGACTAACTTCTTTGGAGGGGCTAGGATAGTCGTCCACGGATAGAGGGGTACTCAGGTCGCCCGGCCTCGGAGAGCTAACCGCCTCCTCCCCCAAATCTTTGACTAACAAGTGAGGATTCCCGGATGGGGTGATTTCCATGCCAAACGAGTCGGACCCGCCGACTTTCTTTGAAGGGCTGCCGGAGTCAACATTTCTAGAAGGGGCGGCCTCCCCTTTGTTCAGCGGGCTGACGACTGTTGGCCGAGGTCTCTGAGAGGAATCAGTGAGTCGCTAGGAGGAGGCCCCGAATTGCCCGCTGCGGGCTCTGTAGGAGTCTTGGGGATTGTTGAGTCCACATCGGACTTGGAATTATCTGTCGCTGTTTTCTCAGACCGCTCCCTCTTTTTTCGGTGTTTCCGGTTCTTCTTTTCCTTTTTCTTCTTCGACTTCTCCGTTGATTCGCGCCTTTTGCCTTCCTCCTTCTTTTGATCATCGGCAGGAACCACGCGGTCTAACATGATGTCAAGGAAGTCCATCGTTGAAGAATTACCGGTCTTAAAAACGCTAACCGCAAATGGCGAGTAATATCCCGTGATTTCAGAAAAACTCTGCAGAATGAATTCCCTGGCTCTCTTATAGAATTCAGGACAAGCCGGATGCGGTCTCCCGGCTAAAGCTAATATTTTCGAAATTCCCTTGAGATTTGAAAATATGCGGGGATTATGTTTACCCGGAAAACCGCTTCTCGGGTTGGATCATTCTCGGACCGGGCGAACTGCTAGGTCAGGCCGCTGGGTTCCAGGATCAGTGGCTCTCAGTTCAGGGTAAACCAGGCCAGGTGGTCTGATGTCATTTCGGACCGCCCCCAAGATTGAAGATTGTCAAAAGCCAAGACAAGAAGGCTATCTGCGGTCTCAAGTAGGAGACCGCCCGGGTTGTGCCATAGAGACTCAAGGTTCAAGCCCGGAGAGCAAGCCGCGGTCTCAGATCGGAGACCACCCGGGTTGCATCGTGAAGATCAGCCAAAGTCACGTCTAGAAGGCAGACCGCGGTCTCAAGCCGGAGGCCGCTCGTTCTGCATCATTGACTTGGTCACGGCATCTTCAGCCTCAGGTCAGACGGGTCGGAAGGGCAAGCCGCCAAGCCGGCTTCTTTCTTTTCTTCTTTGTGCATCCCGTCACCGCCTGCCCGTTTCTCCTGTACCCGGGCAGGTGGTTATTCTATCCCTGCCCATTCGGGTAGCCCCCCAAGCCTATAAATAGGGGGCGGCACTGTTCACAAGACACACTCACTCGAATCCAAAAGCTCGCTTGTTTGAGCTGCAGCCTCGAGTTTTCGGTCTTGCGACTAGTCTGGTCGGCCGGCTTCTACTTTCCTGCACTTGTAACCCGCTGTAACCGCTTCTTTTTAATCAAAGGAAAGCCCGTCGCAGGAGTGGCATTTGCCGCGGCGGGCGAAGTCTGGCCTCGACCGCAACTAGTGGTCTGAATTCTCTAACCAAATAGTAACTAATAATCCGCAACCTTCGATTTCCTTCGAAGGCGCACTTTTGAATCGAACAGGTGTCTTGGGCAAAAATCACACAACCTGATCAAAAGTTATGGCTGTTTGAAGTTCAGGTGTCATTTGGAGCTACATTTTGCATAAACAGTGCAGCCCGCTCAAAATAGACAACTAAATGAACTGAAAAGGATAAAACTTGTGCTTCAATGAATGTAGGGCTCCGATATCATTCATAAATGGTGTTGTGGGGGTAAAATCAGACAATAGGATCAAAAGTTATTGCTGCTTAAAGTTTGATTGTCATTTGGAGCTAAATCTCTCTCTTTCACTACAAACCGCATCTAAAATTCTTTCATTTTGAAATTTTGAGTCATTTGAAGCTAAATCTCGCATTACCACTAAAACACACTGTATATCGACCTCTAAACGACCTTGAATGGGTTAAATTCATTCTCCATTGGATTTTGGGTTCCGATCTCATTACGAAAAGGTATTGTGGGCGAAAATGAGACAACCGGATAAAAAGTTATGGATTTTTAAAGTTTAGGTCTCCTTTCGAGCTAAATACCTTATTTCAAACCCGCTGTATATTGACCACTAAACAAACTGGATGGGTAAAATTTGCTATCCATTGGATGTAGGGCTCCGAGCTCTTTCCAAAAAGGTGTTGTGCGCAAAAATCGAATAACCAGGTCAAAAGTTATGGCTGTTACAGTTTATGTGTCAAGAGGAGCCCTCGTCACCATTGCAACCCCCTGTATATTGACCACTAAAATGAGCTGGAAGGGTTTATAATTGTGCTCCATTGGATGTATGCCTCCGAGCATATTTCGAAAAGGTGATGTGGGCAAAAATCAAACATACAAATTGTTGATGCCGAAATTGTCCCCACGCCCTCGAGAAGGAAAGAGAGGGGGTAGTGGTCGAGTAGCTGGTTACTTCAGTCGCAAATGAAGAGCTGAACGAGAGAAAAGAAGAGGGGGCCGCTAGCTTGCGGCGAGGCCAGACTTCGCCCGCCGCGACAAATGCCACTCCTGCGGCGGGCTTTCCCTTTATTTAATAATCTGTATTACAGCTCGTTGTGTTTAGTACATGAAATACAATGAATACAAGAGAGTTGCGGGTAAGAAAAGAAAGCCGTTCGGGCTGTTTGCTGAGGTCGCCCGGATAGGTCGCCCGGGCTGTTTGCTGAGGCCGCCCGGCCTGTTGTTGAGACCGCCCGAACTGGCAGTTAGGAGTTCGTCGGTTAGACCGCGAGTAGGTGCGGTCTGGCTATTTCTAGCCGCCAGTTTTGTCCCCCAACTTGCCTGTCCTCTGTTCATGGTCGAGGGTCCTATTTATAGGCTCTGGGTCGATGTCGTCACCTCCGGTGAGCCAGTGACCGGATCCCTACCCGCGCGGTCTGAACAATGGAGACCGCCTACCCGCGCGGTCTGAAGGACGAGACCGCCTACCCGCACGGTCTAAAGGAGGAGGCCGCCCCTGCTGGGTCTGAAGGGGGAGGCCGCCTACCCGCGCGGTCTGAAGGACGAGACCGCCTACCCGCGCGGTCTAAAGGAGGAGGTCGCCCCTGCTGGGTCTGAAGGGGGAGGCCGCCTACCCGCGCGGTCTGAAGGACGAGACCGCCTACCCGCGTGGTCTAAAGGAGGAGGCCGCCCCTACTGGGTCTGAAGGGGGAGGCCGCCTACCCTGCGCGGTCTGAAGGACGAGACCGCCTACCCGCACGGTCTAAAGGAGGAGGCCGCCCCTGCTGGGTCTGAAGGGGGAGGCCGCCTACCCGCGCAGCTGAAGGACGAGACCGCCTACCCGCGCGGTCTAAAGGAGGAGGCCGCCCCTGCTGGGTCTGAAGGGGGAGGCCGCCTACCCGCGCGGTCTGAAGGACGAGACCGCCTACCCGCGCGGTCTAAAGGAGGAGGTCGCCCCTGCTGGGTCTGAAGGGGGAGGCCGCCTACCCGCGCGGTCTGAAGGACGAGACCGCCTACCCGCGCGGTCTAAAGGAGGAGGCTGCCCCGGCTGGGCGACCTGAGGAAGGAGACCGCCCCTGCTGGGCGGGCAGGAGAAATGCAGAAAAAATCTCCTCGAAAAGGATCGCCGATTTCTGGGTAAACACAAATCAAAAGTTATGCCTGTTGGAAGGTTTAGGTGTCATTTGGAGCGAAATTTCGCATTACCGCTGCAACGCTCTAAATATTGACAACTAAATGAACTGGAAAGGGTAAAACATGTGCTCCAATGAATGTAGTGCTATGAGCTCATTTCGAAAAGGTGTTGTGTGGTAAAATCAGGCAACCGGATCAAAAGTTGTTGCGGTTTAAAGTTTGAGTGACATTTGGAGATAAATCTCTCATTTTTCACTACAACCCACTGTAGATCAACCACAAACGAACTGGAATGGGTAAAACTTGTTGTCCATTGGATGTAGGGCTATGATCCCATTCTGAAAAGGCATTGTGGGCAAAAAACAGACATACGGATCAAAAGTTATGGATGTTTGAAGTTTAGGTGCCAATTGGAGCAAAAACCCTCATTTCAACTGCACACCACTATGCGTCGACCACTAAATGAACTTGATCGAGTAAATCATATTCCCCCTTAGGATGTATATCTCTGAGCTCTTTACGAAAAGGTGTTTTGTGCAAAATCCGAACATCCGGATCTAAAGTTATAGCTGTTTAAAGTTTATGTGTCAATTGGAGCTAAATCCCACATTACGACTTCAACTCAATGCTTATCGACCACTAAATGAAATACATTGGGTAAAACTTACTCTCCATTGAATGTAGGGCTCAGAGCTCATTTCATTTTGAAATTTATGTGTCATTTGGAGCTAAATCTCGCATTACCACAAAAACACACTGTATATCGACCTCTAAACGACCTTGAATGGGTTAAATTCATTCTCCATTGGATTTTGGGTTCCGATCTCATTACGAAAAGGTATTGTGGGCGAAAATGAGACAACCGGATAAAAAGTTATGGATTTTTAAAGTTTAGGTCTCCTTTCGAGCTAAATACCTTATTTCAAACCCGCTGTATATTGACCACTAAACAAACTGGATGGGTAAAATTTGCTATCCATTGGATGTAGGGCTCCGAGCTCTTTCCAAAAAGGTGTTGTGCGCAAAAATCGAATAACCAGGTCAAAAGTTATGGCTGTTACAGTTTATGTGTCAAGAGGAGCCCTCGTCACCATTGCAACCCCCTGTATATTGACCACTAAAATGAGCTGGAAGGGTTTATAATTGTGCTCCATTGGATGTATGCCTCCGAGCATATTTCGAAAAGGTGATGTGGGCAAAAATCAAACATACAAATTGTTGATGCCGAAATTGTCCCCACGCCCTCGAGAAGGAAAGAGAGGGGGTAGTGGTCGAGTAGCTGGTTACTTCAGTCGCAAATGAAGAGCTGAACGAGAGAAAAGAAGAGGGGGCCGCTAGCTTGCGGCGAGGCCAGACTTCGCCCGCCGCGACAAATGCCACTCCTGCGGCGGGCTTTCCCTTTATTTAATAATCTGTATTACAGCTCGTTGTGTTTAGTACATGAAATACAATGAATACAAGAGAGTTGCGGGTAAGAAAAGAAAGCCGTTCGGGTTGTTTGCTGAGGTCGCCCGGACAGGTCGCCCGGGCTGTTTGCTGAGGCCGCCCGGCCTGTTGTTGAGACCGCCCGAACTGGCAGTTAGGAGTTCGTCGGTTAGACCGCGAGTAGGTGCGGTCTGGCTATTTCTAGCCGCCAGTTTTGTCCCCCAACTTGCCTGTCCTCTGTTCATGGTCGAGGGTCCTATTTATAGGCTCTGGGTCGATGTCGTCACCTCCGGTGAGCCAGTGACCGGATCCCTACCCGCGCGGTCTGAACAATGGAGACCGCCTACCCGCGCGGTCTGAAGGACGAGACCGCCTACCCGCGCGGTCTAAAGGAGGAGGCCGCCCCTGCTGGGTCTGAAGGGGGAGGCCGCCTACCCGCGCGGTCTGAAGGACGAGACCGCCTACCTGCGCGGTCTAAAGGAGGAGGTCGCCCCTGCTGGGTCTGAAGGGGGAGGCCGCCTACCCGCGCGGTCTGAAGGACGAGACCGCCTACCCGCGTGGTCTAAAGGAGGAGGCCGCCCCTACTGGGTTTGAAGGGGGAGGCCGCCTACCCGCGCGGTCTGAAGGACGAGACCGCCTACCCGCACGGTCTAAAGGAGGAGGCCGCCCCTGCTGGGTCTGAAGGGGGAGGCCGCCTACCCGCGCAGCTGAAGGACGAGACCGCCTACCCGCGCGGTCTAAAGGAGGAGGCCGCCCCTGCTGGGTCTGAAGGGGGAGGCCGCCTACCCGCGCGGTCTGAAGGACGAGACCGCCTACCCGCGCGGTCTAAAGGAGGAGGTCGCCCCTGCTGGGTCTGAAGGGGGAGGCCGCCTACCCGCGCGGTCTGAAGGACGAGACCGCCTACCCGCGCGGTCTAAAGGAGGAGGCCGCCCCTGCTGGGTCTGAAGGGGGAGGCCGCCTACACGCGCGGTCTGAAGGACGAGACCGCCTACCCGCGCGGTCTAAAGGAGGAGGCTGCCCCGGCTGGGCGACCTGAGGAAGGAGACCGCCCCTGCTGGGCGGGCAGGAGAAACGCAGAAAAAATCTCCTCGAAAAGGATCGCCGATTTCTGGGTAAACACAAATCAAAAGTTATGCCTGTTGGAAGGTTTAGGTGTCATTTGGAGCGAAATTTCGCATTACCGCTGCAATGCTCTAAATATTGACAACTAAATGAACTGGAAAGGGTAAAACATGTGCTCCAATGAATGTAGTGCTATGAGCTCATTTCGAAAAGGTGTTGTGTGGTAAAATCAGGCAACCGGATCAAAAGTTGTTGCGGTTTAAAGTTTGAGTGACATTTGGAGATAAATCTCTCATTTTTCACTACAACCCACTGTAGATCAACCACAAACGAACTGGAATGGGTAAAACTTGTTGTCCATTGGATGTAGGGCTATGATCCCATTCTGAAAAGGCATTGTGGGCAAAAAACAGACATACGGATCAAAAGTTATGGATGTTTGAAGTTTAGGTGCCAATTGGAGCAAAAACCCTCATTTCAACTGCTCACCACTATGCGTCGACCACTAAATGAACTTGATCGAGTAAATCATATTCCCCCTTAGGATGTATATCTCTGAGCTCTTTACGAAAAGGTGTTTTGTGCAAAATCCGAACATCCGGATCTAAAGTTATAGCTGTTTAAAGTTTATGTGTCAATTGGAGCTAAATCCCACATTACGACTTCAACTCAATGCTTATCGACCACTAAATGAAATACATTGGGTAAAACTTACTCTCCATTGAATGTAGGGCTCAGAGCTCATTTCATTTTGAAATTTATGTGTCATTTGGAGCTAAATCTCGCATTACCACAAAAACACACTGTATATCGACCTCTAAACGACCTTGAATGGGTTAAATTCGTTCTCCATTGGATTTTGGGCTCCGATCTCATTACGAAAAGGTATTGTGGGCGAAAATCAGACAACCGAATAAAAAGTTATGGATCTTTAAAGTTTAGGTCTCCTTTCGAGCTAAATACCTTATTACAAACCCGCTGTATATTGACCACTAAACAAACTGGGTGGGTAAAATTTGCTATCCATTGGATGTAGGGCTGCGAGCTCTTTCCAAAAAGGTGTTGTGCGCAAAAATCGGATAACCAGGTCAAAAGTTATGGCTGCTACAGTTTATGTGTCAAGAGGAGCCCTCGTCACCATTGCAACCCCCTATATATTGACCACTAAAATGATCTGGAAGGGTTTATAATTGTGCTCCATTGGATGTATGCCTCCGAGCATATTCCGAAAAGGTGATGTGGGCAAAAATCAAACATACAAATCAAAAGTTATGCCTGTTGGAAGGTTTAGGTGTCATTTGGAGCGAAATTTTGCATTACCGCTGCAACGCTCTAAATATTGACAACTAAATGAACTGGAATGGGTAAAACATGTGCTCCAATGAATGTAGTGCTACGAGATCATTTCGAAAAGGTGTGTTGTGTGGTAAAATCAGGCAACTGGATCAAAAGTTGTTGCGGTTTAAAGTTTGAGTGACATTTGGAGCAAAATCTCTCATTTTTCACTACAACCCACTGTAGATCAACAACAAACGAACTGGAATGGATAAAACTTGTTGTCCATTGGATGTAGTGCTCCGATCCCATTCTGAAAAGGCATTGTGGGCAAAAAACAAACACCCGGATCAAAAGTTATGGATGTTTGAAGTCTAGGTACCAATTGGAGCAAAAACCCTCATTTCAACTGCACACCACTATACGTCGACAACTAAATGAACTTGATCGAGTAAATCATATTCCCATTAGGATGTATGGCTCTGAGCTCTTTCCGAAAAGGTGTTTTGTGCAAAATCCGGACATTCGGATCTAAAGTTATGGCTGTTTGAAGTTTAGTTGTCAGTTGGAGCTAAATCCCACATTACCACTTCAACTCAATGCATATCGACCACTAAATGAAATACATTGGGTAAAACTTGCTCTCCATTGAATGTAGGGCTCAGAGTTCATTTCGAAGAGGTGTTGTGGGCAAAAATGACACAGCCTAATCAAAAGTTATGGCTGTTTGAAGTTCAGGTGTCATTTGACGCTACATTTTGCATTAACAGTGCAGCCCGCTCAATAGAGACAACTAAATGAGTTGTAATGGATAAAACTTTTCCTTCAATGAATGTAGGGCTCCGATCTCATTCCTAAATGGTGTTGTGGGGGTAAAATCAGTCAACCGGGTCAAAAGTTATTGCTGCTTAAAGTTTGAGTGTCATTTGGAGCTAAATCTCTCACTTTCACTACAAACCGCATCTAAAATTCTTTCATTTTGAAATTTATGTGTCATTTGGAGCTAAATCTCGCATTACCACTACAACAAACTGTATATCGACCTCTAAACGACCTTGAATGGGTTAAATTTGTTCACCATTGGATTTTGCGCTCCGAACTCATTACGAAAAGGTGTTGTGGGCGAAAATCAGACAACCGGATAAAAAGTTATGGATCTTTAAAGTTTAGGTCTCCTTTCGAGCTAAATACCTTATTACAAACCCGCTGTATATTGACCACTAAACAAACTGGATGGGTAAAATTTGCTATCCATTGGATGTAGGGCTCCGAGCTCTTTCCAAAAAGGTGTTGTGCGCAAAAATTGGATAACCATGTCAAAAGTTATGGCTGTTACAGTTTATGTGTCAAGAGGAGCCCTCGTCACCATTGCAACCCCCTGTATATTGACCACTAAAATGAGCTGGAAGGGTTTATAATTATGCTCCATTGGATGTATGCCTCCGAGCATATTCCGAAAAGGTGATGTGGGCAAAAATCAAAAATACAAATCAAAAGTTATGCTTGTTGGAAGGTTTAGGTGTCATTTGGAGCGAAATTTTGCATTACGGCTGCAACGCTCTAAATATTGACAACTAAATGAACTGGAATGGGTAAAACATGTGCTCTAATGAATGTAGTGCTACGAGCTCATTTCGAAAAGGTGTTGTGTGGTAAAATCAGGCAATCGGATCAAAAGTTGTTGCAGTTTAAAGTTTGAGTGACATTTGGAGCTAAATCTCTCATTTTTTTCACTACAACCCACTGTAGATCAACAACAAACGAACTGGAATGGGTAAAACTTGTTGTCCATTGGATGTAGGGCTCCGATCCCATTCTGAAAAGGCATTGTGGGCAAAAAACAGACACCCGGATCAAAAGTTATGGATGTTTGAAGTCTAGGTGCCAATTGGAGCAAAAACCCTCATTTCAACTGCACACCACTATACGTCGACCACTAAATGAACTTGATCGAGTAAATCATATTCCCCTTAGGATGTATGGCTCTGAGCTCTTTCCGAAAAGGTGTTTTTTTGCAAAATCCGAACATCCGGATCTAAAGTTATAGATGTTTGAAGTTTAGGTGTCAGTTGGAGCTAAATCCCACATTACCACTTCAACTCAATGCATATCGACCACTAAATGAAATACATTGGGTAAAACTTGCTCTCCATTGAATGTAGGGCTCAGAGTTCATTTTGAAGAGGTGTTGTGGGCAAAAATGACACAGCCTAATCAAAAGTTCTGGCTGTTTGAAGTTCAGGTGTCATTTGACGCTACATTTTGCATTAACAGTGCAGCCCGCTCAATATAGACAACTAAATGAGTTGTAATGGATAAAACTTTTCCTTCAATGAATGTAGGGCTCCGATCTCATTACTAAATGGTGTTGTGGGGGTAAAATCAGTCAACCGGGTCAAAAGTTATTGCTGCTTAAAGTTTGAGTGTCATTTGGAGCTAAATCTCTCACTTTCACTACAAACCGCATCTAAAATTCTTTCATTTTGAAATTTATGTGTCATTTGGAGTTAAATCTCGCATTACCACTACAACAAACTGTATATCGACCTCTAAACGACCTTGAATGGGTTAAATTTGTTCACCATTGGATTTGGCGCACCGAACTCATTACGAAAAGGTGTTGTGGGCGAAAATCAGACAACCGGATAAAAAGTTATGGATCTTTAAAGTTTAGGTCTCCTTTCGAGCTAAATACCTTATTACAAACCCATTGTATATTGACCACTAAACAAACTGGATGGGTAAAATTTGCTATCCATTGGATGTAGGGCTCCGAGCTCTTTCCAAAAAGGTGTTGTGCGCAAAAATTGGATAACCATGTCAAAAGTTATGGCTGTTACAGTTTATGTGTCAAGAGGAGCCCTCGTCACCATTGCAACCCCCTGTATATTGACCACTAAAATGAGCTGGAAGGGTTTATAATTGTGCTCCATTGGATGTATGCCTCCGAGCATATTCCGAAAAGGTGATGTGGGCAAAAATCAAACATACAAATCAAAAGTTATGCTTGTTGGAAGGTTTAGGTGTCATTTGGAGCGAAATTTTGCATTACGGCTGCAACGCTCTAAATATTGACAACTAAATGAACTGGAATGGGTAAAACATGTGCTCCAATGAATGTAGTGCTACGAGCTCATTTCGAAAAGGTGTTGTGTGGTAAAATCAGGCAATCGGATCAAAAGTTGTTGCGGTTTAAAGTTTGAGTGACATTTGGAGCTAAATCTCTCATTTTTTTCACTACAACCCACTGTAGATCAACAACAAACGAACTGGAATGGGTAAAACTTGTTGTCCATTGGATGTAGGGCTCCGATCCCATTCTGAAAAGGCATTGTGGGCAAAAAATAGACACCCGGATCAAAAGTTATGGATGTTTGAAGTCTAGGTGCCAATTGGAGCAAAAACCCTCATTTCAACTGCACACCACTATACGTCGACCACTAAATGAACTTGATCGAGTAAATCATATTCCCCTTAGGATGTATGGCTCTGAGCTCTTTCCGAAAAGGTGTTTTTTGCAAAATCCGAACATCCGGATCTAAAGTTATAGATGTTTGAAGTTTAGGTGTCAGTTGGAGCTAAATCCCACATTACCACTTCAGCTCAATGCATATCGACCACTAAATGAAATACATCGGGTAAAACTTGCTCTCCATTGAATGTAGGGATCAGAGCTCATTTCGAAGAGGTGTCTTGGGCAAAAATCACACAACCTGATCAAAAGTTATGGTTGTTTGAAGTTCAGGTGTCATTTGGAGCTACATTTTGCATTAACAGTGCAGCCCGCTCAAAATAGACAACTAAATGAACTGTAAAGGATAAATCTTGTGCTTCAATGAATGTAGGGCTCCGATCTCATTCCTAAATGGTGTTGTGGGGGTAAAATCAGACAACCGGATCAAAAGTTATTGCTGCTTAAAGTTTGAGTGTCATTTGGAGCTAAATCTCTCACTTTTACTACAAACCGCATCTAAAATTCTTTTATTTTGAAATTTATGTGTCATTTGGAGCTAAATCTCACATTACCACTAAAACACACTGTATATCGACTTCTAAACGACCTTGAATGGGTTAAATTCATTCTCCTTTGGATTTTGGGCTCCGATCTCATTACGAAAAGGTATTGTGGGCAAAAATCAGACAATCGGATAAAAAGTTATGGATCTTTAAAATTTAAGTCTCCTTTTGAGCTAAATACCTTATTACAAACCCGCTATATATTGACCACTAAACAAACTGGATGTGTAAAATTTGCTATCCATTGGATGTATGGCTCCGAGCTCTTTCCAAAAAGGTGTTTTGCGCAAAAATCGGATAACCAGGTAAAAAGTTATGGCTGTTACAGTTTATGTGTCAAGAGGAGCCCTCGTCACCATTGCAAGCCCCTGTATATTGACCACTAAAATGAGCTGGAAGGGTTTATAATTGTGCTCCATTGGATGTATGCCTCCGAGCATATTCTGAAAAGGTGATGTGGGCAAAAATCAAACATACAAATCAAAAGTTATGCCTGTTGGAAGGTTTAGGTGTCATTTGGACTGAAATTTTGCATTACCGCTGCAACGCTCTAAATATTGACAACTAAATGAACTGGAATGGGTAAAACATGTGCTCCAATGAATGTAGTGCTACGAGCTCATTTCGAAAAGGTCTTGTGTTTGCCCGGAAAACCGCTTCTTGGGTTGGACCATTATCAGACCGCGCGGACTCCTGGGCCAAGCCGCTGGGTCCCGGGATCGGCGGTTCTCAGTTCAAGAAGGGCCAGGCCGGGCGGCCTGGTGTCATTTCCGGATCGCCCCCAAAGGGATAAGATCGTCAAAGAGCCAAGGCAAGAAGTTCATCCGCGGTCTCAGCTAGAAGGCCGCGCGGGTTATCTCATAGAGACTCGAGGTTCCAGCCCCGAAGAACAAGCCGGGGGTCCAGATCAAAGGCTATCCGGGATACCTTGCGAAAAAACGGCTAAGTCATGACCAGAATGCAGACCGCGGCCTCAATCTCCAGGCCGCTCGGTCTGCATCATTGACTTAGTCCTGATATCCTCAGCCTCAAGTCAGACGGGTAGGGAAGGCAGGCCGTCAGGTCGCGCGGCCTCTTTCTTTTTCTTCTTTGTGCATCCCGTCACCGCCTGCCCGTTTCTCCTGTACCCGGGCAGGAGGTTATTTTATCCCTGCCCATTCGGGCAGGCCCCCAAGCCTATAAATAGGGGGCGGCACTGTTCACAAGGGACGCACACTCGAATCCAAGAGCTCGCTTGTCTGAGCTCCGGTCTCGAATTTCTGGTCTCGCGAACCGTTGACCGGCCGGCTTCTGCCTTCTCGCATTTGTAACCGCTACTTTTCAATCAAAGGAAAGCCCGTCGCAGGAGTGGCATTTGCCGCGACGGGCGAAGTCTGGCCTCGACCGCTGCTAGCGGTCTGAATTCTCTAACTAAATAGTAACCGATAGTCCGCAGCCTTCAATTTTCTTCGTAAGCGCACTTTTGAATCGAACAGAAACACGCGACCTTCAGATCGCGGACTGTCAGCGAAATCTTTTGGTTCAGAATGTCAGACCACCAGTTCCCTCCAAGAGACCGATCCGACCGCAGTGATGACTCTTTGTGGGAAGCTCTGGAGCAGACAAAGAGAGAAGCCGACCAGGCTCGGAAAGCGACTGATCAGCGTCTGGATGCGATCACTCAGGCTTTAACTTTATTAACCGAGCGGTTAGCCCCTCAGCAGGCCGCGGCTAACCAGGCGGTTACTCCCGTTTTACCTCCTCCACCTCCATACCCATTTGCGCAAGTCGCCCACTCCCAACCACCACGAGAAGGTTCAGCGGACCGGCCGAACTTCTACCAAGAGGCCGCGCGATGTATGCCGGCTCGGGTCCTTGACTTTCAAGGGGCGGCCTCTCAAGCCGCTCATTTTTCCTATCCGCCTGAGGTCGCCGCTTTCCAAACCTACCCGGCTGGAGCTCCTGCCCGCTCCTATCAGGCGGCCTGTCCGCAAGTGACCGCAGCAGAGGTCCCTTATAACCCTGCTTTCCCTCTGTACGAGGATGCCGAGGAGAGTTCTCCCTTCACCGACGAAATCCGAGGAGAGCCGGCCCCAAACAACTTTCGAGAACCACGCATGTCAGCATATAGTGGGGAGTCCGATCCAGCAATACACCTCCAGGCATTTGAATCGGCTGTTGCTCTGAGGACCATCACTGATGCAACAAAGTGCAAGCTCCTGGTGACGTCCTTTGATGGGCAGGCCAGAGAATGGTTTTATGGATTGCATCCTCGATCTATCAGATGCTTTGCGGAATTGCGTAGAGAATTTCTGCTTCGATTCTCTACCTCTAAGAAGAGGAAGAATGGTCCGGCAGCCCTATTCGAGATACGACAGCAAGAAAACGAAACATGGGCCCGTTTCGTCGATCGTTTCCAAAGGGAAATAATGGAGGTGCAAAACGTCGACCCAGAGTTATATAGGGTCGCTCTGATGCATGGCCTTAGAGAGGGGCCGTTGAAATTTGAGGCTCAAATCAGGGAGCCAAAAACATACCAGGAGATGATTAGTCTGGCTAATAAATTCATCAGGGGGGAAAAGACTAATCCTGGTTATGTTGCCAAATTGCTCAGCGACAATGATCAGTTCAATCCCGCATCAACTCATCAGCAACGTTATAATCATCCATCTCGGCCTGATTTCGAACCCCGGGCTCAGAGGGGGAGAAACCTTAAGCCTAAACAACCATTTCTCGGCCATCAACGGTTTCAAGATCAGAAACCGCCGTTGGCCATCGCACCCACTCAACCCATGGGAGTTCCGCAAATAATGCCCGTGTATCTGCCACAATACATCGCACAACCATCTCCACCTATCCCGTCCATCTGATATGATGAATCACAGGATTCATTCACCCCTCTCAACGTAACCATGAATGAGGTCGTGCAGATTCTTCAGAAGATGCCTGACTTTAAAAGGCCCCCTCCTTTGAAATCAGAAGTTCGCAATCGGAACCCGAACCTTTATTGTGAATATCATAAAGAAGAGGGGCATCAGACTGAGGATTGCCGGGCCCTCCGGTGGTTGATAGAAAAACTCCTGAAAGAGGGAAAGCTTCGGGGGTTGATTCGGCAAGAAACTCCGGTTGAACCGCGAGTTGAGAAGAAGAAGGAGGCAGTCGAAGTGACATGGGAGTGTGCAGATGTGGAAGAAGCAGGTTGCTATGGGGATATACATCCCACAACCGAATGTATACAGGTGAATGACGTTGGCCCTCTTGGCAACGTCTATTGCATTCATGGTGGGGCAGGAGTAGAATCTTCTCGAAAGTCTAGCATCGGGAGAGTTATGAAGCAAGAAGTGGCAGTCGCCTCCACTTCTACTCCAGAAAGGGCGGTCGTTACCTTTGGCCAGGAAGATCTGTCCCCAAATGCAAATCCTTTTGATGATGCAGTGGTGATAAAGGCGGTTATTGAAAACTACACCGTGCATAAAATCCTGGTTGATACCGGCAGCTCAGTTAATCTCATCTTCCGCGAAACGTTTGAAGCCCTTAAGACTGGGAAGTCTTTGCTCTCCACAGAAGGGCCCCTCTATGGCTTCTCGGGAGAGAAGAAAGAAGTAGAGGGGTGCGTAAAGCTTTTGGTATCGCTGGGGGGTATAACGAAGCTGATAAACTTCGTGGTGGTGGAAGCCCCAAGCAGCTACTGTGCAATTTTCGGAAGGCCAATTCTGAACGCTTACAGAGCTGTAGTATCTACTTTTCATTTGGCCTTGAAATTCGCCGCTGAGGGACGTCAATATCGGATCCGAAGCGATCCAAGGGTTGCACGTGAATGTTATGTGAAGACAGTTAATATGATCACCGAGGCACCACTTTGCGAGGCTCAAAATGACATCCACAAGGTGTCCAAATTCCCTGAGGAAATCAAAGAAAGCACAGAGCGGAAAGGAGTTTTCCTGGAACCTGCCCAGGAGACCCAAGAGATCCCCATTGCTGAGGGGGAAGAGAAAAGGCTTATCATCAACGCCGAGCTGTCGGAGGAGGAAAAAGCTCAACTAACTTCCTGTCTGTTGGAGAACTTGGACATCTTCGCCTGGTCAGCGGAGGACATGCCTGGGGTAGATCCAGATGTAGCGTGCCATCACCTCAACGTCTCTCCTGAATTCAAGCCGATCCAGCAAAAGAAGAGGGAGGTGGCAACAAAGCTGGCATTGCCCATCAGAGAGGAGGTTTCCAAGCTCCTGAAAGCGGGTTTTGTTTCTGAAATTCAATATCCAACGTGGATGTCAAACATTGTAATGGTTCCAAAATCTGGTGGGAAGTGGCGCATGTGCGTGGACTTCACGAAGCTCAATAAAGCGTGCCCCAAAGATTGTTATCCCTTGCCTCGGATAGATGTTTTAGTTGATTCCGCGGTAGGATATAATTTCATGAGCTTCCTAGATGCGTTTTCTGGTTATCACCAGATTAAGATGCACAAACCTGATATCCCGCATACATCCTTCATTACCAATGATGGATGTTATTGTTATCTTGTCATGCCCTTCGGGCTCAAAAATGCGGGGGCGACATATCAGAGGATGATGGACACAGTGTTCAAAAAACAGAAAGGGAGAAATCTTGAAGTATATGTAGATGATCTTCTTCTAAAAAGTAAAACTTTTTCAATCCATCTGAAAGACCTCGTAGAGACATTCGCTACTCTGCGGAGGTTTAAATTAAAACTGAATCCTTTGAAATGTGTGTTTGGGGCCAACAAAGGAAAATTTCTGGGACATCTTCTCACTCCCGATGGCCTCGCACCAAATCCCGATAAAATAAAAGCCATCCTGGATATGAACCCTCCCCGTAACCCGAAAGAGGTGCAACAACTTGGGGGGAGGCTTGCAGGATTGAGCCGATTCATTTCCAAGTCGGGGGATAAAAGCGCTCCATTTTTCAAAACACTTAGGGGGGGGATCTAAGTTCGAATGGAGTAAGGAGTGCGACAATGCTTTTGAACAGTTGAAAAAGCAGTTAACCTCAACCCCTCTTCTTCAAAGCCCTCGCGAAGGGGAAACACTATTCTTATACCTGGGAGTGGGACCAGATGCGATAAGCTCTGTCCTGGTGCGGGAAGAGAAAAAGAAGCAGTTTCCGATATATTATGTCAGCCACATCCTCAAAGATACGGAAACTAGATATTCAATCTTGGAGAAATTAGCCTTGGCTTTGGTCATGTCATCACGAAGGCTCCGCCCCTATTTTCAGGCTCATCCCATTCAGGTGGTCTCGGATCATCCACTAAAAAGTATCTTAGAAAAGCCGGATCATTCAGGAAGGTTGGCTAAATGGGCAATTGAGCTAAGCGAGTTCGAAATATCATACGTTCCCAGAACGGCAATAAAGGCACAAGTATTGGCAGATTTCTTGGTGGACACGACAGAGTCTAATCCAGAACAGAGAGTACAATCTCCCTTGGCTTGGATCATTTATGTGGATGGGGCTTTTGGCAGAAACTCCGTGGGAGCCGGAGTGGTTCTGATCAGTCCAAATGGCGTCAGGCTGGAGCAGGCTATCAAATTTTTCTTTTCAGTTACAAATAACCAGGCCGAATACGAAGCATTCTTGGCTGGCTTGAGACTCGCGAAGGAGCTTGGGATAGAACATGTTCATGTGAAAACTGATTCTCTTGTGATGGCCTCGCAGGTTCTGGGGAATTATGAAACAAGAGAACCAATGTTGAGAAAATATCTATTCCTAGCGAAGAAAGAAATTGGGAGATTCAAATCCTTCTTCATCGAACACATTCCGAGAACACAGAATGAAGAGGCAGACGAATTATCAAAGTTTGGTCTTCCATCCGGAGGGGTGACCTCAGAACTTTTTCATCCGGCAACAGATGGGACGGAAGAAGAGGAGCTCATGCAGATCGATCAAAATCCTTCCTAGAAAGATCCTTATGAACTATTTCTGTCAAAAGGGGAGTTTCATTCGTCAATCAAGGACAGAAATAGATTCAGAAGAAAGGCAGCCTACTACTACTTGATGGCAGGAGTCTTGTATAGGAAAACTCTGATTTCTCCCTCAGCACGGTGCGTTTCAGAAGAGGAGGTCCCGGCTATACTTCAGGAAATTCATTCGGGAGAGTGCGGTAGTCATTCAGGAGCAAAGACTTTGGAGAAAAGGATCTTGCGGCAGGGATATTTTTGGCCGACCATGAGGAAAGATGCTGAAGCATTTGCCAGGCGATGTGTCCAGTGCCAAAAGTTCGATCCTCTTCAGCATTTGCCTGCTCAGTCACTCAGGTCGATAACCGCGCCGTGGCCTTTTGCAGTATGGGGAATGGATCTTATGGGACCTTTTCCGATGGCCAGCGGTCAACGCCGTTTCATCCTTGTAATGATCGACTATTTCAGTAAGTGGATTGAGGCAAAAGCGCTAGCAAAAACAACAACTCAGATCGTCAGAAACTTCATCTGGGGGGAAATAATCTGCCGGCATGGAATTCCGTTAGCAATTGTTACCGATAATGGCCCACAATTTAATAATCCGGAGATGATAAGCTTTTGTGATCAGATCGGGGTTGATCTTCGGTTTGCCTCAGTTCATCATCCTAGGACCAATGGTCAAGTGGAAGCAGCTAACAGGCAAATCCGGCAGCTCTTGATGAAAAGGGTCTTAAATCAAAAAGGGAATTGGGCGGACCAGCTTCCTTCCATCCTTTGGACTCTTCGTACTACTCCGTCCTCAGCTACCGGAGAGACACCCTTCAAATTATCTCATGGCTCCGAAGCCGTCGTCCCTGTGGAATTCGAGGTAGTCACTCCGAGAGTTGTTTACGCCAAAGAAGGAGGAGAATCCTGGATAGATGAAAATAGTAAGGCTCTCATGCATAATCTAGATCTAATCGAAGAACTTCAGGATGAAGCGACTGTCAGACAGGAGGAAGTTAAAAGGAGAATGGCAAAATATTTTGACAAGAATGTCAGAATAAAGCAGTTTGCAAGTGGTGATTTAGTATTAAAGAAGGTAGATGCTGCAGCCAGGTCTGGTAATGTTGGAAAGCTGGATCCTAATTGGGCAGGACCTTTCATCATCAAAGAGGTATTAAAGAATGGGGCCTACCGTCTCCAAACCAGTGAAGGGGAAGACATCCCGCGTACTTGGAGCGGTGACGATCTTAAACGATTCTACCCTTGAATTATCTCTTTTATTCTAAAGTTATAGCTGTTTGAAGTTTAGGTGTCAGTTGGAGCTAAATCCTACATTACCACTTCAACTCAATGCATATCGACCACTATATGAAATACATTGGGTAAAACTTGCTCTCCATTGAATGTAGGCTCAGAGCTCATTTCGAAGAGGTGTCTTGGGCAAAAATCACACAACCTGATCAAAAGTTATGGCTGTTTGAAGTTCAGGTGTAATTTTGAACTATATTTTGCATTAATAGTGCAGCCCGCTCAAAATAGACAACTAAATGAACTGTAAAGGATAAAACATGTGCTTCAATGATTGTAGGGCTCCGATCTCATTCCTAAATGGTGTTGTGGGGGTAAAATCAGACAATCAGATCAAAAGTTATTGCTGCTTAAAGTTTGAGTGTCATTTGGAGCTAAATCTCTCACTTTCACTATAAACCGCATCTAAAATTCTTTCATTTTGAAATTTATGTGTCATTTGGAGCTAAATCTCGCATTACCACTAAAACACACTGTATATCGACCTCTAAACGACCTTGAATGGGTTAAATTCGTTCTCCATTGGATTTTGGGCTCCGATCTCAATACGAAAAGGTATTGTGGGCGAAAATCAGACAACCGGATAAAAAGTTATGGATCTTTAAAGTTTAGGTCTCCTTTCGAGCTAAATACCTTATTACAAACCCGCTGTATATTGACCACTAAACAAACTGGATGGGTAAAATTTGCTATCCATTGGATGTAGTGCTCCGAGCTCTTTCCAAGAAGGTGTTGTGCGCAAAAATCGGATAACCAGGTCAAAAGTTATGGCTGTTACAGTTTTTGTGTCAAGAGGAGCCCTCGTCACCATTGCAACCCCCTGTATATTGACCACTAAAATGATCTGGAAGGGCTAATAATTGTGCTCCATTGGATGTATGCCTCCGAGCATATTCCAAAAAGGTGATGTGGGCAAAAATCAAACATACAAATCAAAAGTTATGCCTGTTGGAAGGTTTAGGTGTCATTTGGAGCGAAATTTTGCATTACCGCTGCAACGCTCTAAATATTGACAACTAAATGAACTGGAATGGGTAAAACATGTGCTCCAATGAATGTAGTGCTACGAGATGATTTCGAAAAGGTGTGTTGTGTGGTAAAATCAGGCAACCGCATCAAAAGTTGTTGCTGTTTAAAGTTTGAGTGACATTTAAAGCAAAATCTCTCATTTTTCACTACAACCCACTGTAGATCAACAACAAACAAACTGGAATGGATAAAACTTGTTGTCCAGTGGATGTAGGGCTCCGATCCCATTCTGAAAAGGCATTGTGGGCAAAAAACAGACACCCGGATCAAAAGTTATGGATGTTTGAAGTCTAGGTACCAATTGGAGCAAAAACCCTCATTTCAACTGCACACCACTATACGTCGACCACTAAATGAACTTGATCGAGTAAATCATATTCCCATTAGGATGTCTGGCTCTGAGCTCTTTCCGAAAAGGTGTTTTGTGCAAAATCCGGACATCCGGATCTAAAGTTATAGCTGTTTAAAGTTTAGGTGTCAGTTGGCTAAATCCCACATTACCACTTCAACTCAATGCATATCGACCACTAAATGAAATACATTGGGTAAAACTTGCTCTCCATTGAATGTAGGGCTCAGAGCTCATTTCGAAGAGGTGTTGTGGGCAAAAATGACACAGCCTAATCAAAAGTTATGGCTGTTTGAAGTTCAGGTGTCATTTGGCGCTACATTTTGCATTAAAGGTGCAGCCCGCTCAATATAGACAACTAAATGAGTTGTAATGGATAAAACTTATCCTTCAATGAATGTAGGGCTCCGATCTCATTCCTAAGTGGTGTTTTGGAGGTAAAATCAGTCAACCGGGTCAAAAGGTATTGCTGCTTAAAGTTTAAGTGTCATTTGGAGCTAAATCTGTCACTTTCACTACAAACCGCATCTAAAATTCTTTCATTTTGAAATTTATGTGTCATTTGGAGCTAAATCTCGCATTACCACTATAACAAACTGTATATCGACCTCTAAACGACCTTGAATGGGTTAAATTTGTTCACCATTGGATTTTGCGCTCCGAACTCATTATGAAAAGGTGTTGTGGGCGAAAATCAGACAACTGGATAAAAAGTTATGGATCTTTAAATTTTAGGTCTCCTTTCGAGCTAAATACCTTATTACAAACCCGTTGTATATTGACCACTAAACAATCTGGATGGGTAAAATTTGCTATCCATTGGATGTAGGGCTCCGAGCTCTTTCCAAAAAGGTGTTGTGCGCAAAAATCGGATAACCATGTCAAAAGTTATGTTTGTTACAGTTTATGTGTCAAGAGGAGCACTCGTCACCATTGCAACCCCCTGTATATTGACCACTAAAATGAGCTGGAAGGGTTTATAATTGTGCTCCATTGGATGTATGCCTCCGAGCATATTCCGAAAAGGTGATATGGGCAAAAATCAAACATACAAATCAAAAGATATGCTTGTTGGAAGGTTTAGGTGTCATTTGGAGCGAAATTTTGCATTACGGCTACAACGCTCTAAATATTGACAACTAAATGAACTGGAATGGGTAAAACATGTGCTCCAATGAATGTAGTGCTACGAGCTCATTTCGAAAATGTGTTGTGTGGTAAAATCAGGCAACCGGATCAAAAGTTGTTGCGGTTTAAAGTTTGAGTGACATTTGGAGCTAAATCTCTCATTTTTTCACTACAACCCAATGTAGATCAACAACAAACGAACTAGAATGGGTAAAACTTGTTGTCCATTGGATGTAGGGCTCCGATCCCATTCTGAAAAGGCATTGTGGGCAAAAAACAGACACCCAGATTAAAAGTTATGGATGTTTGAAGTCTAGGTGCCAATTGGAGCAAAAACCCTCATTTCAACTGCACACCATACGTCGACCACTAAATGAACTTGATCGAGTAAATCATATTCCCCTTAGGATGTATGGCTCTGAGCTCTTTCCGAAAAGGTATTTTGTGCAAAATCCGAACATCCGGATCTAAAGTTATAGTTGTTTGAAGTTTAGGTGTCAGTTGGAGCTAAATCCCACATTACCACTTCAACTCAATGCATATCGACCACTAGATGAAATACATTGGGTAAAACTTGCTCTCCATTGAATGTAGGGATCAGAGCTCATTTCGAAGAGGTGTCTTGGCCAAAAATCACACAACCTGATCAAAAGTTATGGTTGTTTGAAGTTCAGGTGTCATTTGGAGCTACATTTTGTATTAACAGTTCATCCCACTCAAAATGGACAACTAAATGAACTGTAAAGGATAAATCTTGTTCTTCAATGAATGTAGGGCTCCGATCTCATTCCTAAATGGTTTTTTGGCGGTAAAATCAGACAACCAGATCAAAAGTTATTGCTGCTTAAAGTTTGAGTGTCATTTGGAGCTAAATCTCTCACTTTCACTACAAACCGCATCTAAAATTCTTTTATTTTGAAATTTATGTGTCATTTGGAGCTAAATCTGGCATTACCACTAAAACACACTTTATATCGACCTCTAAACAACCTTGAATGGGTTAAATTCGTTCTCCATTGGATTTTGGGCTCCGATCTCATTACGAAAAGGTATTGTGGGCGAAAATCTTACAACCGGATAAAAAGTTATGGATCTTTAAAATTTAGGTCTCATTTTGAGCTAAATACCTTATTACAAACCCGCTGTATATTGACCACTAAACAAACTGGATGGGTAAAATTTGCTATCCATTGGATGTAGGGCTCCGAGCTCTTTCCAAAAAGGTGTTTTGCGCAAAAATCGGATAACCAGGTTAAAAGTTATGGCTGTTACAGTTTATGTGTCAAGAGGAGCCCTCGTCACCATTGCAACCCCCTGTATATTGACCACTAAAATGAGCTGGAATGGTTTATAATTGTGCTCCATTGGATGTATGCCTCCGAGCATATTCTGAAAATGTGATGTGGGCAAAAATCAAACATACAAATCAAAAGTTATGCCTGTTGGAAGGTTTAGGTGTCATTTGGACTGAAATTTTGCATTACCGCTGCAACGCTCTAAATATTGACAACTAAATGAACTGGAATGGGTAAAACATGTGCTCCAATGAATATAGTGCTACGAGCTCATTTCGAAAAGGTGTTGTGTGGTAAAATCAGGCAACCGAATCAAAAGTTGTTGCGGTTTAAAGCTTGAGTGACATTTGGAGCTAAATCTCTCATTTTTTCACTACAACCCACTGTAGATCAACCACAAACGAACTGGAATGGGTAAAACTTGTTGTCCATTGGATGTAGGGCTCCGATCCCATTCAGAAAAGGCATTTTGGGCAAAAAACAGACAACCAGATCAAAAGTTATGGTTGTTTGAAGTTTAGGTGCAAATTGGAGCAAAAACCCCCATTTCAACTACACACCACTATACTTCGACCACTAAATGAACTTGATCGAGTAAATCATATTCCCCTTAGGATGTATGGCTCTGAGCTCTTTCCGAAAAGGTGTTTTGTGCAAAATCTGGACATCCGGATCTAAAGTTATAGCTGTTTGAAGTTTAGGTGTCAGTTGGAGCTAAATCCTACATTACCACTTCAACTCAATGCATATCGACCACTAAATGAAATACATTGGGTAAAACTTGCTCTCCATTGAATGTAGGGCTCAGAGCACATTTCGAAGAGGTGTCTTGGGCAAAAATCACACAACCTGATCAAAAGTTATGGCTGTTTGAAGTTCAGGTGTCATTTGGAACTATATTTTGCATTAACAGTGCAGCTCGCTCAAAATAGACAACTAAATGAACTGTAAAGGATAAAACTTGTGCTTCAATGATTGTAGGGCTCCGATCTCATTCCTAAATGGTGTTGTGGGGGTAAAATCAGAAAACCGGGTCAAAAGTTATTGCTGCTTAAAGTTTGAGTGTCATTTGGAGCTAACTCTCTCACTTTCACTACAAACCGCATCTAAAATTCTTTCATTTTGAAATTTATGTGTCATTTGGAGCTAAATCTCGCATTACCACTAAAACACACTGTATATCGACCTCTAAACGACCTTGAATGGGTTAAATTCGTTCTCCATTGGATTTTGGGCTCCGATCTCATTACGAAAAGGTATTATGGGCGAAAATCAGACAACCGGATAAAAAGTTATGGATCTTTAAAGTTTAGGTCTCCTTTCGAGCTAAATACCTTATTACAAACCCGCTGTATATTGACCACTAAACAAACTGGATGGGTAAAATTTGCTATCCATTGGATGTAGGGCTCGGAGCTCTTTCCAAAAAGGTGTTGTGCGCAAAAATCGGATAACCAGGTCAAAAGTTATGGTTGTTACAGTTTATGTGTCAAGAGGAGCCCTGTCACCATTGCAACCCCCTGTATATTGACCACTAAAATGATCTGGAATGGTTTATAATTGTGCTCCATTGGATGTATGCCTCCGAGCATATTCTGAAAAGGTGATGTGGGCAAAAATCAAACATACAAATCAAAAGTTATGCCTGTTGGAAGGTTTAGGTGTCATTTGGAGCGAAATTTTGCATTACCGCTGCAACGCTCTAAATATTGACAACTAAATGAACTGGAATGGGTAAAACATGTGCTCCAATGAATGTAGTGCTACGAGCTTATTTCGAAAAGGTGTTGTGTGGTAAAATCAGGCAACCGGATTAAAAGTTGTTGCGGTTAAAAGTTTGAGTGACATTTGGAGCAAAATCTCTCATTTTTCATTACAACCCACTGTAGATCAACAACAAACGAACTGGAATAGGTAAAACTTGTTGTCCATTGGATGTAGGGCTCCGATCCCGTTCTGAAAAGGCATTGTTGGCAAAAAACAGACACCCGGATCAAAAGTTATGGATGTTTGAAGTCCAGGTGCCAATTGGAGCAAAAACCCTCATTTCAACTACACACCACTATACGTCGACCACTAAATGAACTTGATCGAGTAAATCATATTCCCCTTAGGATGTATGACTCTGAGCTCTTTCCGAAAAGATGTTTTGTGCACAATCCGAACATCCGGATCTAAAGTTATAGGTGTTTGAATTTTTGGTGTCAGTTGAAGCTAAATCCCACATTACTTCAACTCAATGCATATCGACCACTAAATGAAATACTTTGGGTAAAACTTGCTCTCCTTTGAATGTAGGGATCAGAACTCATTTCGAGAGGTGTCTTGGGCAAAAATCACACAACCTGATCAAAAGTTATGGTGTTTGAAGTTCAGGTGTCATTTGGAGCTACATTTTGCATTAACAGTGCAGCCCGCTCAAAATAGACAATTAAATGAACTGTAAAGGAAAAACTTGTGCTTCAATGAATGTAGGGCTCCAATCTCATTCCTAAATGGTGTTCTGGGGGTAAAATCAGACAACCGGATCAAAATTTATTGCTGCTTAAAGTTTGAGTGTCATTTGGAGCTAAATCTCTCACTTTCACTACAAACCGTATCTAAAATTCTTTCATTTTGAAATTTATGTGTCATTTGGAGCTAAATCTCGCATTACCACTACAACACACTGTATATCGACCTCTAAACAACCTTGAATGGGTTAAAGTTGTTCACCATTGGATTTTGGGCTCCGATCTCATTACGAAAAGGTGATGTGGGCGAAAATCAGAAAATCGGATAAAAAGTTATGGATCTTTAAAGTTTAGGTCTCCTTTCGAGCTAAATACCTTACTACAAACCCGCTGTATATTGACCACCAAACAAACTGGATGGGTAAAATTTGGTATCCATTGGATGTAGGGCTCCGAGCTCTTTCCAAAAAGGTGTTGTGCGTAAAAATCGGATAACCAGTTCAAAAGTTATGGCTGTTACAGTTTATGTGTCAAGAGGAGCCCTCGTCACCATTGCAACCCCCTGTATATTGACCACTAAAATGAGCTGGAAGGGTTTATAATTGTGTTCCATTGGATGTATGCCTCCGAGCATATTGCGAAAATGTGATGTGGGCAAAAATCAAACATACAAATCAAAAGTTATGCCTGTTGGAAGGTTTAGGTGTCATTTGGAGCGAAATTTTGCATTACCGCTGCAACGCTCTAAATATTGACAACTAAATGAACTGGAATGGGTAAAACATGTGCTCCAATGAATGTAGTGCTACGAGCTCATTTCGAAAAGGTGTTGTGTGGTAAAATCAGGCAACCGGATCAAAAATTGTTGCGGTTTAAAGTTTGAGTGACATTTGGAGCTAAATCTCTCATTTTTCACTACAACCCACTGTAGATCAACCACAAACGAAATGGAATGGGTAAAACTTGTTGTCCATTGGATGTAGGGCTACGATCCCATTCTGAAAAGGCATTGTGGGCAAAAAACGGACATCCGGATCAAAAGTTATGGATGTTTGAAGTTTAGGTGCCAATTGGAGCAAAAACCAACTGCACACCACTATACGTCAACCACTAAATGAACTTGATCGAGTAAATCATATTCCCCTTCGGATGTATAGCTCTGAGCTCTTTCCGAAAAGGTGTTTTGTGCAAAATCCGAACATCGGGATCTAAAGTTATAATTGTTGCGAGCTAAACAAACTGGATGGGTAAAATTTGGTATCCATTGGATGTAGGGCTCCGAGCTCTTTCCAAAAAGGTGTTGTGCGCAAAAATCGGATAACCAGTTCAAAATTATGGCTGTTACAGTTTATGTGTCAAGAGGAGCCCTCGTCACCATTGCAACCCCCTCTATATTGACCACTAAAATGAGCTGGAAGGGTTTATAATTGTGCTCCATTGGATGTATGCCTCCGAGCATATTCCGAAAATGTGATGTGGGCAAAAATCAAACATACAAATCAAAAGTTATGCCTGTTGGAAGGTTTAGGTGTCATTTGGAGCGAAATTTTGCATTACCGCTGCAACGCTCTAAATATTGACAAGTAAATGAACTGGAATGGGTAAAACATGTGCTCCAATGAATGTAGTGCTACGAGATCATTTCGAAAAGGTGTGTTGTGTGGTAAAATCAGGCAACCGGATCAAAAGTTGTTGCGGTTTAAAGTTTGAGTGACATTTGGAGCAAAATCTCTCATTTTTCACTACAACCCACTGTAGATCAACAACAAACGAACTGGAATGGATAAAACTTGTTGTCCGTTGGATGTAGGTCTCCGATCCCATTCTGAAAAGGCATTGTGGGCAAAAAACAAACACCCAGATCAAAAGTTATGGATGTTTGAAGTCTAGGTACCAATTGGAGCAAAAACCCTCATTTCAACTGCACACCACTATACGTCGACAACTAAATGAACTTGATCGAGTAAATCATATTCCCATTAGGATGTATGGCTCTGAGCTCTTTCCGAAAAGGTGTTTTGTGCAAAATCCGGACATTCGGATCTAAAGTTATAGCTGTTTGAAGTTTAGTTGTCAGTTGGAGCTAAATCCCACATTACCACTTCAACTCAATGCATATCGACCACTAAATGAAATACATTGGGTAAAACTTGCTCTCCATTGAATGTAGGGCTCAGAGCTCATTTCGAAGAGGTGTTGTGGGCAAAAATGACACAGCCTAATCAAAAGTTATGGCTGTTTGAAGTTCAGGTGTCATTTGACGCTACATTTTGCATTAACAGTGCAGCCCGCTCAATATAGACAACTAAATGAGTTGTAATGGATAAAACTTTTCCTTCAATGAATGTAGGGCTCCGATCTCATTCCTAAATGGTGTTGTGGGGGTAAAATCAGTCAACCGGGTCAAAAGTTATTGCTGCTTAAAGTTTGAGTGTCATTTGGAGCTAAATCTCTCACTTTCACTACAAACCGCATCTAAAATTCTTTCATTTTGAAATTTATGTGTCATTTGGAGCTAAATCTCGCATTACCACTACAAAAAACTGTATATCGACCTCTAAACGACCTTGAATGGGTTAAATTTGTTCACCATTGGATTTTGCGCTCCGAACTCATTACGAAAAGGTGTTGTGGGCGAAAATCAGACAACCGGATAAAAAGTTATGGATCTTTAAAGTTTAGGTCTCTTTTCGAGCTAAATACCTTATTACAAACCCGCTGTATATTGACCACTAAACAAACTGGATGGGTAAAATTTGCTATCCATTGGATGTAGGGCTCCGAGCTCTTTCCAAAAAGGTGTTGTGCGCAAAAATCGGATAACCATGTCAAAAGTTATGGCTGTTACAGTTTATGTGTCAAGAGGAGCCCTCGTCACCATTGCAACCCCCTGTATATTGACCACTAAAATGAGCTGGAAGGGTTTATAATTGTGCTCCATTGGATGTATGCCTCCGAGCATATTCCGAAAAGGTGATGTGGCAAAAATCAAACATACAAATCAAAAGTTATGCTTGTTGGAAGGTTTAGGTGTCATTTGGAGCGAAATTTTGCATTACGGCTGCAACGCTCTAAATATTGACAACTAAATGAATTGGAATGGGTAAAACATGTGCTCCAATGAATGTAGTGCTACGAGCTCATTTCGAAAAGGTGTTGTGTGGTAAAATCAGGCAATCGGATCAAAAGTTGTTGCGGTTTAAAGTTTGAGTGACATTTGAAGCTAAATCTCTCATTTTTTTCACTACAACCCACTGTAGATCAACAACAAACGAACTGAAAAGTGTAAAACTTGTTGTCCATTGGATGTAGGGCTCTGATCCCATTCTGAAAAGGCATTGTGGGCAAAAAACAGACACCCAGATCAAAAGTTATGGATGTTTGAAGTCTAGCTGCCAATTGGAGCAAAAACCCTCATTTCAACTGCACACCACTATACGTCGACCACTAAATGAACTTGATCGAGTAAATCATATTCCCCTTAGGATGTATGGCTCTGAGCTCTTTCCGAAAAGGTGTTTTTTGCAAAATCCGAACATCCGGATCTAAAGTTATAGATGTTTGAAGTTTAGGTGTCAGTTGGAGCAAAATCCCACATTACCACTTCAGCTCAATGCATATCGACCACTAAATGAAATACATTGGGTAAAACTTGCTCTCCATTGAATGTAGGGATCAGAGCTCATTTCGAAGAGGTGTCTTGGGCAAAAATCACACAACCTGATCAAAAGTTATGGTTGTTTGAAGTTCAGGTGTCATTTGGAGCTACATTTTGCATTAACAGTGCAGCACGCTCAAAATAGACAACTAAATGAACTGTAAAGGATAAATCTTGTGCTTCAATGAATGTAGGGCTCCGATCTCATTCCTAAATGGTGTTGTGGGGGTAAAATCAGACAACCGGATCAAAAGTTATTGCTGCTTAAAGTTTGAGTGTCATTTGGAGCTAAATCTCACTTTCACTACAAACCGCATCTAAAATTCTTTTATTTTGAAATTTATGTGTCATTTGGAGCTAAATCTCGCATTACCACTAAAACACACTGTATATCGACTTCTAAACGACCTTGAATGGGTTAAATTCATTCTCCATTGGATTTTGGGCTCCGATCTCATTACGAAAAGGTATTGTGGGCGAAAATCAGACAACCGGATAAAAAGTTATGGATCTTTAAAATTTAGGTCTCCTTTTGAGCTAAATACCTTATTACAAACCCGCTGTATATTGACCACTAAACAAACTGTATGGGTAAAATTTGCTATCCATTGGATGTATGGCTCTGAGCTCTTTCCAAAAAGGTGTTTTGCGCAAAAATCGGATAACCAGGTAAAAAGTTATGGTTGTTACAGTTTATGTGTCAAGAGGAGCCCTCGTCACCATTGCAACCCCCTGTATATTGACCACTAAAATGAGCTAGAAGGTTTTATAATTGTGCTCCATTGGATGTATGCCTCCGAGCATATTCTGAAAAGGTGATGTGGGCAAAAATCAAACATACAAATCAAAAGTTATGCCTTTTGGAAGGTTAGGTGTCATTTGGACTGAAATTTTGCATTACCGCTGCAATGCTCTAAATATTGATAACTAAATGAACTGGAATGGGTAAAACATGTGCTCCAATGAATGTAGTGCTACGAGCTCATTTCGAAAAGGTGTTGTGTGGTAAAATCAGGCAACCGAATCAAAAGTTGTTGCGGTTTAAAGTTTGAGTGACATTTGGAGCTAAATCTCTCATTTTCACTACAACCCAATGTAGATCAACCACAAACGAACTGGAATGGGTAAAACTTGTTGTCCATTGGATGTAGGGCTCTGATCCCATTCAGAAAAGGCATTGTGGGCAAAAAACAGACAATCAGATCAAAAGTTATGGATGTTTGAAGTTTAGGTGCAAATTGGAGCAAAAACCCTCATTTCAACTACACACCACTATACTTCGACCACTAAATGAACTTGATCGAGTAAATCATATTCCCCTTAGGATGTATGGCTCTGAGCTCTTTCCAAAAAGGTGTTTTGTGCAAAATCTGGACATCCGGATCTAAAGTTATAGCTGTTTGAAGTTTAGGTGTCAGTTGGAACTAAATCCTACATTACCACTTCAACTCAATGCATATCAACCACTATATGAAATACATTGGGTAAAACTTGCTCTCCATTGAATGTAGGGCTCAGAGCTCATTTCGAAGAGGTGTCTTGGGCAAAAATCACACAACCTGATCAAAATTTATGGCTGTTTGAAGTTCAGGTGTAATTTGGAACTATATTTTGCATTAATAGTGCAGCCCGCTCAAAATAGACAACTAAATGAACTGTAAAGGATAAAACTTGTGCTTCAATGATTGTAGGGCTCCGATCTCATTCCTAAATGGTGTTGTGGGGGTAAAATCAGACAACCGGATCAAAAGTTATTGCTGCTTAAAGTTTGAGTGTCATTTGGAGCTAAATCTCTCACTTTCACTACAAACCGCATCTAAAATTCTTTCATTTTGAAATTTATGTGTCATTTGGAGCTAAATCTCGCATTACCACTAAAACACACTGTATATTGACCTCTAAACGACCTTGAATGGGTTAAATTCGTTCTCCATTCGATTTAGGGCTCCGATCTCATTACGAAAAGGTATTGTGTGCGAAAATCAGACAACCGGATAAAAAGTTATGGATCTTTAAAGTTTAGGTCTCCTTTCGAGCTAAATACCTTATTACAAACCCGCTGTATATTGACCACTAAACAAACTGGATGGGTAAAATTTGCTATCCATTGGATGTAGGGCTCCGAGCTCTTTCCAAAAAGGTGTTGTGCGCAAAAATCGGATAACCAGGTCAAAAGTTATGGCTGTTACAGTTTTTGTGTCAAGAGGAGCCCTCGTCACCATTGCAACCCCCTGTATATTGACCACTAAAATGATCTGGAAGGGTTTATAATTGTGCTCCATTGGATGTATGCCTCCGAGCATATTCCGAAATGGTGATGTGGGCAAAAATCAAACATACAAATCAAAGGTTATGCCTGTTGGAAGGTTTAGGTGTCATTTGGAGCGAAATTTTGCATTACCGCTGCAACGCTCTAAATATTGACAACTAAATGAACTTGAATGGGTAAAACATGTGCTCCAATGAATGTAGTGCTACGAGATGATTTCGAAAAGGTGTGTTGTGTGGTAAAATCAGGCAACCGCATCAAAAGTTGTTGCGGTTTAAAGTTTGAGTGACATTTGGAGCAAAATCTCTCTTTTTTCACTACAACCCACTGTAGATCAACAACAAACGAACTGGAATGGATAAAACTTGTTGTCCATTGGATGTAGGGCTCCGATCCCATTCTGAAAAGGCATTGTGGGCAAAAAACAGACACCCGGATCAAAAGTTATGGATGTTTGAAGTCTAGGTACCAATTGGAGCAAAAACCCTCATTTCAACTGCACACCACTATACGTCGACCACTAAATGAACTTGATCGAGTAAATCATATTCCCATTAGGATGTATGGCTCTGAGCTCTTTCCGAAAAGGTGTTTTGTGCAAAATGCGGACATCCGGATCTAAAGTTATTGCTGTTTAAAGTTTAGGTGTCAGTTGGAGCTAAATCCCACATTACCACTTCAACTCAATGCATATCGACCACTAAATGAAATACATTGGGTAAAACTTGCTCTCCATTGAATGTAGGGCTCAGAGCTCATTTCGAAGAGGTGTTGTGGGCAAAAATGACACAGCCTAATCAAAAGTTATGGCTGTTTGAAGTTCAGGTGTCATTTGGCGCTACATTTTGCATTAAAGGTGCAGCCCGCTCAATATAGACAACTAAATGGGTTGTAATGGATAAAACTTATCCTTCAATGAATGTAGGGCTCCGATCTCATTCCTAAATGGTGTTTTGGGGGTAAAATCAGTCAACCGGGTCAAAAGGTATTGCTGCTTAAAGTTTGAGTGTCATTTGGAGCTAAATCTGTCACTTTCACTACAAACCGCATCTAAAATTCTTTCATTTTGAAATTTATGTGTCATTTGGAGCTAAATCTCGCATTACCACTACAACAAACTGTATATCGACCTCTAAACGACCTTGAATGGGTTAAATTTGTTCACCATTGGATTTTGCGCTCCGAACTCATTATGAAAAGGTGTTGTGGGCGAAAATCAGACAACCGGATAAAAAGTTATGGATCTTTAAATTTTAGGTCTCCTTTCGAGCTAAATACCTTATTACAAACCCGTTGTATATTGACCACTAAACAATCTAGATGGGTAAAATTTGCTATCCATTGGATATAGGGCTCCGAGCTCTTTCCAAAAAGGTGTTGTGCGCAAAAATCGGATAACCATGTCAAAAGTTATGGCGTTACAGTTTATGTGTCAAGAGGAGCCCTCGTCACCATTGCAACCCCCTATATATTGACCACTAAAATGAGCTGGAAGGGTTTATAATTGTGCTCCATTGGATGTATGCCTCCGAGCATATTCCGAAAAGGTGATGTGGGCAAAAATCAAACATACAAATCAAAAGTTATGCTTGTTGGAAGGTTTAGGTGTCATTTGGATCAAAATTTTGCATTACGGCTGCAACGCTCTAAATATTGACAACTAAATGAACTGGAATGGGTAAAACATGTGCTCCAATGAATGTAGTGCTACGAGCTCATTTTGAAAAGGTGTTGTGTGGTAAAATCAGGCAACCGGATCAAAAGTTGTTGCTGTTTAAAGTTTGAGTGACATTTGGAGCTAAATCTCACATTTTTTCACTACAACCCAATGTAGATCAACAACAAACGAACTGGAATGGGTAAAACTTGTTGTCCATTGGATGTAGGGCTCCGATCCCATTCTGAAAAGGCATTGTGGGCAAAAAACAGACACCCGGATTAAAAGTTATGGATGTTTGAAGTCTAGGTGCCAATTGGAGCAAAAACCCTCATTTCAACTGCACACCATACGTCGACCACTAAATGAACTTGATCGAGTAAATCATATTCCCCTTAGGATGTATGGCTCTGAGCTCTTTCCGAAAAGGTATTTTGTGCAAAATCCGAACATCCGGATCTAAAGTTATAGTTGTTTGAAGTTTAGGTGTCAGTTGGAGCTAAATCCCACATTACCACTTCAACTCAATGCATATCGACCACTAAATGAAATACATTGGGTTAAACTTGCTCTCCATTGAATGTAGGGATCAGAGCTCATTTCGAAGAGGTGTCTTGGCCAAAAATCACACAACCTGATCAAAAGTTATGGTTGTTTGAAGTTCAGGTGTCATTTGGAGCTACATTTTGTATTAACAGTTCATCCCACTCAAAATAGACAACTAAATGAACTGTAAAGGATAAATCTTGTTCTTCAATGAATGTAGGGCTCCGATCTCATTCCTAAATGATGTTTTGGGGGTAAAATCAGACAACCGGATCAAAAGTTATTGCTGCTTAAAGTTTGAGTGTCATTTGGAGCTAAATCTCTCACTTTCACTACAAACCGCATCTAAAATTCTTTTATTTTGAAATTTATGTGTCATTTGGAGCTAAATCTCGCATTACCACTAAAACACACTGTATATCGACCTCTAAACAACCTTGAATGGGTTAAATTCGTTCTCCATTGGATTTTGGGCTCCGATCTCATTACGAAAAGGTATTGTGGGCGAAAATCTTACAACCGGATAAAAAGTTATGGATCTTTAAAATTTAGGTCTCCTTTTGAGCTAAATATCTTATTACAAACCCGCTGTATATTGACCACTAAACAAACTGGATGGGTAAAATTTGCTATCCATTGGATGTAGGGCTCCGAGCTCTTTCCAAAAAGGTGTTTTGCGCAAAAATCGGATAACCAGGTCAAAAGTTATGGCTGTTACATTTTATGTGTCAAGAGGAGCCCTCGTCACCATTGCAACCCCCTGTATATTGACCACTAAAATGAGCTGGAAGGGTTTATAATTGTGCTCCATTGGATGTATGCCTCCGAGCATATTCTGAAAATGTGATGTGGGCAAAAATCAAACATACAAATCAAAAGTTATGCCTGTTGGAAGGTTTAGGTGTCATTTGGACTGAAATTTTGCATTACCGCTGCAACGCTCTAAATATTGACAACTAAATGAACTGGAATGGGTAAAACATGTGCTCCAATGAATATAGTGCTACGAGCTCATTTCGAAAATGTGTTGTGTGGTAAAATCAGGCAACCGAATCAAAAGTTGTTGCGGTTTAAAGTTTGAGTGACATTTGGAGCTAAATCTCTCATTTTTTCACTACAACCCACTGTAGATCAACCACAAACAAACTGGAATGGGTAAAACTTGTTGTCCATTGGATGTAGGGCTCCGATCCCATTCAGAAAAGGCATTTTGGGCAAAAAAACAGACAACCAGATCAAAAGTTATGGTTGTTTGAAGTTTAGGTGCAAATTGGAGCAAAAACCCCCATTTCAACTACACACCACTATACTTCGACCACTAAATGAACTTGATCGAGTAAATCATATTCCCCTTAGGATGTATGGCTCTGAGCTCTTTCCGAAAAAGTGTTTTGTGCAAAATCTGGACATCCGGATCTAAAGTTATAGCTGTTTGAAGTTTAGGTGTCAGTTGGAGCTAAATCCTACATTACCACTTCAACTCAATGCATATCGACCACTAAATGAAATACATTGGGTAAAATTTGCTCTCCATTGAATGTAGGGCTCAGAGCACATTTCGAAGAGGTGTCTTGGGCAAAAATCACACAACCTGATCAAAAGTTATGTCTGTTTGAAGTTCAGGTGTCATTTGGAACTATATTTTGCATTAACAGTGCAGCCCGCTCAAAATAGACAACTAAATGAACTGTAAAGGATAAAACTTGTGCTTCAATGATTGTAGGGCTCCGATCTCATTCCTAAATAGTGTTGTGGGGGTAAAATCAGACAACCGGGTCAAAAGTTATTGCTGCTTAAAGTTTGAGTGTCATTTGGAGCTAAATCTCTCACTTTCACTACAAACCGCATCTAAAATTCTTTCATTTTGAAATTTATGTGTCATTTGAAGCTAAATCTCGCATTACCTCTAAATCACACTGTATATCGACCTCTAAATGACCTTGAATGGGTTAAATTCGTTCTCCATTGGATTTTGGGCTCCGATCTTATTACGAAAAGGTATTGTGGGCGAAAATTAGACAACCGGATAAAAAGTTATGGATCTTTAAAGTTTAGGTCTCCTTTCAAGCTAAATACCTTATTACAAACCCGCTGTATATTGACCACTAAACAAACTGGATGGGTAAAATTTGCTATCCATTGGATGTAGGGCTCTGAGCCCTTTCCAAAAAGGTGTTGTGCGCAAAAATCGGATAACCAGGTCAAAAGTTATGGCTGTTACAGTTTGTGTCAAGAGGAGCCCTCGTCACCATTGCAACCCCCTGTATATTGACCACTAAAATGAGCTGGAACTGTTTATAATTGTGCTCCATTGGATGTATGCCTCCGAGCATATTCCGAAAAGGTGATGTGGGCAAAAATCAAACATACAAATCAAAAGTTATGCCTGTTGGAAGGTTTTGGTGTCATTTGGAGCGAAATTTCGCATTACCACTGCAACGCTCTAAATATTGACAACTAAATGAACTTGAATGAGTAAAACATGTGCTCCAATGAATGTAGTTCTACGAGCTCATTTCGAAAAGGTGTTGTGTGGTAAAATCAGTTAACCGGATCAAAAGTTGTTGCGGTTTATTGTTTGAGTGACATTTGGAGCTAAATCTTTCATTTTTCACTACAACCCACTGTAGATCAACCACAAACGAACTGGAATGGGGAAAACTGGTTGTCCATTGGATGTAGGTCTCCGATCCCATTCTGAAAAGGAATTGTGGGCAAAAAATAGACATGCGGATCAAAAGTTATGGATGTTTGAAGTTTAGGTGCCAATTGGAGCAAAAACCCTCATTTCAACTGCACACCACTATACATCGACCACTAAATGAACTTGATCGAGTAAATCATATTCCCCTTGGGATGTATAGCTCTGAGCTATTTCTGAAAAGGTGTTTTGTGCAAAATCCGAACATCCGGATCTAAAGTTATAGCTGTTTGAAGTTTAGGTGTCAGTTGGAGCTAAATCGCACATTACCACTTCAACTCAATGCACATCGACCACTAAATGAAATACATTGGGTAAAACATACTCTCCATTGAATGTAGGGATCAGAGCTCATTTCGAAGAGGTGTCTTGGGCAAAAATCACACAACCAGATCAAAAGTTATGGCTGTTTGAAGTTCAAGTGTCATTTGGAGCTACATTTTGCATTAACAGTGCAACCCGCTCAAAATAGACAACTAAATGAACTGTAAAGGATAAAACTTGTGCTTCAATGAATGTAGGGCTCCGATCTCATTCCTAAATGGTGTTGTGGGGGTAAAATTAGACAACCGGATCAAAAGTTATTGCTGCTTAAAGTTTGAGTGTCATTTGGAGCTAAATCTCTCACTTTCACTACAAACCGCATCTAAAATTCATTCATTTTGAAATTTATGTGTCATTTGGAGCTAAATCTCGCATTACCACTACAACACACTGTATATCAACCTCTAAACGACCTTGAATGGGTTAAATTTGTTCTCCATTGGATTTTGGGCTCTGATCTCATTACGAAAAGGTATCGTGGGCGAAAATCGGACAACCGGATAAAAAGTTATGGAGATTTAAAGTTTAGGTCTCCTTTCGAGCTAAATACCTTATTACAAACCCGTGGTATGTTGACCACTAAACAAACTGGATGGGTAAAATTTGCTCTCCATTGGATGAAGGGCTCCGAGCTCTTTCCAAAAAGGTGTTGTGCGCAAAAATCGGACTACCAGATCAAATGTTATGGCTGTTACAGTTTATGTGTCAAGAGGAGCCCTCGTCACCATTGCAACCCCCTGTATATTGACCACTAAAATGAGTTGGAAGGGTTATAATTGTGCTCCATTGGATGTATGCCTCCGAGCATATTCTGAAAAGGTGATGTGGGCAAAATTAAACATACAAATCAAAAGTTATGCCTGTTGGAAGGTTTGGGTGTCATTTGGAGCGAAATTTCGCATTACCGCTGCAACGCTCTAAATATTAACAACTAAATGAACTGGAATGGGTAAGACATGTGCTCCAATGAATGTAGTGCTACGAGCTCATTTCAAAAAGGTGTTGTGTGGTAAAATCAGGCAACCGGATCAAAAGTTGTTGCGGTTTAAAGTTTGAGTGACATTTGGAGCTAAATCTCTCATTTTTCACTACAACCCACTGTAGATCAACCACAAACGAACTGGAATGGGTAAAACTTGTTGTCGATTGGATGTAGGGCTCCGATCCCATTCTGAAAAGGCATTGCGGGCAAAAAACAGATAACCGGATCAAATGTTATGGATTTTAAAGTTTAGGTGTCAATTGGAGCAAAAATCCTCATTTCAACTGCAATCCACTATACGTCGACCACAAAATTAACTTGATCGAGTAAATCATATTCCCCTTAGGATGTATGGCTCTGAGCTCTTTCCGAAAAGGTGTTTTGTGCAAAATCCGGACATCCGGATCTAAAGTGATAGTTGTTTGAAGTTTAGGTGTCAGTTGGAGCTAAATCCCACATTACCACTTCAACTCAATGCATATCGACCACTAAATGAAATACATTGGGTAAAACTTGCTCTCCATTGAATGTAGGGCTCAGAGCTCATTTCGAAGAGGTGTCTTGGGCAAAAATCGCACAACCTGATCAAAAGTTATGACTGTTTGAAGTTCAGGTATCATTTGGAGCTATATTTTGCATTAACAGTGCAGCCCGCTCAAAATAGACAACTAAATGAACTGTAAAGGATAAAACTTGTGCTTCAATGAATGTAGGGCTCCGATCTCATTCCAAAATGGTGTTGTGGGGGTAAAATCAGACAACCGGATCAAAAGTTATTGCTGCTTAAAGTTTTAGTGTCATTTGGTGCTAAATCTCTCACTTTCACTACAAACCGCATCTAAAATTCTTTCATTTTGAAATTTATGTGTCATTTGGAGCTAAATCTCGCATTACCACTACAACACATTGTATATCGACCTCTAAACGACCTTGAATGGGTTAAATTCATTCTCCATTGGATTTTGGGCTCCGATCTCATTACGAAAAGGTATTGTTGGCGAAAATCAGACAACCGGATAAAAAGTTATGGATCTTTAAAGTTTAGGTCTCCTTTCGAGCTAAATACCTTATTACAAACCCGCTGTATATTGACCACTAAACAAACTAGATGGGTAAAATTTCCTCTCCATTGGATGTAGGGCTCCGAGCTCTTTCCAAAAAGGTGTTGTGCGCAAAAATCGGACAACCAGATCAAACGTTATGGCTGTTACAGTTTATGTGTCAAGAAGAGCCCTAGTCACCATTGCAACCCCCTGTATATTGACCACTAAAATTAGCTGGAAGGGTTTATAATTGTGCACCATTGGATGTATGCCTCCGAGCATATTCCGAAAAGGTGATGTGGGCAAAAATCAAACATACAAATCAAAAGTTATGCCTGTTGGAAGGTTTAGGTGTCATTTGGAGCGAAATTTCGCATTACCGCTGCAACGCTCTAAATATTGGCAACTAAATGAACTGTGATGGGTAAAACATGTGCTCCAATGAATGTAGTGCTACGAGTTCATTTCATAAAGGTGTTGTGTGGTAAAATCAGGCAACCAGATCAAAAGTTGTTGCGGTTTAAACTTGTTGTCCATTGGATGTAGGGCTCCGATCCCATTCTGAAAAAGCATTGTGGGCAAAAATCAGATAACCGGATCAAAAGTTATGGATGTTTGAAGTTTAGGTGCCAATTGGAGCAAAAACCCTCATTTCAAATGCAATCCACTATATGTCGACCACTAAATGAACTTGATCGAGTAAATCATATTTCCCTTAGGATGTATGGCTCTGAGCTCTTTTCGAAAAGGTGTTTTGTGCAAAATCCGCACATCCGGATCTAAAGTTATAGCTGTTTGAAGTTTAGGTGTCAGTTGGAGCTAAATCCCACATTACCACTTCAACTCAATGCATATCGACCACTAAATGAAATACATCGGGTAAAACTTGCTCTCCATTGAATGTAGGGCTCAGAGCTCATTTCGAAGAGGTGTTCTGGGGAAAAATCACACAACCTGATCAAAAGTTAAGGCTGTTTGAAGTTCAGGTGTTTGGAGCTACATTTTGCATTAACAGTGCAGCCCGCTCAATATAGACAACTAAATGAACTGTAATGGATAAAACTTGTGCTTCAATGAATGTAGGGCATCGATCTCATTCCTAAATGGTATTGTGGGGGTAAAATTAGACAACTGGATCAAAAGTTATTGTTGCTTAAAGTTTGAGTGTCATTTGGAGCTAAATCTCTCACTTTCACTACAAACCGCATCTAAAATTCTTTCATTTTGAAATTTATGTGTCATTTGGAGCTAAATCTCGCATTACCACTACAACACACTGTATATCGACCTCTAAACAACCTTGAATGTGTTAAATTCGTTCTCCATTGGATTTTGGGCTCCGATCTCATTACGAAAAGGTATTGTGGGCGAAAATCGGACAACCGGATAAAAAGTTATGGATCTTTAAAGTTTAGGTCTACTTTCGAGCTTAATCCCTTATTACAAACCCGCTGTATATTGACCACTAAACAAACTGGATGGGTAAAATTTGCTCTCCATTGGATATAGGGCTCCGAGCTCTTTCCAAAAGGTGTTGTGCGCAAAAATCGGATAACCAGATCAAAAGTTATGGCTGTTACAGTTTAGGTTTCAAGAGGAGCCCTCGTCACCATTGCAACCCCCTGTATATTGACCACTAAAATGAGCTGGAAGGGTTTATAATTGTGCTCCATTGGATGTATGCCTCCGAGCATATTCCGAAAAGGTGATGTGGGCAAAAATCAAACATACAAATAAAAAGTTATCCCTGTTGGAAGGTTTAGGTGTCATTTCGAGAGAAATTTCGCATTACCGCTGCAACGCTCTAAATATTAACAACTAAATCAACTAGAATGGTTAAAACATGTGCTCCAATGAATGTAGTGCTACGAGCTCATTTCGAAAAGGTGTTGTGTGCTAAAATCAGGCAACCGGATCAAAAGTTGTTGCGGTTTAAAGTTTGAGTGACATTTGGAGCTAAATCTCTCATTTTTCACTACAACCCACTGTAGATCAACCACAAATGAACTGGAATGGGTAAAACTTGTTGTCCATTGGATGTAGGGCTCCGATCCCATTCCGAAAATGCGTTGTTGGCAAAAATCAGACAACCGGATCAATAGTAATGGATGTGGGAAGTTTAGGTGCCAATTGGAGCAAAAACCCTCATTTTAACTGCAATCCACTATACGTCGACCACTAAATAAACTTGATCGAGTAAATTATATTCCCCTTAGGATGTATGGCTATGAGCTCTTTCCGAAAAGGTGTTTTGTGCAAAATCCAGATATCTGGATCTAAAGTTATAGCTGTTTGAAGTTTAGGTGTCAGTTGGAGCTAAATCCCACATTACCACATCAACTCAATGCATATCGACCACTAAATGAAATACATTGGGTAAAACTTGCACTCCATTGAATGTAGGGCTCAGAGCTCATTTCGAAGAGGTGTTGTGGGCAAAAATCACACAACCTGACCAAAAGTTATTACCCTTTGAAGATCAGGTGTCATTTGGAGCTACATTTTGCATTAACAGTGTAACCCGCTCAATATACACAACTAAATGAGCTGTAATGGATAAAACTTGTGCTTCAATGAATATAGGGCTCCGATCTCATTCCTAAATGGTGTTGTGGGGGTAAAATCAAACAACTGGATCAAAAGTTATTGCTGTTTAAAGTTTGGGTGTCATTTGGAGCTAAATCTCTCACTTTCACTACAAACCGCATCTAAAATTCTTTCTTTTTGAAATTTATGTGTCATTTGTAGCTAAATCTCGCACTACCACTACAACCCACTGTATATCGGCCTCTAAACGACCTTGAATGGGATAAATTCGTTCTCCATTGGATTTTGGGCTCCGATCTCATTACAAAAAGGTATTGTGGGCGAAAATCGGACAACCGGATAAAATGTTATGGATCTTTAAAGTTTAGGTCTCCTTTCGAGCTAAATACCTTATTACAAACCCACTCTATATTGACCACTAAACAAACTGGATGGGTAAAATTTGCTCTCCATTGGATGTAGGGCTCCGAGCTCTTTCCAAAAAGGTGTTGTGCGCAAAAATCAGACAACCAGATCAAAAGTTGTGGCTGGTACAGTTTATGTGTCAAGAGGAGACCTCGTCACCATTGCAACCCCTGTATATTGAACACTAAAATGAGCTGGAAGGGTTTATAATTGTGCTCCATTGGATGTATGCCTCCGAGCATATTCCGAAAAGGTGATATGGTTAAAAATCAAACATACAAATAAAAATTTATGCCTGTTGGAAGGATTAGGTGTCATTTGGAGCGAAATTTCGCATTACCGCTGCAACACTCTAAATATTGACAACTAAATGACTTGGAATGGGTAAAACATGTGCTGCAATGAATGTAGTGCTACGAGCTCATTTCGAAAAGGTGTTGTGTGGTAAAATTAGGCAACCGGATCAAAAGTTGTTGCGGTTTAAAGTTTGAGTGTCATTTGGAGCTAAATCTCTCATTTTTCACTACAACCCACTGTAGATCAACCACAAAAGAACTGGAATGGGTAAAACTTGTTGTCCATTGGATACAGGGCTCCAATCCCATTCTGAAAAGGCGTTGTGGGCAAAAATCAGACAACCAGATCAAAAGTTATGGATGTTTGAAGTTTAGGTGCCAATTGGAGCAAAAACCCTCATTTCAACTGCAATCCACTATACGTCTGTTCGATTCAAAAGTGCGCCTCCGAAGGAAATCGAGGGTTGCGGATTATCAGTTACTATTCGGCTAGAGAATTCGGACGGCTAGCAGCGGTCGAGGCCGGACTTCGCCCGCCGCGACAAATGCCACTCCTACGACGGGCTTTCCTTTGATTAAAATGAGGCGGTTACAGCGGTTATAAATGTAGGAAAAGAGAAACCGGCCGGTCAGACAGTCCGCAAGACGGGAAACTCGAGACCGCAGCTCAAACAAGCGAGCTTCTGGATTCGAGTGTGTGTGTCTTGGGAACAGTGCCATCCCCTATTTATAGGCTTGGGGGCCTGCCCGAACGGGCAGGGATAAAATAACCGCCTGCCCGGGTACAGGAGAAACGGGCAGGCGGTGACGGGATACACAAAGAAGGAAGGAAAGAAGCCGCGCGGCTTGGCGGCTTGCCCTTCCGACCAGTCTGACCAGGAGCTGAAGATGATGCGACCAAGGCGACGATGCTATCCGAGCGGTCTCTGTTTTGAGACGGCAGCTTGTTCTTTGACCTCGAACCTTGGCCTGTCTCCATGGCACAAACCGCGCGATCTCCGACTTGAGACCGCGACTTGCCCTGTTGGACTTGGGCTTGGATTATCTTTGGTACTTGGAGGCGGTCTGAATTATGTCAGACCGCCCGACCTGTGCTAGCTGGTACTGATGGACCCTGTACAGCCTGAGCCGGGCGACTTGGATCCGCCGACCGCACGGTCTGCAAGTAAACCTATTGAAAGCGGTCTTCCGGGTGAACATAATCCCCGCATATTTTTAAATTTCCGAGAAAATTTCGAAAATATCAGTTCTAGCCGGAGACCGCGCCGACTTCACCCTTTTGGTTATAAATGTTCCAGAAGCCTCGATTCTAGCATAACTCCATCGCTACCACGAGTCACTACTCGCCTTTTGCGGTTAGAACTTTCGGGTTGAACAGCCCGAAAAAGATGGTGGACTTAATGGCCCAGCTCGAAGTTCTTGAGAAGCCCGGAAAAAACCGCGAGAGAGAGCGCTCGAAAGATAAGAAGAAGAAGAAGAAGGCGACGCGGCCTGATAAGACAGTAACAATTGCTTCCTCGAGTAAGCCGACCGACCCGCCTGCCGGGTTGACAATCGACTTGTCAGCTAAAAAGGAGGCGAGTAAGCCGACCGACCTGCTTCCCGAGCAAACAGGCGACCTGCTTCCCGAGCAAACATGCGACCTGTCGACTAAAAAGGAGGCGAGCTGTCCGAACCCACCCCCAGCTGATCCCCCAACCTTCTCTGACAAAGGAAACATCCCGCCTCCCCTGCCGGATAAGGTAGACTTGGAGACTGCTTCCCTGAAGGGCAATGGTGAAGAGTCTTTCAAGATGGAGGTCACCCCGTCCGGGGATTTTCATCTAAAAATTAGAGATGAAGGGGGAGAGGCAGTTGACTCCCCCAAGCCGAGCGACCAGCAAACTTCAGTAGTCAACATTGAGGATAGCCCAGAGAAGCCAGCCGTCCTTAAGCCGAAAAAGAGGAAAGGGGAGGAATCAGTGGCGGACAGGCTTTTGAAGAAGATGAAGAGGTTAAAAGCCAAGAACAAGGCTGCATCCGGGAAACCGAGAGCGAACAGCCTGCGGGGCAAGTCGAGCGAGAAGGATGTCTCGGAGGGCTTGATTACTCCCTCCTCCAAGTCGAACGACCAGGCTCCCGTTGATGCTCACAGCATTTCCGTAAGTGACATCCTCAGGGATTTTGATTCTCTTCAGAAGCAAGATGATCAGCTGAGAACTTCTTCCGAACTGCAGGCTGCCAACCCGCCAGGAGAGAAAGGAGCCGCCCTGTCTGAAGATGCGACCAGTACTAAGGAGGTCGTCCTCCCTGAAGTTGCCGCTAGAATCGAGGAAACCGTACCGGCTCCCGAAGACACTGTGATCGCCGGTCTCCGATTTATGCAGGTGAAGGCGGAGCGAGTAAGGGATCAGCTTACCGTCCCGCCACCGCCGCCAACCAATCTTCTGCTGCGAGGTAAAAGGGAAGCAGATTACCACCCTGTTCATTTTTTCAGGCCGCGACCTCGAAACAAGTCGCGCGCTTCGTTGTTGAAACCGTCGCCCAGCTTCTTTCCCTCCGCTGCTCAATTTTCTGCTGCTAAGCGGAGGCAAAGTGAGAGATCATGGAGAGAACAACGCCGAAAGTTTGATACCGAGCTAGCAAGGCGACCCGTCTGCCCGAATTCAACTCAAACCGCTGCGGCTTGTAAGCGAGGAAGATTCGATGAGAGCGGTCTCCTTTTGAACACTCGTTGACTATTTTCTCTTATTGCAGATGATCGCGACTTCTTTCCGGAGCCGGGCGAACTGGTGACCTATCTTCCCCCTCTTGATCCACCCCTGCTGCGTTCTTCTCTGCCGGATACCCGGATGGAGGACGAGATGTTCCGGCTCCAAGGGAATCTCGAAACCCTTACGAGGCAGATGAGGGCTATGGAGGAGAGAGAGAAGGCCGCCCAAGATGAGAAAGCTGCTCTTCGGGCTGAGTTGGAAGCCGAACGGAAGGAGAGCCGGACAGCGCTGTAGGCCGAGCGGAGAGAGCGACGAGAGAAGGAAAAGGCGCAGCAAGACCAGGTGGCTGCTCTGACCGCCCGGGTTGATCGTGGAAAGAAAGAAGTCCGCAAGCTCGAAGAGGACTGCGCCTATTATAGGGATAGATTCCTTCATTTGGCAAAGGAGGCCGGCGGAAGTCGGCGCCCTATTAATGTGGTTGAAAAAGGCCGGCGTGGGTCACGCCGCCCGGATGCAGGAACGAGCTCATCTCTTCCTGTAGCCGGGGAGATCCACCCAGTTGCTAGTGTTCATGAGTCCGCAGCGGCCTTGCCTACTCGCGTGATCCCCGCGGCGCGAGTAGAGAGAGATGCCGCGCGGCTTCATAGCATGATCAATCGCCTTAATCACAACATGAACCAAATGCAAGGAACTGTCCTTCAGATCGGCGATCATGTCGCGCGACTCCACAGGGAGGACGAACCGAGTGATACCCGTCCGTAACGAGTGGCTCTAAGATATTAGTTTGTAATAACATTTCTATTCGGTCCCTTGGACAACTGCTTGAATCTGACTCTATAATGTTGGATCTGTCCTCCAGGCCGTGCGGCCTAAATATTCGAATTTATTTCTTTGCCTTCTTGCTGTGTTGATTGATGCCTGTGGGTTACTTTATATAAACCGATCTGCTTGTTCTTGTGATTTTTTAATTCGCTTGTTTGAATTATACTTGTCTTTGTGGTTGGCTTTTGTGGTGATGTACCCGTACGGGTTGACTGGTCTAGCCATGATTTGACCCTTGCTAAGCGCAGATCAGCTGTTCCTATAAGTAGCGCCCTTCCGAAAGTCTTCTTACCAAAACTTGAAGATGGTAGCAAAGCGCCAGCCGAAGCGACCTGCCAAGACTTCTGCTACCCGTTCTGAAGCCGCTGTAGCCTTTCACTCAGCAGACCTCGATGAATGCCGTTTGACAAAGGCCGAACTGGACGAATTCGTTGAGAAACATATGACTGATAGCCCGCTGCTTACGCGGCTTCCGCTCCGTGACGAGCGGATGAATTCTTCCGGGCCAAACCAGATCGCGATCCCAATCGACCATTTCGATTGTGGCTTCAAGTTCCCCATTTCGATTGAGCTCGCCACGATCTTTGACCATTATGGAGTTGTACCCGGCCAAATTTCTCCTAACTCAATGGCCGGGATTTGCAGCTTCATCTCCTACCTGCGGTCTGAGAGAGTCCGCTTCTCTATGGACCTTTTCCGGAAGATATTCTCGGTGCGGGCTATCCCGGACTCCGAGTCGAATATCTTCAAAGGCCACCTCTACTTCGACTGCCGCGGGTTGAAGATGGTCAACCTGGCGAACAAGGTCACAGCCTGGTCGGAGAGCTACTTGATCTTCGAAGGCCGATTTGGCCTGTTGAACCCGAACCCGCAAGTGCGGCCTGAGGAGGCCTTTCAACAGGTCCCAATAAGCGAGGTCGAGAAGAAGACCTGCAAGCTTCTTGAGGATGAGCGGCTTAACATAAGCTACTACATCCCACTACTTGCTGAGCTAGAGAATGTTCGGCCTGAAGACAGTAAGCCTTCTTTTAACCCGCTTCCGACTTTAATGTTGACTGCTCGATCTTTTGTGCTGACTCTTCCCCTTTTGTAGCCCAAGCCGTTGTCCCTGCTAACAAGCCGGTCAGCCCGTCCGGTTTAGTCTTAACTCAGACGGAGAAGAGAAAGAGACAAGCCAGGAGCAAGCTGCTGCCATCTGATGGGGAGGATTCGGGTTCCTCGGGCGATTTCTCCGCCCTTCGCTCCTTCAGCAAGGTGAAGGATCTAAAGGGCCGCCCGGTCTTGACCTGGGATCCGGACAGCGATGGTGTCCAGGTCTCTACCGCGCTTCCCCACTGGGCGAACGAGAAGTCGGGCCGGCATGCTGAGGCCGCCAGCATCGCCATGTTCGGCCGACGGAACTTCAGGAGGTTGAGGAAGATCCCCGAAGAAGAGCTCGCTAGGGAGGCCGCGCGGGTTGGCGCCGAGGCTCTTATCACCAATGTCTTCATGGGGATGACCTTCAAGAGGTTGATTAAAGCAAATGATCACCTAGAGAAGGAAATCGCCAAATTGAAGAAGGAGAATGTGCGGCTAAAGGAAGCCGAGTCGGTAAGCTATCACCTGGCCAGCCGTCCTTCTGAATTTTTCAGACCGCGCGGTCTCTTACCTTACTCTTTTTTGTAGGCAAAATATGATGAGACCAATCCGGTTTATCAGCAGGATCTTTTCCCTCATGTTGCCGAGGGAATCGACAATGCTTTTAACTGCCTGCGGGAGCTCAAAGCATTCGCGCCTGGTTTCGAGCATTTCACCTTCTCGGACGCCTACCCAATTTTACAAAAGAGGTTAGAAAAGATCAGGAGGAAAGCCAAAGGGAAGAATAAAGCCGACGGATCCAGTTCAGAGGAGAGCGACGACGAGGATGATGAGGCCGAAGAACCCGTAGCGACTAAGAGTGGCGAAAGTGGCTCTGAGTCCGAATCCAGCGGTTCCGAAGAAGAGGCTGGACGTAAGTCGGGCGAATTGAGCAGTTCATCCTCGTCGGGTAGCGAGGGTTACTCCCCTGATGTTTCAATTGACGGGAGCGACCACTCAAGTACTCCTGCGTCTAAGAAACTCAAGTCGGCTAATCAGTAGCCGTATTTTGTTTTTGTTTTTAATAGTCGACGGCTTGATGTTGTTAGCCGGTCGGCTTAAAATATAATGTAAAGAATGTTCTGATAATGAAATGGAAAGCTTTTACCTGCCTATCTGTCTACCTTCTGCGACTTACTTGTGGTTGTTTGCGATCTTTTTCTGTGTTAGATCTAACCAAGTCGCGCGACTTAATATTAACTCATCCGGCTAGAATAATGATCCTCACAGGATTCCGACAAAGTATCTATTAGAAACAGCTCATTCGCGAAGCTTGCTTCCTTCAGTCCGGATCAAATTTGTTTGATTCATCCTGAGAAGGTGCTAACTTATTTTGAATGCATTACGATATCCCTGAAGCTGAACATAATCAAGCCGCGCTGTTACTACTAGACCCTGCATACTTGCTTTCCAGGATAAAGAAGGCCAAGTCATAGGAACAATCGACAAACCGAGCCGCCAGTATTTTAACTTAAGCGACTTGCAACTAGGAGTGCTGCGAGTTCCACCCTCGTGGATGTAACTGATAACCAATCGGGAGATTGAAATAACCAATCCGCGCGGGCGTACCCTGGCTTTACATAATTACTTTGCAAGATAGAATACCAAGTTGCAAAGAAATCAGTTCATATACCGTGCGATTAATATTCAATCCGAACAATTTATATGTCGGCCTGATATTGTAATAACTGATAATCCGCACGGACTAAATATATAATTTCTGCGATTGGTAGGTTTAACATTTGTAATGAAGATCACAACCGCCTGATTGAAAAGAGCCTGAAATTAGCCGGATGGATCGAATTGAAACTCATAAAGATGATAGATCCACAACCCGAATAACGAGGTCGGCCGGTCATGATTATACTTGATCCCTTGATATTTACCTTGCGACTTTTTAAAGACATCCCATTTATTTTAAGCCGTCCGGTGTAAGTATCAGACAACCCGATAATCCTGATACCTGTTTATTTTTAACCGCCCTGTTGAGGCTGAGATCGCTCCTCCGAAGGAAACCGGAGGCTGCGGGTTGTCGGTTACTTTTTAAGTAGAAAAAAGGGAGACCGCTGGCAGCGGTCAAAACCAGACTTCGCCCGCCGCGGCGAATGCCACTCTTGCGACGGGCTTTCCTTTGACTACAAAAAAGAGGTTACAGCGGGCTGCAAGTGCAGGAAAAAAGAAGCCGGCCGGTCAGACAGTCCGCAAGACGGGAAACTTGAGTCCGCAGCTCAAACAAGCGAGCTCCAAGATTCAAGTTTGCGTATCTTGTGAACAGTGCCGCCCCCTATTTATAGGCTTGGGGGCCTGCCCGAGCGGGCAGGGATAAAATAACCGCCTGCCCGGGTACAGGAGAAACAGGCAGGCGGTGACGGGATACACAAAAAGGAGAAGTAAATAAGCCGCGCGACTTGGCGGCTTGCCCTTCCGACTTGTCTGACCAGTAGCTAGAGATGAGGAGGCCAAGGCGATGAGGCTACCCGCTCGGTCTCTGCTATGAAACCGCGGCTTGTTCTTTGACTTTGGACCTTGGCTGCCTCTATTGCATAGGCCGCGCGACTTCCGACTTGAGACCGCGGCTTGTCCTGTTGGACTTGGGCTCTGATTACCTTTAGTACTTGGAGGCGGCCTGAGTTGTCACAGGCCGCCCGGCCTGTGCTAGCCGGAGCCGATAGACCTCGTTTGACCTGAACCGGGCGACTTAGACCCGCAAACCGCGCGGTCTGGGAGTAACTCTCCTGGAAGCGGTTTCCCGGGTAAACATAATCCCCGCATATTTTTAAATCTCCGTGAAGATTTCGAAAATATCAGTGCTAGCCGGAGATCGCGCCGACTTCACCCTGTTGGTTATAAATGCTCCAGAAGCTTCGACTCTGGCATAACTCTATTGTTACCACGAGTCACTATTCGTCTGTTGCGGTTAGAACTTTCGGTTTGCTCAACTCGAGAAAGATGGTGAACCTGATGGCTGAACTCGAGCTTCTTGAGAAGTCCGGAAAGAACCGTGATAGAGACCGCTCGAAAGAGAAGAAGAAGAAGAAGACGAAGCAGCCTGATAAGACGGTAACAATTGCCTTTACGAATAAACCGACCGACCTGCCTGTAGGTTTAACAATTGCTTTATCATCTAAACAGGAGGATAGACCGACCGAACTGCTCCCTGAGCCAGCAGTTGTTCCGCCGACTAAGGATGGAGCGGGCATCTCGAACCCGCCCCCAATCTTTTCTGTCCAGGGAAACAACCCGCCTTCTCCACCGGGTAGGACAGACCTGGAAGCTGCTTCCCCGAAAGGCGACGGGGATGAGTCCTTCAAGATGGAAGTTACCCCGTCAGGGGTCTTTCATTTGAAGATAAGGGATGAAGCGGGAGAAGCAGTTGACTCCCCCAAGCCGGACGGTCTGGAGTCTCCCATAATCAATGTTGAGGACAGCCCGGACAAGCCAACTGTCCCGAAGTCGAAGAAGAGGAAGATGGAGGAGTCCGCTGCGGACAGGCTCCTCCAAAAAATGAAGAAGCTTAAGGCCAAGAATAAGGCGGCCTCTGGTAAATCGAGAGCGGTCAGGCTGCAGGGCAAATCGCGTGAGAATGAGGTCTCGGAAGGCCTGACCACTCCCTCCCCTCAGCCGAACGACCAGGCTCTGGTTGATGCGCATAGTATTTCTGTGAGCGACCTTCTCAAAGATTTTGACTCTTTTCAGAAGCAGGATGACCAGCTGGGAACTTCCGCCGAACTGCAGGCTGCCAACCCGCCAGGGGAAAAAAGATCCGCTCTGTCCGAGGATGCGACCAGCCTTAAGGAGACCATCCCCCCTAAGGTCGCGGCTGCAGAATCCATACCGGCCTCTGTCGATCCCGTGATTGCCGGTCTGCGATTTATGCAGGTGAAGGCGGAGCGGGTAAGAGATCAACTCGCCAGGCCGCCCCCGCCGCAGCCCAACCTCTTGCTTCAAGGTAAAAAGGCAGCGGATTTCCATTCCGTTCGTTTTTTCATGCCGCGACCTCGAAACAAGTCGCGCGCTGCGTTATTGAATCCATCGCCTAGCTTCTTTCCCTCCGCTACTCAATTCTCTGCTGCTAAGCGGAGGCAAAGTGAAAGATCGTGGAGAGAACAACGCAGGAAATTCGATACCGAGCTAACAAGGCGACCTGCCCGCCCGAGTTCAATTCAAACCGCCGCGGCTCGTAAGCGAGGAAAATTTAATGAAAGCGGTTTCATGTTGAACAATTTTTGACCGTTTCTCTTTTTGTAGATGATCGTGATTCCATCCCGGAGCCGGGCGAACTGGTGTCCTATCTTCCTCCCTTTGAACCACCTCTACTGCGCTCCCCTCTCCCGGATACTCGGATGGAGACCGAGATGTCCCAGCTTCAGAAGAATCTGGAGACGCTTGCCAAGCAGCTGAGGGCAGTGGAGGAGAGGGAGAAAGTCGCCCAGGACGAGAAAGCCGCGATTCGGGTAGAGCTGGAAGCCGAGCGGAGAGAGCGCCGGGAGAAAGAGAAGGAGCAGCAGGACCAGGTGGCAGCGCTGACCGCCCGGATTGATCGCGGGAAGAAGGAAGTCCGCAAGCTCGAAGATGACTGTGCCTACTATAGGGACAAATACCTGCATCTGGCCAAGGAAGCCGACGGAAGTCGGCGCCCTTTAAACACGGTTGATGAAGGCCGGCGAGGGTCAATCCGCCCGGATGCAGGGACGAGCTCGTCTCTTCCTACAGCCGGGACAATCCGCCCAGTTGCTAGTGTTCATGAGTCCGCAACGAACTTACCTACTCGCACGATTCCTGCGTCGCGAGTGGAGAGAGACGCCGCGCGGATTCATAGCATGATCAACCGCCTTAATCATAATATGAACCAAATGCAGGGGACTGTCCTTCAGATTGGCGATCATGTCGCGCGGCTTCACAGAGAGGACGAACCGAACGATACCCGCCAGTAATGAGCGGTGTTGGGATACAACTTTGTAATATGGTTTCAATTCGGTCCTTTGGATAATTCGCCTGAATCTGATTTTGTGATATTCGACCTGTTTACTCAGGCCGTGCGGCTTCAATATTCAATTTTACTTTTTTAGCCTTCATGCTGTTGATTGATGCCTGAGTTATTTTTCATAAGCCGCTCGGCTTGCCTTCGTGGCTTTGTAATTCGCTTTTTTCAATTTATGCAATCTATCGCTGACTTTTGTGATGATATATTCGCGCGGGTTGATCATCTAGCCGCGATTTGACCTTTGCTAAGTGCAGATCATCCGTTCTTATAAGTAGCGTCCTTCCGAAGTTCTTCTTACCAGAATTTCGAGATGGGAGCAAAGCGCCAGTCGAAGCGACCTGCGAAGACCCCAGCTACCCGCTCTGAAGCCGCCGTTGCCTTCCACTCTGCTGATCTTGAGGAGTGTCGATTAACGAAAGCCGAATTGGACGAGTTCGTTGAAAAACATATGGTCGACAGCCCGCTGCTTGCGCGACTTCCGCTCCGTGATGAGCGGATGAACTCGTCCGGCCCAAACCTCATCGCGATCCCAATCGATCACTTCGATTGCGGATTCAAATTCCCGATCCCAATGGAGCTCGCCATGGTCTTCGACCACTATGGAGTTGTTCCGGGCCAGATTTCTCCCAACTCGATGGCCGGGATATGCAGCTTTATCTCTTACCTTCGATCTGAGAGAGTCCGCTTCTCCATGGATCTCTTCAGGAAGATATTCTCAGTTCGGGCCATCCCGGACTCTGAATCGGACGTCTTCAAAGGCCACCTCTACTTCGGTTGCCGCGGGTTGAAGATGGTCAACCTGGCGAACAAGGTAACTGCCTGGTCGGAGAGGTACCTGATCTTCGAAGGCCGGTTGGGCCTGTTGAACCCGAACCCGCAGGTGCGGCCTGAGGAGGCTTTTCAGCCAGTGCCAATCAGCGAGGTGGAGAAAGGGATCTGTAAGCTCCTCAAGGATGAGCGGCTTAACATAAGCTACTACATGCCTCTGCTTGCCGAACTGGAGAACGTTCGGCTTGAAGATAGTAAGCTTCTCTTTGCCTCCGACTTGAATGCTAACCGCTTGATTTCTTGTGCTGACTCTTCTTGTTTTATAGCCCAAGCCGTGGTTCCTGTTAACAAGCCGGTCAGTCCGTCCGGTCTGGTCCTGACCCAGACGGAGAAAAGAAAGAGGCAAGCCAGGAACAAGCCGCTGCCATCTGATGGGGAGGATTCGGGCTCCTTGGGCGACTTCGCCGCCCTCCGATCTTTCAGCAAGGTGAAGGACCTGAAGGGCTGCCCGGTTTTGACCTGGCACCCGAACGGCGATAGCGTCCAGATCTCTACCGCGCTTCCCCACTGGGCGAGCGAGAAGTCGGGTCGGCATGCTGAGGCCGCCAGCATTGGCATGTTCGGCCGGCGGAACTTCAGGAGGCTAAGGAAAGTTCCTGTGGAGGAGCTCGCCAGGGAGGCCGCGCGGGTAGCTGCCGAGAGTTTTACCACAAACGCCTTTATGGGGATGACCCTGAAAAGGTTGATCAGAGATAACAGCCTTCAAGAGAAGGAAATCGCCGAATTAAAAAAGGAGAATGAGCGGTTAAAGGAAGCCGAGTTGGTAAGTTATCACCTGGCCAGCTTTAATACCGATGTTCTCAAACCGCCCGGTCTTACCTTACTCTCTTCTTCTGCAGGCTAAATATGATGAGACCGACCCGGTTTATCAGCAAGAACTCTTCCCTCATGTCGCCGAGGGAATTGAAAATGCTTTTAACCGCTTGCGGGAGCTCAAAGGGTTCGCGCCCGGTTTTGAGCATTTCACCTTTTCGGATGCTTATCCGACCTTGCAGAAGAAGCTGGAAAAGATCAGGCGGAAGGCCAAGGGGAAGAACAAGGTCGATGGATCCAGCTCGGAAGAGAGTGAAGATGAGGACGTCGAGGCCGAAGAACCCGAAGCGGCCAAGAGTGGTGAAGGTAGCTCAGAGTCCGAACCCAGCGATTCTGAAGAAGATGCTGGTCGCAAGTCGGGCGAGTTGAGCAGCTCATCCTCGTCGGGCAGCGAAGGCTATTCTCCCGATGTTTCGGTCGACGGCAGCGAACATTCAAGTGCTCCTGCATCTAAGAAACTCAAGTCGCACGATCAATAGATGTATTTTGTTTTTTATTTTGAATAGCCGCCGGCTTGATGTTGTTAGCCGGACGGCTTAAAATACAATGTAAACAGCGTTTTATTGAAATGAAAAGTTTTTACTTATCTGTCTGTCTACCTTCTGCGACTTATTTGTATTTGCTTGTGATTTCTCTGTATTGAATCTTACCAAATCGTGCGCCTTAGTGTTTAATCTATCCGGTTTGGATAGCGATCTCCCCGAGACTCCGTTAAAGTATCTGAAAAATACTGGCACAGCCCGCTCCTGTTAATCCGCGTCGAATTTATTTGATTCGTTCTGAAGAAGAGCCGACTTATTTCGAATGTGTACATTCCGGAAACCGGGCGCAATCAAGCCGCGTGGTTGCTACTAGACCCGGCATACTTGCTTTCCGGGATAGAGGGCAAGTCTTCACGAATGCAATCAGATAACCGATCCAGTATTTTGAAATAACCAAGTCGTGCGACTATAAAGAGAATATCCGATCTCAAGAAGACCAATCGATAGATCGTGCGGTTAGTACTTAATCCGCAAACTGCATATTAAATTTGTACGATTAGCAGGCATAATACTTGTAGTGAAAATTATAACCGTCTTGAACAACAAGCCGCACGAACTGTGCATTAAATTCGTATGATGAGCAGGCATAATACTTGTAGTGAAAATTATAACCGTCTTGAACAACAAGCCGCACGAACTGTGCATTAAATTCGTATGATGAGCAGGCATAATACTTGTAGTGAAAATTATTACTGCCTGATTTAAAAGATCCTGTGATTATCCGATCGGATTGAATGGAAACCCATAAGGATGATAAAATTCATAATCCGGATGATAAGATCGGCCGATCATGATTATGCTTGCTCCCCTGATATTCAGCTTGATACCTTAATGATACCCAGTTTTATTTCAAGCCGTCCGGTTTGAAAGATTGAGCCGCATGACAACCTTGGAACCTGCTAATTTTGAGACCGCCTGGTTTAATTACCAGACCGCCTGGTTTATTAACCAGACCGCCTGAAAGGCTTGGTATCTGCTTATTTCAAACCGCACGGTTTGATCATCAAGTCGTCCGGTTTGTGCTATATGTATAGGAATCCTGCTTTCTTCTCCAAACGGTCTATAGTGACCATATGGAATGAGATAATCTCTTATAATGTTATAAAGATGTGGGCAGGTGGGCCTAGGCGGCGAACATTGCTTTCCTCAAGCGGTCATAAAAGCTGTATAAATAAAGAGAAGAAAGTACAGACCCAGACGACCAAATGGGCAGGTGGGCCTAGGCGGCGAACATTGCTTTCATCAAGTGGTCATAAGGGCTGTAAGCGACTCGGCTGCTCTCTTGCCTAGGGTTACAAGCCGAGTTGATCAATTGGGCAGGTGTGGTTATGCCGCGGGGGCTATACCGACATTGCTTTCCTCAGAGAGATCAACTTAGTTGTGGGTCCCGCCTAGGCATCGCTCGAGAGTACCTTGGAGTATTCGATAGTCACAGACTAAGATGATCAGTTGGGCAGGTGTGGTTATGCCGCGGGAGCTATACCGACATTGCTTTCCTCAGAAGGATCATCACAGCTGTAATTATATCCCCTCGGGGCATGATAGAGCCAACATTCACCTAGACCTCCCTTGATGCAGGGGTGTGTCGGATATCCGCCGGGATCCAAGGTTCTGAAGACCACCGCTCGGGAATTGGCAAGCCACCACTACGTATGTGCGAAAACTCCCCGCTACACACGATCTTTATGGTTTTACGCTAATGACTACAATCCGAGGGAGTTCAAGCAGAACTTGGCGATGTCTCCGTGGTTCAGTGAGTTTGATAGATATGAGAGAGTACAAAGAGGAAAATATCAGACATGGAGAAGTGTCAGTATGGTGCTTTTTTATTAAAATATCTCAAAAAACTGCAGGAATAAAAAGGACATTTCAAGGATAGAACCGTTTGAGGTCGTCGCCACTCCAGGTGCGCGGGATGTCTTCTCCGTCACTTGTTTGGAGGTGATAAGCTCCACTTTTTAGTACCTCCTTGATGATGAAAGGTCCAGCCCAATTCGGATCTAGCTTCCCGACGCTACCCGTTCGGGCCGCTGCATCAACTTTCTTTAACACAAGGTCGCCGACCGCAAAATGTTTTACCCTGACATTTTTGTCAAAGTACTTTGCCATCCTTCTTTTGACCTCTTCTTGCCTGATTGTAACCTCATCCTGAAGTTCTTCGATTAGGTCCAAACTACACTTGAGAGCCTCGTCATTGCATTCTACCCATGCTTCTCCTCCTTCTTTTCCGAACATAACTCTTGGAGTGACCACCTCAAACTCTACAGGAACGACAGCCTCCGAGCCATGAGACAACTTGAATGGTGTCTCCCCTGTGGCTGAGGACGGGGTAGTACGAAGAGTCCAAAGAATGGAAGGAAGCTGATCCGCCCAGTTTCCTTTTTGATTTAGGACTCTTTTCATCAAGAGTTGTCGGATTTGCCTGTTTGCTGCTTCTACTTGCCCATTTGTTCTCGGATGATGTACCGAGGCGAACCGAAGATCAATCCCGACCTGATCACAAAAATTTTTCATCTCTGGATTATTGAACTGTGGACCATTATCGGTGACGATTGCCAACGGTATTCCATGCCGGCAAACTATTTCCCCCCAGATGAAGTTTCTGACAATTTGGGTAGTAGTTTTCGCTAATGCTTTGGCCTCGATCCACTTACTGAAATAGTCGATCATTACAATGATAAAGCGTCGCTGACCACTGGCCATTGGAAAAGGCCCCATAAGATCCATCCCCCATACTGCAAAAGGCCATGGCGCGGTTATTGATCTGAGTGACTGGGCAGGCAAATGCTGAAGAGGAGCGAACTTCTGACACTGCACACACCGCTTAGCAAATACTTCGGCATCCTTCCTCATAGTTGGCCAAAAATATCCCTGCCGCAGGATCCTTTTTTCTAAAGTTTTGGCCCCTGAATGGCTACCACATTCCCCAGAATGAACTTCTTGAAGTATAATAGGGATCTCTTCTTCCGGAACACATCGTGCTGAGGGGGAAATCAAAGTTTTTCTATAGAGAACTCCTGTTATCAGATAATAATAAGCCGCCTTTCTTTTGAACCTTCTCCGATCTTTGATAGAATGATGAAACTCCCCCTTTGACAGGAACAGCTCGTAAGGATCCTTCCACGAAGGGTTATGATCGATTTGCATTAGTTCTGCCTCATCTATTGCCGGGTGAAAAAGTTCAAAGGTCACTCCCCCTGATGGAAGACCGAACTTTGACAATTCATCTGCCTCCCTGTTTTGTGCTCTCGGAATGTGCTCAATGATAAACGACTTGAATCTTCCGATTTCTTTTTTGGCCAATATCAAGTATTTTTGCAGAGACGGCTCCCTTGTTTCATAATTTCCCAAGACCTGAGAGGCCATTACTAATGAATCAGTTCTGACACGTACATATTCTATGCCCAGCTCTTTCGCAAGCCTTAGCCCAGCTAGAAGTGCCTCGTATTCTGCCTGATTGTTGGTAACCGGAAAGAAGAATTTGATAGCTTGCTCTAGCCTGATGCCGTTTGGACTGATCAGAACCACTCCGGCTCCCACGGAGTTTCTGCCAGAAGCCCCATCCACATAAATGATCCAAGCCAAGGGAGATTGTACTCTCTGTTCTGGATTAGACTCCATCGTGTCCACCAAGAAATCTGCCAATACTTGTGCCTTTATTGCCGTTCTGGGAACGTATGATATTTCGAACTCGCTTAGCTCAATTGCCCATTTAGCCAACCTTCCTGAATGATCCGGCTTTTCTAAGATACTTTTTAGTGGATGATCCGAGACCACCTGAATGGGATGAGCCTGAAAATAGGGGCGGAGCCTTCGTAATGACATGACCAAAGCCAAGGCCAGCTTTTCCAGGATCGAATATCTGGTTTCTGCATCTTTAAGGATGTGGCTAACGTAATATATTGGAAACTGCCTCCTCTTTTCCTCCCGAACGAGGACAGAACTTACTGCATCTGGTCCGACTCCCAGATATAAGAAAAGATTCTCCCCCTCACGGGGACTTTGAAGTAACGGAGTTGAAGTTAATTGCTCCTTTAACTGCTCGAAAGCCCTGTCACATTCTTTGCTCCATTCGAATTTCGATCCCCCTCGTAGTATTTTGAAGAATGGGGCACTTTTATCTCCAGATTTAGAGATAAACCTGCTCAATCCTGCCAGTCTTCCCCCAAGTTGTTGAACTTCTTTAGTATTTTGAGGAGGGGTCATATCAAGGATAGCTTTCACTTTATCCGGGTTTGGCGCAAGGCCATCAGGAGTTAAAAGATGCCCGAGAAATTTTCCTTTGCTTGCTCCGAATACACATTTTAATGGGTTTAGTTTTAACTTGAACCTCCGTAGAGTAGCGAACGTCTCTACGAGGTCTTCCAAGTGTAACGAGAATGTTTTGCTTTTTAGAAGAAGGTCATCAACGTAGACTTCGAGGTTCCTGCCCTTTTGATTTTTAAAAACGGTATCCATCATTCGTTGGTATGTTGCGCCCGCATTTTTGAGTCCGAAAGGCATTACGAGATAACAGTAACACCCATCGTTCGTGATGAATGAGGTATGCGGGATATCAGGTTTATGCATTTTGATTTGATGATACCCAGAGAAGGCATCGAGGAAACTCATAAAACCATACCCAACCGCGGAATCAACTAAAACATCTATCCGAGGCAAAGGGTAACAATCTTTAGGGCACGCTTTATTGAGTTTGGTGAAGTCTACGCACATGCGCCACTTCCCACCAGATTTTTTGACCATTACAACGTTCGACATCCACGTGGGATATTGAATCTCAGAAATAAAACCAGCTTTTAGGAGTTTGGAAACCTCCTCTCTGATGGGCAACGCCAGCTTGGTCGCCACTTCTCTTTTCTTCTGCTGGACGGGCTTGAACTCAGGAGACACATTGAGATGATGGCAAGCCACGTCCGGATCCACCCCTGATATGTCCTCCGCTGACCAAGCGAAGACATCCAGATTCTTCAGCAGGCAGGAGATTAGCCCCGCTTTCTCCTCCTCTTGCAATTCAGCGTTGATGACTAGTTTCTTTTCTGTCTCCTCAGCAACAGGAACTTCTTGGGTCGCTTGGGCAGGTTCCAAGTGAGCCCCTTCTCGATCCTTCTCTTCCTCTGCAGGCCCTGAAGATTCAGCAATCATCAAAACCTCAGCCTCGGCCTCGGGAAGTGGAACGTCAGTGATCACGTTGACAGTTCGGACGTAGCACTCCCGAGCCACCTTTGGGTTGCTCCTGACCCGATATTGTTTCCCTTCTGCGGCGAACTTGAGAGCGAGGTGAAAAGTAGATACTACCGCTCTGTATGCGTTGAGAATCGGCCTCCCGAAGATAGCACAGTAGTTGCTCGGGGTGTCCACCACCACAAAATTGACCAACTTTATCACCCCTCCAAGAGAGACCAGGAGCTTCACTGAACCCTCTACTTCCTTCTTCTCCCCAGAAAAGCCATAGAGGGGCCCATCGGTGGAAAGCAGCTGCTTTCCAGTCTTCAGGGCCTCGAAAGTTGGGCGGAAAAGGAGGTTGACGGAGCTGCCAGTATCAACCAGAATCTTGTGGACCGTGTAGTTTTCGATGACGGCCTTGATGACCACCGCGTCATCGAAAGGATTAGCATTAGGGGGAAGGTCATCCTGACCAAACGTGACGACAGTGCTTTCGGGAGGAGAACTTGTTGTGGCTGCCACTTCCTGTTTTAGAACTCTTGCAATACTGGATTTGCGAGATGATTCCGCTCCAGCTCCCCCATGGATACAATAGATGTCCCCCAAGGGGCCCACATCATTGACTTCGATGCATTCGGTAGAGGGATGGATGTCACCATAACAGCCGGCGTCCTCGACGTCGGCACACTCCCAGGTCACTTCTACTGTTTCTTTCTCCTTTCTCTTCTCGGTGGCTGGCTCAGCAATTTTATCTTTCTGAATCAGACCCCGGAGCTTTCCTTCTCCCAGGAGCCTTTCTATAAGCAGACGAAGGGCCCGACAATCATCAGTCAAATGCCCCCTCTCTTTATGGTATTCACAATAAAGGTTCGGATTTCGACTATGAACATCCGACTTCAGAGGAGCAGGCCTTTTGAAATCTGGCCTCTTTTGCAGAATTTGGACTACCTCGTCCATGGTGACATTCAGGGGGGTGAACGAGTCTTGCGAATTATCGTATTGAGTTGATGGAAGGACTGGAGGTGGCTGCGCGGCATACTGTGGTAAGTATACCGGCATGATCTGCGGAAGGAGAGCGGATGGAGCGGGAGCGATGGCCAGCGGTGGTTTCTGATCTTGAAATCGCTGATGGCCCATAAATGGTTGTTTATTTTTGAAGTTCCTCCCCCTTTGGGAGCGGGGTTCGAAGTGGGACTGATTTGATGGTGGATGATGGAAGGATGTATTTGATGGCTCCTTGTCGCTTACCAACTTCGCGACGTAATCTGGATTGCTCTTTTCTCCTCTGATAAACATATTTGCCAGACTTATCATCTCTTGATAAGTCCTGGGCTCCCTTATATTTGCTTCAAACTTTAGGGTGCCCTCCCTCAGGCCATGGATGAGGGCAACCCTATACAGCTCCGAGTCCACATTCTGGATTTCCATGATCTCTCTTTGGAATCGATCCACAAAATGGGCCCATATTTCGCCTTCCCGTTGTTTTATATCAAAGAGGGCCGCCGGGCCACTCTTTCTTTTCTTCGAGGTGGAGAATCTTAGCAGGAATTCTTTTCGCAACTCCGCGAAACAATGGATCGACCTGGGGTGCAATCCATAGAACCATTCCCTCGCTTGTCCTTCAAAGGAGGTTACGAGAAGCTTGCATTTGGTGGCATCGGTCAGGGTTCTGAGAGCAACGGCTGACTCAAAAGCTTGCAAATGAACCGTTGGGTCAGTCTCTCCATTGAACGCTGGCAGGCGAGGTTCCCTGAAATTATTAGGGGCAGGTTCCCCCCTGACTTCGTCCACAAAGGGAGAGGTCTCTTCCATGTCTTCATATTGAGGTGTAGGGTAATAAGCCGCTGGAGCTGCGGCTATTTGCGGACAGGCCGCCTGATGAGAAGACCGGGCGGCTGCTTCTGGCGGGTAGGAGTGATGGATGCGCACTTCAGGCGGGTAGGATAGACGAGCCGCGCCCTCCGGCGGGTAGGAAAGACGGGCAGCATGGGAAGTCGCTCCCTGGAAGTCGAGGACTCGAGCTGGCATGTTGTGCGCGGCTTGATAGAAGTTTTCCCTAGCCACAGGGTCTTCTTGATGGAGCTGGAAGTTAGCGACTTGCGGTAGCGAGTAGGGAGGAGGTGGAGGAAGGACCGGGGTACCCGCCCGATTAGTCGCGGCCTGTTGCGGGACTAATCGCTCAGTCAGTATTGCTAAAGTCCGACTGATCTCTTCAAGTCGCTGATCAGTGGCCCGCTGAGCCCGCTCGGCTTCTCTCTTTGATTGCTCCAGGGCTTCCCATAGAGAATCCTCGCTATGATCGGAGCGGTCTCCAAGGGGGAACTGACGGTCTGACATTATGGTGAAAAAGGGATTTCGCCGACAATCCGCGATCTGAAGGTCGCGTGTTTCTGTTGAGGCTGAGATCGCTCCTCCGAAGGAAACCGGAGGCTGCGGGTTGTCGGTTACTTTTTAAGTAGAAAAAAGGGAGACCGCTGGCAGCGGTCAAAACCAGACTTCGCCCGCCGCGGCGAATGCCACTCTTGCGACGGGCTTTCCTTTGACTACAAAAAAGAGGTTACAGCGGGCTGCAAGTGCAGGAAAAAAGAAGCCGGCCGGTCAGACAGTCCGCAAGACGGGAAACTTGAGTCCGTAGCTCAAACAAGCGAGCTCCAAGATTCAAGTGTACGTATCTTGTGAACAGTGCTGCCCCCTATTTATAGGCTTGGGGGCCTGCCCGAGCGGGCAGGGATAAAATAACCGCCTGCCCGGGTACAGGAGAAACGGGCAGGCGGTGACGGGATACACAAAAAGGAGAAGTAAATAAGCCGCGCGACTTGGCGGCTTGCCCTTCCGACTTGTCTGACCAGTAGCTAGAGATGAGGAGGCCAAGGCGATGAGGCTACCCGCTCGGTCTCTGCTATGAAACCGCGGCTTGTTCTTTGACTTTGGACCTTGGCTGCCTCTATTGCATAGGCCGCGCGACTTCCGACTTGAGACCGCGGCTTGTCCTGTTGGACTTGGGCTCTGATTACCTTTAGTACTTGGAGGCGGCCTGAGTTGTCACAGGCCGCCCGGCCTGTGCTAGCCGGAGCCGATAGACCTCGTTTGACCTGAACCGGGCGACTTAGACCCGCAAACCGCGCGGTCTGGGAGTAACTCTCCTGGAAGCGGTTTCCCGGGTAAACACGCCCGGTTTAAGTATTAGGCAGCCCGATAATCCTGATACCTGTTTATTTTAAACCGCCCGGTTTAAATATTAGACAGCCCGATAATCCTGATACCTGTTTATTTTAAACCGCCCGATTTAAATATTAGACAGCCCGATAATCCTGATACCTGTTGTAATAATATCTTTCTCGAATGATTTATATATGAAACCACAAGAGGTGAATGCCTTCTTGTAGGGAAGAGAGTTAATCTACAGGCCCAGATGACCAAGTGGGCAGGTGGGCCTCGGCGGCGAACATTGCTTTCCTCAAGTGGTCATAAGGGCTGTAGGAAAAGAAAGAACATGTACAGACTCAGATGACCAAGTGGGCAGGTGGGCCTCGGCGGCGAACATTGCTTTCCTCAAGTGGACATAAGAGCTGTAAGCGACTCATCTGCTCTCTTGCCTACGGTTACAAGCCGAGTTGATCAATTGGGCAGGTGGGCCTCGGCGGCGAACATTGCTTTCCTCAGAGAGATCAACTCAGTGTGGGCCCAACTAGGCTCCGCTTCGAGAGTACCTAAGAGTATTCGATGGTCACAGGCTATGATGATCAGTTGGGCAGGTGGGCCTCGGCGGCGAACATTGCTTTCCTCAGAAAGATCATCAAAGCTGTAACTATATCCCTTTCGGGGCACGATAGAGCCCACAATCACCTAGACCTCCCTTGATGCAGGTGTGTGTCAGATATCGGCCGGGATCCAAAGTTCTGAAGACCACCGCAGCGGAATTGGCAAGATACCACTACACGTGTGCGAAAACTCCCCGCATCACATGGTCTTGGTGGGTTTTACGCTATGACTACAATCCGAGGGGGTTCGAGCAGAATTTGGCAATGTCTCAGAGGTTCAGGAAGTGAGATACGTATATATATATATATATATATATATATATATATATATATATTCATAATGTAGATAATCATTAGACAAGGAGAAGTGTCAGTATAGGACTTTTTATTCAATATCAAGAAACATAAAGAATGAAAAAGGTATTTTAAGGATAGAATCGTTTAAGATCGTCACCGCTCCAGGTGCGTGAGATGTCCTCTCCTTTGCTGGTTTGGAGGCGGTAGGCCCCATACTTTAATACCTCTTTGACAATAAAAGGCCCTGCCTAGTTGGGATTCAGCTTTCCCACATTGCCAGACCTGGCCGCAGCATCTACCTTTTTTAATACTAAATCCCCGACTGCAAACTGCTTTATCCTGATATTTTTGTCAAAATATTTTGCCATCCTCCTCTTGACTTCTTCCTGCCTGATTGTTGCCTCGTCCTGAAGTTCTTCGATTAGATCCAGGCTATACCTGATGGCCTCATCATTGTATTCTATCCATGCTTCTCCTCCTTCTTTTGCATACACAACTCTTGGGGTGACCACCTCAAACTCCACAGGAACAACAGCCTCCGAGCCATGAGATAATTTGAATGGTGTCTCCCCTGTAGCTGAAGATGGAGTAGTTCGAAGAGTCCAAAGGATGGAGGGAAGTTGGTCTGCCCAATTTCCTTTCTGATTCCAAACTCTTTTCATCAGGAGCTGCTGGATTCGCCTGTTTGCTACTTCTACCTGACCATTGGTCCTTGGATGGTGTACTGAGGAAAACCGAAGGTCAATTCCAACCTGATCGCAACATTTTATCATCTCGGGATTATTGAATTGTGGACCATTATCAGTGACAATTGCCAGCGGAATTCCGTGTCGGCAGACTATTTCTCCCCAGATGAAGTTTCTGATAATTTGGGTAGTAGTTTTTGCCAATGCTTTAGCCTCGATCCACTTACTAAAGTAGTCGATCATTACTATAATAAAACGGCGCTGACCGCTAGCCATTGGAAAGGGTCCGACGAGATCCATCCCCCAAACCGCGAAAGGCCAGGGTGCAGTTATTGACCTAAGCGATTGAGCGGGCAGATGTTGAAGAGGAGCAAAGTTCTGACATTGTACACAACGCTTGGCAAACGCTTCAGCATCCTTTCTCATAGTCGGCCAAAAATATCCTTCCCGCAGGATCCTTTTCTCTAAGGTTTTTGCCCCTGAATGGCCACCGCATTCCCCAGAATGAACTTCCTGAAGTATGATTGGGATCTCTTCCTCTGAAACACACCGTGCTGAGGGAGAAATCAAAGTTTTTCTATACAAAACTCCTGCTATTAAGTAGTAGTAGGCCGCCTTTCTCCTGAATCTACTTTTGTCCTTGATCGATTGATGAAACTCCCCTCTTGACAGAAATAATTCATAAGGGTCCTTCCAGGAAGGATTCCGATCGATCTGCATGAGCTCCTCTTTCTCTGTGGCCGGATGAAAAAGTTCCGAGGTCACCCCTCCTGATAGAAGACCAAACTTCGACAACTCGTCTGCCTCTTCATTTTGTGCCCTTGGAATGTGCTCGATGATGAAGGATTTGAATTTCCTGATCTCTTCCTTAGCTAGCAATAGATACTTTCTCAGCATCGGTTCTCTTGTTTCGTAATTCCCTAGAACTTGTGAAGCCATTACAAGAGAATCAGTTTTTACATGAACATGCTCTATCCCAAGCTCTTTTGCGAGTCTTAGGCCGACCAAGAGTGCTTCGTATTCAGCCTGGTTGTTCGTCACTGGAAAGAAGAATTTGATTGCTTGCTCAAGTTTGATGCCGTTTGGACTGATAAGAACTACTCCGGCTCCCACGGAGTTTCTTCCTGAAGCTCCATCTACATAAATGATCCAGGCAAAAGGAGATTCCTCTACTCGTTCTGGATTAGACTCCATCGTGTCCACCAAGAAATCTGCCAGTACTTGTGCCTTTATTGCCGTTCTGGGAATGTATAATATTTCGAATTCACTGAGCTCGATTGCCCATTTGGCCAATCTTCCTGAATGATCTGGCTTTTCCAGGATACTTCTTAGTGGATGATCCGAGACCACCTGGATAGGATGAGCCTGAAAGTAGGGGCGGAGCCTTCGTGATGACATGACCAAAGCCAAGGCTAATTTTTCCAGAATTGAATATCTAGTTTCCGCATCTTTGAGGATGTGGCTGACGTAATATATCGGAAATTGCTTCTTTTTCTCCTCCCGAACAAGGACAGAGCTTATCGCATCTGGACCCACCCCCAAGTACAAAAATAACGTTTACCCTTCGCGAGGGCTTTGAAGAAGAGGGGTTGAGGTTAACTGCTTTTTCAACTGTTCGAAAGCATTATCGCACTCTTCATTCCATTCAAACTTAGATCCTCCCCTAAGTGTCTTGAAAAATGGAGCGCTCTTATCTCCTGACTTGGAAATAAACCGGCTTAGTCCTGCCAACCTCCCCCCAAGTTGCTGCACCTCTTTCTGATTACGAGGAGGGGTCATATCTAGGATGGCTTTTACTTTATCCGGATTTGGTGCGAGGCCATCAGGGGTGAGAAGATGTCCAAGAAATTTCCCTTTGTTTGCCCCGAACACACATTTCAGTGGATTTAGTTTTAATTTGAACCTCCGTAGAGTAGCGAACGTCTCTACGAGGTCTTTCAGATGGATTAAAAAAGTTTTACTTTTTAGAAGAAGATCATCAACGTATACTTCAAGATTTCTTCCTTTCTGCTTTTTGAAAACCGTGTCCATCATTCTTTGATATGTCGCACCCGCATTTTTGAGTCCGAAAGGCATGACGAGATAACAATAACACCCGTCATTGGTAATGAAGGATGTATGCGGGATATCAGGCTTATGCATCTTAATCTGGTGATAACCAGAAAATGCATCTAGGAAGCTCATGAAATTATATCCCACCGCGAAATCTATACACATACGCCATTTCCCCCCTGATTTTTTCACCATCACTACATTTGACATCCAGGTGGGGTATTGGATTTCAGAAATGAAATTGGCTTTAAGAAGCTTTGCAACTTCTTCTTTGATGGGTACCGCCAGTTTGGTTGCTACCTCCCTCTTCTTCTGTTGGACTGGCTTGAATTCAGGAGAGATGTTGAGATGATGGCACGCAACATCTGGATCTACTCCAGGCATATCTTCTGCTGACCAGACGAAGATGTCCAGATTCTCCAACAGGCAGGAGATCAACTGAACCTTCTCTTCTTCTGATAGCTCGGCATTGATGATCAGCTTCTTCCCTTCCTCTTCAGCAATAGGGATTTCTTGGGTCTCCTGGGCAGGTTCCAGGTACGGCCCTCTCCGCTCTGCGTTTTTCTCGGCCTCCTCAGGGAGTCTGGATACCTCATGTATGTCATCCTAAACCTTGGGAAGTGGTGCCTCGGTGATCACATTAACTGTTTTCACATAACATTCACGAGCAACCTTTGGATCGCTTCGGACCCGATATTGACGCCCCTCGGCAGCGAATTTTAAGGCCAAATGAAAAGTGGATACTATTGCTTTGTAAGCATTCAGGATTGGTCTTCCGAAGATTGCACAGTAGCTGCTCGGGGCTTCCACTACTACGAAGTTTATCAGCTTCGTTATGCCTCCCAGCGACACCAAAAGCTTCACGCACCCCTCCACTTCTTTCTTTTCTCCTGAGAAACCGTAGAGGGGCCCTTTTGTGGAGAGCAAAGACTTTCCAGTCTTAAGTGCTTCAAATGTTTGGCGGAAAATGAGATTAACCGAGCTACCAGTATCAATCAGAATTTTATGTACGGTGTAGTTCTCGATGACTGCCTTTATCACTACTGCATCATCGAAAGGATTTGCATTTGGGGGAAGATCTTCTTGGCCGAAAGTGACGACCGACCTTTCTAGAGCAGAAGTGGAGGCGGCTGCTACTTCCTGCTTGGAGACTCTCCCGATGCTGGATTTCCGAGAGGATTCTGTTCCTGCTCCTCCATGGATACAATAGATGTTGCCAAGGGGGCCAACAACATTTACTTCTATACATTCTGTGGCGGGATGTATATCCCCATAGCAACCTGCCTCTTCTACGTCAGCACACTCCCAGGTCACTTCGACCGCTTCCTTCTTCTTCTCGGTTCGTGGTTCAACCGGGGTTTCTTGCCTGATCAACCCTCGGAGCTTCCCTTCTTTCAGGAGTTTTTCTATCAACCAATGGAGGGCCCGACAATCCTCAGTTTGGTGCCCTTCCTCTTTGTGATACTCACAATAGAAGTTTGGCTTTCGATTCCGGGTGAACAACGTGGACCACTAAATTAACTTGATCGAGTAAATCATATTCCCCTTAGGATATATGGCTCTGAGCTCTTTCCGAAAAGGTGTTTTGTGCAAAATTCGGACATCCGGATCTAAAGTTATAGCTTTTTGAAGTTTAGGTGTCTGTTGGAGCTAAATCCCACATTACCACTTCAACTCAATGCATATCGACCACTTAATGAAATACATTGGGTAAAACTTGCTCTCCATTGAATGTAGGGCTTAGAGCTCATTACAAAGAGGTGTTGTGGGCAAAAATCACACAACTTGATCAAAAGTTATGGCTGTTTGAAGTTCAGGTGTCATTTGGAGCTACATTTTGCTTTAACAATGCAACCCGCTCAATATAAACAACTAAATGAACTGTAATGGATAAAACTTGTGCTTCAATGAATGTAGGGCTCCGATCTCATTCCTAAATGGTGTCGTGGGGATAAAATCAGACAACCGGATCAAACGTTATTGCTGCTTAAAGTTTGAGTGTCATTTGGAGCTAAATCTCCCACTTTCACTACAAACCGCATCTAAAATTCTTTCATTTTGAAATTTATATGTCATTTGGAGCTAAATCTCGCATTACCACTACAACCCACTGTATATCGACCTGTAAACGACCTTGAATGGGTTAAATCCGTTCTCCATTGGATTTTGGGCTCCGATCTCATTACGAAAAGGTATTGTGGGCGAAAATCAGACAACCGGATAAAAAGTTATGGATCTTTAAAGTTTACTTCTCCTTTCGAGCTAAATACCTTATTACAAACCCGCTCTATATTGACCACTAAACAAATTGGATGGGTAAAATTTGATCCCCATTGGATGTAGGGCTCCGAGCTCTTTCCAAAAAGATGTTGTGCGCAAAAATCGGACAACCAGATCAAAAGTTATGGCTGTTCAAGTTTACGTGTCAAGAGGAGACCTCGTCACCATGTCAACCCCATGTATATTGAACACTAAAATGAGCTGGAAGGGTTTATAATTGTGCTCCATTAGATGTATGCCTCCGAGCATATTCCGAAAAGGTGATGTGGGCAAAAATCAAACATACAAATAAAAGGTTATGCTTATTGGAAGGTTTAGGTGTCATTTGGAGCGAAATTTCGCATTACCGCTGCAACGCTCTAAATATTGACAACTAAATGACTTGGAATGGGTAAAACATGTGCTCCAATGAATGTAGAACTACGAGCTCATTTCGAAAAGGTGTTGTGTGGTAAAATCAGGCAATCAGATCAAAAGTTGTTGCGGTTTAAAGTTTGAGTGTCATTTGGAGCTAAATCTCTCATTTTTCACTACAACCCACTGTAGATCAACCACAAAAGAACTGGAATGGGTTAAACTTGTTATCCATTGGATACAGGGCTCCAATCCCATTCTGAAAAAGCGTTGTGGGCAAAAATCAGACAATCGGATCAAAAGTTATGGATGTTTGAAGTTTAGGTGCCAATTGGAGCAAAAACCCTCATTTCAACTGCAATCCACTATACGTCGACCACTAAATTAACTTGAACGAGTAAATCATATTCCACTTAGGATGTATGGCTCTGAGCTCTTTCCGAAAAGGTGTTTTGTGCAAAATCTGGACATCCGGATCAAAAGTTATAGCTGTTTGAAGTTTAAGTGTCAGTTGGAGCTAAATCCCTACATTACCACTTCAACTCAATGCCTATCGACCATTAAATGAAATACATTGGGTAAAACTTGCTCTCCATTGAATGTAGGGCTCTGAGATCATTTCGAAGAGGTGTTGTGGGCAAAAATCACACAACCTGATCAAAAGATATGGCTGTTTGAAGTTCAGGTGTCATTTGGAGCTACATTTTGCATTAACAATGCACCCCGCTCAATATAGACAACTAAATGAACTGTAATGGATAAAACTTGTGCTTCAGTGAATGTAGGGCTCCGATCTCATTCCTAAATGGTGTTGTGGGGATAAAATCAGACAACCGGATCAAACGTTATTGCTGCTTAAAGTTTGAGTGTCATTTGGAGCTAAATCTCTCCCTTTCACTACAAACCGCATCTAAAATTCTTTCATTTTGAAATTTATGTGTCATTTGGAGCTAAATCTCGCATTACCACTACAACCCACTGTATATCGACCTCTAAACGACCTTGAATGGGTTAAATCCGTTCTCCATTGGATTTTGGGCTCCGATCTCATTACGAAAAGGAATTGTGGGCGAAAATCGGACAACCGGATAAAAAGTTATGGATCTTTAAAGTTTAGTTCTCCTTTCGAGCTAAATACCTTATTACAAACCCGCTGTATATTGACCACTAAACAAATTGGATGGGTATAATTTGCTCTCCATTAGATGTAGGGCTCCGAGCTCTTTCCAAAAAGGTATTGTGCGCAAAAATCGAACAATCAGATCAAAAGTTATGGCTAATACAGTTTATGTGTCAAGAGGAGCCCTCGTCACCATTGCAACCACCTGTATATTGACCACTAAAATGAGCTGGAAGGGTTTATAATTGTGCTCCATTGGATGTATGCCTCCGAGCATATTCCGAAAAGGTGATGTGGGCAAAAATCAAACATACAAATACAAAGTTATGCCTGTTGGAAGGTTTAGGTGTTATTTGGAGCAAAATTTCGCATTACAGCTGCAACGCTCTAAATATTGACAACTAAATGAACTGGAATGGGTAAAACATGTGCTCCAATGAATGTAGTGCTACGAGCTCATTTCGAAAAGGTGTTGTGCGGTAAAATCAGGCAACCAGATCAAAAGTTGTTGCAGTTTAAAGTTTGAGTGTCATTTGGAGCTAAATCTCTCATTTTTCACTAGAACCCACTGTAGATCAACCACAAAAGAATTGGAATGGGTAAAACTTGTTGTCCATTGGATACAGGGCTCCAATACCATTCTGAAAAGGCGTTGTGCGCAAAAATCAGACAATCTGATCAAAAGTTATGGATGTTTGAAGTTTAGGTGCCAATTGGAGCAAAAACCCTTAATTCAACTGCAATCCACTATACGTCGACCACTAAATTAACTTGATCGAGTAAATCATATTCCCCTTAGGATGTATGGTTCTGAGCTCTTTCCGAAAAGATGTTTTGTGCAAAATCCGGACATCCGGATATAAAGTTATAGTTGTTTGAAGTTTAGGTGTCAGTTGGAGCTAAATCCCACATTACCACTTCAACTCAATGCATATCGACCACTAAATAAAATACATTGGGTAAAACTTGCTCTCTATTGAATGTAGGGCTCAGAGCTCATTTAGAAGAGGTGTTGTGGGCAAAAATCTCACAACCTAATCAAAAGTTATGGCTGTTTGAAGTTCAGGTGTCATTTGGAGCTACATTTTGCATTAACAGTGCAACCCGCTCAATATAGACAACTAAATGAACTGTAATGGATAAAACTTGTGCTTCAATGAATGTAGGGCTCCGATCTCATTCCTAAATGGTGTTTTGGGGATAAAATCAGACAACTGGATCAAACGTTATTGCTGCTTAATGTTTGAGTGTCATTTGGAGCTAAATCTCTCACTTTCACTACAAACCTCATCTAAAATTCTTTCATTTTGAAATTTATGTGTCATTTGGAGCTAAATCTCGCATTACCACTACAACCCACTGTATATCGACCTCTAAACGACCTGGAATGGGTTAAATCCGTTCTCCATTGGATACTGGGCACCGATCTCATTACGAAAAGGTATTGTGGGCGAAAATCGGACACACGGATAAAAAGTTATGGATCTTTAAAGTTTAGTTCTCCTTTTGAGCTAAATGCCTTATTACAAACCCGCTGTATATTGACCACTAAACAAACTGGATGGGTAAAATTTGCTCTCCATTGGATGTAGGGCTCTGAGTTCTTTCCAAAAAGGTTTTGTGCGCAAAAATCGGACAACCAGATCAAAAGTTATGGTTGTTACAGTTTATGTGTCAAGAGGAGCCCTCGTCACCATTGCAACCCCCTGTATATTGACCACTAAAATGAGCTGGAAGGGTTTATAATTGTCCTCCATTGGATGTATGCCTCCGAGCATATTCCGAAAAGGTGATGTGGGCAAAAATCAAACATACAAATAAAAAGTTAAGCCTGGTGGAAGGTTTATGTGTTATTTGGAGCGAAATTTCGCATTACCGCTACAACGCTCTAAATATTGACAAATAAATGAACTGGAATGGGTAAAACATGTGCTCCAATGAATGTAGTGCTACGAGCGCATTTCGAAAAGGTGTTGTGTGGTAAAATTAGGCAACCAGATCAAAAGTTGTTGCGGTTTAAAGTTTGAGTGTCATATGGAGTGAAATCTCTCTTTTTTCACTACAACCTACTGTAGATCAACCACAAACGAACTGGAATGGGCAAAACTTGTTTTCCATTGGATACAGGGCTCCAATCCCATTCTGAAAAGGCGTTGTGGGCAAAAATCAAACAACCGGATCAAAAGTTATGGATGTTTGAAGTTTAGGTGCCAATTGGAGCAAAAACCCTCATTTCAACTGCAATCCACTATACGTCGACCACTAAATGAACTTGATCGAGTAAATCAATTCCCCTTAGGATGTATGGCTCTGAGCTCTTTCCGAAAAGGTGTTTTGTGCAAAATCCGGACATCCGGATCTATAGTTATAGTTGTTTGAAGTTTAGGTGTCAATTGGAGCTAAATCCCACATTACCACTTCAACTCAATGCATATCAACCACTAAATGAAATACATTGGGTAAAACTTGCTCTCCATTGAATGTAGGGCTCAGAGCTCATTTCGAAGAGGTATTGTGGGCAAAAATCACACAACCTGATCAAAAGTTATGGGTGTTTGAAGTTCAGGTGTCATTTGGAGCTACATTTTGCATTAACAGTGCAACCCCCTCAATATAGACAACTAAATGAACTGTAATAGATAAAACTTGTGCTTCAATGAATGTAGGCCTCCGATCTCATTCCTAAATGGTGTTGTGGTGGTAAAATCAAACAACCGGATCAAACATTATTACTGCTTAAAGTTTGATTGTCATTTGGAGCTAAATCTCTCACTTTCACTACAAACCGCATCTAAAATTCTTTCATTTTGAAATTTATGTGTCATTTGGAGCTAAATCTCGCATTGCCACTACAACCCAATGTATATCGACCTCTAAACGACCTGGAATAGATTAAATCCGTTCTCCATTGGATTTTGGGCTCTGATCTCATTACGAAAAGGTATTGTGGGCGAAAATCGGACAACCGGATAAAAAGTTATGGATCTTTAAAGTTTAGTTCTCCTTTCGAGCTAAATACCTTATTACAAACCCGCTGTATATTGTCCACTAAACAAATTGGATGGGTAAAATTTGCTCTCCATTGGATGTAGGGCTCCGAGCTCTTTCCAAAAAGGTATTGTGCGCAAAAATCGGACAACCAGATCAAAAGTTATGGATGTTACAGTTTATGTGTTAAGAGGAACCCTCGTCACCATTGCAACCCCCTGTATATTGACCACTAAAATGAGCTGGAAGGGTTTATAATTGTCCTCCATTGGATGTATGCCTCCGAGCATATTCCGAAAAGGTGATGTGGGCAAAAATCAAATATACAAATAAAAAGTTATGCCTGTTGGAAGGTTTAGGTGTTATTTGGAGCGAAATTTCGCATTACCGCTGCAACGCTCTAAATATTGACAACTAAATGAACTGGAATGGGTAAAACATGTGCTCCAATGAATCTACGAGTGCATTTCGAAAAGGTGTTGTGTGGTAAAATCAGGCAACCAGATCAAAAGTTGTTGCGGTTTAAAGTTTGAGTGTCATTTGGAGCGAAATCTCTCTTTTTTCACTACAACCTACTGTAGATCAACCACAAACGAACTAGAATGGGCAAAACTTGTTTTCCATTGGAATTAGGGCTCCAATCCCATTCTGAAAAGGCGTTGTGGGCAAAAATCAAACAACCGGATCAAAAGTTATGGATGTTTGAAGTTTAGGTGCCAATTGGAGCAAAAACCCTCATTTCAACTGCAATCCACTATACGTCGACCACTAAATGAACTTGATCGAGTAAATAATATTCCCCTTAGGATGTATGGCTCTGAGCTCCTTCCGAAAAGGTGTTTTGTGCAAAATCCGGACATCCGGATCTAAAGTTATAGTTGTTTGAAGTTTATGTGTCAATTAGAGCTAAATCCCACATTACCACTTCAACTCAATGCATATCGACCACTAAATGAAATACATTGGGTAAAACTTGCTCTCCATTGAATGTAGGGCTCAGAGCTCATTTCGAAGAGGTGTTGTGGGCAAAAATCACACAACTTGATCAAAAGTTATGGCTGTTTGAAGTTCAGGTGTCTTTTGGAGCTACATTTTGCATTAACAGTGCAACCCGCTCAATATAGATATCTAAATGAACTGTAATGGATAAAACTTGTGCTTCAATGAATGTAGGGCTCCAATATCATTCCTAAATGGTGTTGTGGGGATAAAATCAGACAACCGGATCAAACGCTATTGCTGCTTATTGTTTGAGTGTCATTTGGAGTTAAATCTCTGACTTTCACTACAAACCGCATCTAAAATTCTTTCATTTTGAAATTTATGTGTCATTTGGAGCAAAATCTCGCATTGCCACTACAACCCACTGTATATCGACTTCTAAACGACCTTGAATGGTTTAAATCCGTTCTCCATTAGATTTTGGGCTCCGATCTCATTACGAAAAGGTATTGTGGGCGAAAATCGGACAACTGGATAAAAAGTTATGGATCTTTAAAGTTTAGTTTTCCTTTCGAACTAAATACCTTATTACAAACCCGCTGTATAATGACCACCAAAGAAACTGATTGGGTAAAATTTGCTCTCCATTGGATGTAGGGCTTCGAGCTCTTTCCAAAAAGGTATTGTGCGCAAAAATTGGACAACCAGAACAAATGTTATGGCTGTTACAATTTATGTGTCAGGAGGATCCCTCGTCACCATTGCAACCCCCTGTATATTAACCACTAAAATGAGCTGGAAGGGTTTATAATTGTGCTCCATTGGATGTATGCCTCCGAGCATATTCTGAAATGGTGATGTGGGCAAAAATCAAACATAAAAATAAAAAGTTATGCCTGTTGGAAGGTTTAGGTGTTATTTGGAGCGAAATTTCTCATTACTGCTGCAACGCTCTAAATATTGACAACTAAATGAACTGGAATGGGTAAAACATGTGCTCCAATGAATGTAGTGCTACGAGCTCATTTCAGAAAAGGTGTTGTGTGGTAAAATCAAGCAACCAGATCAAAAGTTGTTGCGTTTTAAAGTTTGAGTGTCATTTGGAGCTAAATCTCTCATTTTTCACTACAACCCACTGTAGATCAACCACAAACGGACTGGAATGGGTAAAACTTGTTTTCCATTGGATACAGGGCTCCAATCCCATTCTGAAAAGGCGTTGTGGGCAAAAATTAGACAACCGGATCAAAAGTTATGGATGTTTGAAGTTTAGGTGCCAATTGGAGCAAAAACCCTCATTTCAACTACACTCCACTATACGTCGACCACTAAATGAACTTGATCGAGTAAATCATATTCCCCTTAAGATGTATGGCTCTGAGCTCTTTCCGAAAAGGTGTTTTGTGCAAAATCCGGACATCTGGATCTAAAGTTATAGCTGTTTGAAGTTTTGGTGTCAGTTGGAGCTAAATCCCACATTACCACTTCAACTCAATGCATATGGACCACTAAATGAAATACATTAGGTAAAACTTGCTCTCCATTGAATGTAGGGCTCAGAGCTCATTTCGAAGAGGTGTTGTGGGCAAAAATCACACAACCTGATCAAAAGTTATGGGTGTTTGAAGTTTAGGTGTCATTTGGAGCTACATTTTGCATTAACAGTCCAACCCGCTCAATATAGACAACTAAATGAACTGTAATGGATAAAACTTATGATTCAATGAATATATGGCTCTGATCTCATTCCTAAATGGTGTTGTGGGGGTAAAATCAAACAACCAGATCAAACATTATTGCTGCTTAAAGTTTGAGTGTCATTTGGAGCTAAATCTCTCACTTTCACTACAAACCGCATCTAAAATTCTCTCATTTTGAAATTTATGTGTCATTTGGAGCTAAATCTCGCATTAACACTACAACCCACTGTATATCGACCTCTAAACGACCTTGAATGGGTTAAATCCGTTCTCCATTGGATTTTGGGCTCCGATCTCATTACGAAAATGTATTGTGGGCGAAAATCAGACAACCGGATAAAAGTTATGGATCTTTAAAGTTTAGTTCTCCTTTCGAGCTAAATACCTTATTACAAACCCGCTGTATATTGACCACTGAACAAATTGGATGGGTAAAATTTGCTCTCCATTGGATGTAGGGCTCCGAGCTCTTTCCAAAAAGGTATTGTGCGCAAAAATCGGACAACCAGATCAAAAGTTATGGTTGTTTCAGTTTATGTGTCAAGAGGAGCCCTCGTCACCATTGCATCCCCCTGAAAATTGACCACTAAAAAGAGCTGGAAGGGTTTATAATTGTGCTCCATTGGATTTATGCCTCCGAGCATATTCCGAAAAGGTGATGTGGGCAAAAATCAAACATACAAATAAAAGTTACGCCTGTTGGAAGGTTTAGGTGTTATTTGGAGCGAAATTTCGCATTACCACTGCAACGCTCTAAATATTGACAACTAAATGAACTGGAATGGGTAAAACATGTGCTCCAATGAATGTAGTGCTACGAGATCATTTCAAAAATGTGTTGTGCGGTAAAATCGGGCAACCAGATCAAAAGTTGTTGTGGTTTAAAGTTTGAGTGTCATTTGGAGCTAAATCTCTCATTTTTCACTACAATCCAGATCAACCACAAACGAACTGGAATGGGTAAAACTTGTTTTCCATTGGATACAGGGCTCCAATCCCATTCTGAAAAGGCGTTGTAGGCAAAAATCAGACAACCAGATCAAAAGTTATGGATGTTTGAAGTTTAGGTGCCAATTGGAGCAAAAACCCTCATTTCAACTGCAATCCACTATACGTCGACCACTAAATTAACTTGATCGAGTAAATCATATTCCCCTTAGGATGTATGGATCTGAGCTCTTTCCGAAAAGGTGTTTTGTGCAAAATCCGGACATCCGGATCAAAAGTTATAGCTGTTTGAAGTTTAGGTGTCAGTTGGAGCTAAATCCCACATTACCACTTTAACTCAATGCATATCGACCACTAAATGAAATACATTGGGTAAAACTTGCTCTCAATTGAATGTAGGGCTCAGAGCTCATTTCGAAGAGGTGTTGTGGGCAAAAATCACACAACCTAATCAAAAGTTATGGGTGTTTAAAGTTTAGGTGTCATTTTGAGCTACATTTTGCATTAACAGTGCAACCCGCTCAATATAGACAACTAAATGAACTGTAATGGATAAAACTTGTGCTTCAATGAATGTAGAGCTCCGATCTCATTCCTAAATGGTGTTGTGGGGGTAAAATCAAACAACCAGATCAAACATTATTGCTGCTTAAAGTTTGAGTGTCATTTGGAGCTAAATCTCTCACATTCACTACAAACCGCATCTAAAATTCTTTCATTTTGAAATTTATGTGTCATTTGGAGTTAAATCTCACATTACCACTACAACCCACTGTATATTGACCTGTAAACGACCTTGAATGGGTTAAATCCATTCTCCATTAGATTTTGGGCTCCAATCTCATTACGAAAAGGTATTGTGGGCGAAAATCGGACAACCGGATAAAAAGTTATGGATCTTAAAGTTTAGTTCTCCTTTCGAGCTAAATACCTTATTACAAACCCGCTGTATATTGACCACTAAACAAACTGGATGTGTAAAATTTGCTCTCCATTGGATGTAGGGCTCCGAGCTCTTTCCAAAAAGGTATTGTGCGCAAAAATCGGACAACCAGATCAAAAGTTATGGCTGTTACAGTTTATATATCAAGAGGAGCCCTCATCAACATTGCAACCCCCTGTATATTGTGTTGAGTCCAAAGAAGAGAATGAGACCGCTAGCAGCGGTCGAGGCCGAACTTCGCCCGTCACGACAAATGCCACTCCTGTGACGGGCTTTCCTTTGATTAAAGTGAGAAGGTTACAGAGGGTTACAAGCACTAGCCGGCCGGTCAAGCAGGTCGCAAGACAGGGAACTCGAGTCCGCAGCTCAAACAAGCGAGCTTCTAGGTTCGAGTGTGCGTGCCTTGGGAACAGTGCCGCCCCCTATTTATAGGCTTGGGGGCCTGACCGAACGGGCAGGGATAAAATAACCGCCTGCTCGGGTACAGGAGAGTCGGGCAGGCGGTGACGAGATACGATGGAAGAGAAAGAGGCCGCGCGGTCTGACGGCCCGCACTTCCGATCTGACTTGGCCGGAGGCTTGAAGATGTTATGACCAAGGAGACAGCATAGTCCGAGCGGTCTCTTGTATGAGGCCGCGACTTGTCCTCCGGGTTTGAACCTTGATATTCTTCATGATGCAACCCGAGTGGCCTCTATCTTGAGACCGCAACTTGAGTTCTTGCCTCGAGCTTTTGACAATCTTGGGAGTGGCCAGGAGTGTTACCAAACCGCCCGGATTGGCTTTCCTTGGTCAGAAGGCGGCTTCTCTTGGGATTACCCGATCTGGCCTGTCAAGCCGCCCGGCCCGGGCTGTCAAGCCGCCCGGCCTGGGAGATGTTCTACTTTAGTAGCGGTTTGCCGGGTAAACATAATCCCCGCATATTTTCAAATTCCAAAGAGATTTCGAAAATATCAGTCTTGCCCGGAGACAGCGCCCGACCTGCCAAAATTTATATAAGGGCCTGAGAGCCCCCCCCCCCCTTTTTCTTCATAATCCTTTCGAGACCACGGGGAACTATTCTCCAGCTGCGGTCAGATTTCTGAAGTCCGATTTCTTGAGTTCGACAATGAATGTTTTAAATAACTCCGCCAGCCGGACGGGCAAAGATAGCGACCAGAAGAAAGGTGATAAAGGAAAGGAGGACGAGCGGAAGAGGACAGAGGAGCAGAGAAGAAAAGACCGAAAGAGAAAAGAGCGGTTTGAGAAAGAGCAGGCCGAGAAGGAACAGGCCGAGAAGGCCAGAGCTGAGAGGGAGCTGGCCGAAAAGGCCAGGGCCGAGAGGGAGCTGGCTGAAAAGGCCAGGGCCGAGAAGGAGCTGTCCGAAAAGGCCAGGGCCAAGAGGGAGCTGGCTGAAAAGGCCAGGGCCGAGAAGGAACAGGCCGAGAAGGCCAGAGCTGAGAGGGAGCTGGCCGAAAAGGCCAGGGCCGAGAGGGAGCTGGCCGAAAAGGCTGAGGTTGAAAAGGAGTTGGCCAGGCAGGCCGCAGAAGAGGAATTAGCTAGGCAGGCTGCTTCGGACATGCAACAACCCGCCACGGAGTTGGTGGTTTCAAGTCTCCCGGAACAACCCGAAGCGGGTGGTTCTAAGGTTCTCCCTCCAGACGTATCCATGTTCCTTAGTTCGGATATCGACCTACGAGAAGGGGGAGAGTCCGCCCCTCCAGTTACTCTGCTGAAAGGAGGGGAGCCCACTGTTGTTGATAAAGCAGATTCCAACCAGGTCGCTTCCAGGACTGACGACGTGGCCCCCTCCTTCGCGATGGACATTACTCCTTCTGGGGAGCATCGCTTACTAATAAAAGTTGGGGAGGAAGGAGCGGCCAATTCTTCAACACCGGGCGGATTGGAAGAGGATGAGGCGGTCACCTCTCAGAGGTCGCGCGAGTTGATCCTCACCTCGACAGATGCGGCAGGCGAGCCCAGTCGGTCTCATCCGCCTGACTTGCCGTCCGCCAAGAAGAAGAAGAGGAAGAGGGCTGAGATGATAGCCGAGCGGATTGCTAGGAAGGCCAGAAAACTGAAGGTCAAGAATAAGTCGATCTCGAAGAAGTCCGGCGAGGCTAGCCTTCAGTTCAGGTCGTATGAGAAAGAGGTATCTGAGGGGCAGGTTACTCCTTCAGACAGGCCGGAAAAGATAAACCTGAATTCTGTGGAAAGTTTTTCCATGAGTGCTGTTTTTAATGATATGGATACACTTGTGCAGCAGGATAGACTTCTTGGCAGCCCGATCACTCGTACTGACGTTGTAGACCTTGATGCTGACGAGGCCAGCACTGGGGAGGCCGTGGCGAAGGTCGACGCCATTAGAACCGGGATGCAGCTGTTGAAGGCAAAGGCGGAGTCAATGAGAGGTTCCTTTGTCAAGCCGCAGCGGCTTGATCCTTTCTCGACAGGTAAACAGGTCTTGAATTTCTGTCCCGTCCGCTTCTTTCGATCGCGGCCTCGTAAGATGCAAAATGTTCTATTGTTGAACCCGCCGCTGAGCTTTTTTCCATCCGCGGCTCAGACCTCAGCGGCTAGACGAAAGCTCAATGAAAGATTGTGGAGGGTGCAGCGGCAAAGGATGGACCCTGAACAGTCGCGGCGGCCTGTCCTCCCAGGCATTAATTTCGTTATACCTTTTGCATAAATTTGTTCGGCTGTAATTGTTCCCTAACCGCTTTATTTCTTGCGTCAGATAATCCTGAATCGCCAGTTAGGCCGGGCGACCTGGAGGCCCTTCTTCCACCACTGCCCAGCTCCATCTTGAGAACAGATCCCGGAACGGAGCATCTCAGTAAGCTTGAACACGATTGTGGGACGGTGAAGGTGATGTTGAAAGAGAGGGAAGAGAAAGAAAGAGCTGCGCGAGCTGGTCTTGAGGTTAGTTTGGAGATTGAGAAGAAAGAGAAGGAGATTCTGATGGCTCAGTTGGAGGCCGAGCGAGCTGAAAGAGTGGTCGACCGGACTGAAAGGCTGTCATGGGAGAAGGCTTTTCAGGAGCGGGAGAAATCTCTTAAAGAAGAGGTTGACGCGGCGCGGGGCCAAATCGTTGTAGCGGTCGGGCGGCTTGATAAGGAGAAGAAGGCAAACAACAAACTTGAGGATGACCTGAAGCACTACAAAGATAAATTCTACAATTTAACCCGGTCGATTAATAAGGGTCAGCGAACCACTTTAGCCACCTTGACCGTCAGAGAGACCTCAAATCCTCCAGCGGCCAAGGAGACTGGCCGGGTTAACTTTCCTAATGAGGCTGCGGCGTCGCGCGCTATTCCGGCTGCCCGGGTAGAGCGTGATGTCGCGCGGCTTCATAGTACTTTTCAGCTAATGCATAAAAGCATGAATTCTTTGTATGGGCTTCTAATTCAATCCGGTGACCAGACCGCACGACTGCATAGGGAAGACGTTCCCCCGAAAGATCCCCAGCCATGAATGGCTTTCAATTCGGACAATGTTGTTTGTAATATTATTTGCAGTCTTCAGACTTATGACAGTCTTCTTGATGATACGCGCGGTTTAATTTTTCTGATACTCCCGATCTGTATTTATGTCATAACGCTGCGCGATCTGTTTACTTGAATGGATTTATAGTCCGCGCGATTTCTGTATGTATTTCTTCCTTTGCAGGGCTTGAAAATTGATGGCCATACGGTCTGTGTTGTGATGATTTTGAGCACCTAGCTCAAACTATTTGATAGATCGTATATTGAGAACCGCGCGGTTAGAACGTATTTTCGCTAACTGCAGATCATTGGAAGCTATAAGTATCAGCTTCTGCGGAGTCATTCTCACAATTCCATGGCGCGATCCAAGGGCAAATCGGAGCGGTCTGAGAAGATCAAATCGAAGCGAACTGATGCGGCCGCAACTTTTCATTCTGCTGACCATAAAGAAAATTGTTTAACCCAAGACGAGCTGGACGATTTCATAATGAGGCACATGACCGGGAGCAACCTGCTCGTGCGACTTCCCCTCCATGATGAGCGGGTTAATTCTTCCAATCCGCACCAGGTCGCAGTGCCCATTGATCATTTTGAGAATGGTTTTAAGTTCCCACCACCTCTCGATGTCATTGAGGTGTTTGACCATTATGGAGTTGTGCCCGGACAACTCCCGCCGAACTCTATAGCCTCAATATATAGCTTCATTTCGTATTTGCAGTCTGAGAGAACTCGATTCTCTATTGATCTCTTCAGAAAATTCTTCTCGGTGCGAGCTAAAGCAGATTTAGGGACCAACATCTTCAGAGGGCATCTCTATTTCGGATGTCGCGGCTTGATGGTTGTTAATCTCGCGAACAAACATTCGAACTGGTCGGAACGATACCTTATGTTTGAAGGCGATTTTGGGCTGATGCCTGTTAGTCCGCAAGTCTGGGACGAAGAGGCATTCCGCCAGGTCGACGTTGGGCAGATCGAGTTGAAAACTTATAAGCTCCTTGAGAACGAGCGGCTTGACGTTTACCATTATATTCCCCTATTTTCTATGCTAGGGAATGTCCGTCCTGAAGATAGTAAGCTTCCCTTCAACTCGCTACTTCCAACCGGGCGGATTGTTTTTACTAAAACTTGACTGTCTTGCAGCTGCCCATATGGTTCCTTGGAACAAACCAGTCACGCCGTCCGTCCCGGTTTTGACTCAGAGGGAGAGGAAGGAAAGGAGAAAAACGACAGATGGGACGGACTCATCTGAAGATGAGGGCCCGTTTTCCCCGGAGGAATTCGAACTCCTCCTGTCTTGTAGGAATCTGTGTGACTTGAAAGGCAAGGCGACAGTTCAATGGCATAAGGACGAGGCCGCCGTTCAAATCTCCACTGCGCTCCCTTTCTGGGGGAGCGGAAACGTAGGCCGTCATGCGCTAGCCGCCGGTGCGGCCTTGTATGGCTGGAAGAATCTGAAGAAGTTGAAGAGGGTTCCCGAGGAAGAACTTGCCAAGTTGGCCGCGCAAGCCAGAGCTTGGGGTTTTACAGCCAACCACTTTATGGCTCTGGCATATAAGCGCCTTGTGTCGGCCCAAGTGTATGCGGTTAAGAAAATTGAGGAACTAACCGAAGAGGTTACTCGGTTAAATAAAATTGTGGAGGTAAGTTGGTGATTAACTGCGGCTTGTCTTTTTTCTGACCGCACGGCCTGATTCTGTTCCCCTTCTTTATAGGATAAATATAATCCTGAAAACCCGGATTTCCAAGATTAAGTCTTCTCTCTTGTTTCTGATGGGGTCGACGACGCCTTGAACATTCTTAGGGAACGAGATGGTCTGTCCACCGGTTTTGAGGATGTGACCTTTCCGGATGTCTTTCCCCATCTTTCGGATCAGTACGAAGAACTCCAACGGAAAAAGAGAGGGAAGGGCCCGGCTGAGTCCGGTGACGACTCGCAAGAGATCGGGGAAGATAAAGATGGGTCCGATGTGGCTGATAATGACGCCGCCGAGCAGGAGGATATTGAAGACGCCGCGGTCGGTGGAGCTGCTCCTGAAGATACAGCTGTTAAAGAAGAAAAAAGTTCATCTTCCAGTTCGGGTTCATCTTACAGTCGGTCCGCGCGGACCAGTGATAGTAGTTCTTCAAGCTTTTCATCATCTAGCGAAGGTTACTCGCCAGAGGTGAACGCTGATGGCAATTCGCCGGAGATGGACTCAAACTCTCCTGCTAAAAAGAAACATAAGTCGAGCGAATAGTTCTTTTCCTTTTTCTTTCCTCTTAGAAAGATGTATGATAACCAACCGGTCTTATTTTGTTAACCGAGCGGGTTAAGTTAAATGTAAAGACTTGTTGATAGTGAATGGAATCTTACCTGTTTAGCTGTTCATTGTTTGTAACTTACATGTGTTCGATGCGATCTCATTCCTTTTCAATTTTTATTTCTTTTTACCAAGTCGCGCGATTTGTCATAAGGCCAGTTGAATAATTAGCCTCGGATTCTCAGCAAATATATAAAACTACCTTGTCATAACATAAGCTGTCCGCGCGGTCTGATTTTTAATGAATCGAATACTTCCTGTGGAATTCTCGATGAGCTCGTATGGTTTAAATCTTAATCCGAACGGACAGAAAGACATACTTTCAATCTCGATACAATAAATCAAATATATTATAAAGAGATCCTGATGAATCCCGAACGGTATAGAGATTAATCCGTGCGGACAGGAAGATAGGCCATTATGATGAATCGGCAGATCAATTATTTTCAAAAGAATTCTTTGATAAATCTGAGCGACCTGGAGACTAATCTGATTGGGTAGAGAGACTTTCGATCCTGTTTCAATAACCCGTAATGTATTCGAGCGACTTGAATTTCAACCCGGGCGGATAAGGGTATAAATTCCCAAACTTGCCTCTGTCAATTAATCGTGGCATCATAACGAATTCGAACACTTTGAGCATCAAACCGATCGGTTCGAAGGAGCACTTTAAGTTTGATCCAATAATTTAATCATTTTGAGGAACTCGTTACGAACTTGAGCGGCATGAATATTAGCTCGCACAGACAGAAATCTGGGTTCAGCTCGATGAACTTATTGACCGGCATAATGAAGAACGGACAACCGTTATTTAATACAAGTGCTGTCAAGCCGCTGTTCGGGAAATTGTCAATCCGCGCGATCAATAATTTTAATCCCTCAACGATATTTAAAGAACCTTTAAGTTATAATCAAGTCCAAGCGGCCAGAATATATCTCTGGTGACCAAATAACGATCAACTTTTGAAGACCAGAATCTACCAACTCAAATTATTTGGATGTAATCCATACGACTCATGATGTCGTTGAAGTAATTCCTGATCGCTCGGTTAGAACATCGAACTGCTGTCTAATTCCAGATCACCAACCTGGTGACTCAAGCTGCCGGATGTCTACCTGCTTATCAAACCGGATGGTTTAATAATTCAAACTGCTCGGCTTGAATATTATGTGGGCCTAGGTGGCGAATATTGCTTTCCTCAAGCGGTCATGAGGGTTGTAAATGACTAGACTGCCCTCCCCGCCTGGGGTTACAAGCTGAGTTGATCAATTGGGCAGGTGTGGTTATGTCGCGGGGGCTCTACCGACATTGCTTTCCTCAGAGGGATCAACTCAGTTGCGGGTTGTAAACGACTCGACTGCTCTCCCCGCCTGGGGTTACAAGCTGAGTTGATCAATTGGGCAGGTGTGGTTATGCCGCGGTGGCTCTACCGACATTGCTTTTCTCAGAAGGATCAACTCAGTTGTGGGTTCCGCCCAGGCGTCGCTTGAGAGTACCTTGGAGTATTCGATGGTTATAGACTAAGATGATCAGTTGGGCAGGTATGGTTATGCCGCGGGAGCTCTACCGACATTGCTTTCCTCAGAAAGATCATCAAAGCTATAACTATATCCCTTTCGGGGTATGATAGAGCTAACAATCACCTGGACCTGGTGTGTTAGATATCAACCGAGATCTGAGATTCTGAAGACCACCGCACGGGAATTGGCAAGCTGCCACTACACATGTGCGAAAACTCCCCGCTACATTGGTCGACGTGGGCTTACACTAATGACTACAATCCGAGGGGGTTCAAGCAGAATTTAGCGATGACTCCGCAGTTCAGTGAGTTTGATATATAAAGAAAGTAAGAAAAATTTAGACAAGGAGAAGTGTCAGTACGGGGCTTTTCATCGAATATCTAAAAAATGCTTAAAATGAAGAAAACATTCTTTAAGGATAAAAACGTTTGAGGTCGTCACCGCTCCAAGTGCGTGAGATGTCTTCTCCGTCGCTTGTTTGGAGGCGGTAGGACCCATTTCTCAAGGCTTCTTTGATGATGAATGGCCCTGCCCAGTTGGGATTCAGCTTTCCAACATTGCCAGATCTGGCTGCAGCTTCTACCTTCTTTAGTACCAAATCCCCGACTGCAAAATGCTTTACCCTGACATTTTTGTCAAAGTACTTTGCCATCCTCCTTTTGACTTCTTCCTGTCTGATCGTTGCCTCGTCCTGAAGTTCTTCGATCAGATCCAAACTATACTTGATAGCCTCGTCATTCTCATCTATCCATGCTTCTCCTCCCTCCTTTGCATATACCACTCTTGGAGTGACCACCTCAAACTCTACAGGAACAACAGCCTCCGAGCCATGGGATAGTTTGAATGGTGTCTCTCCCGTAGCGGAAGATGGAGTGGTACGAAGAGTCCAAAGGATAGAAGGGAGTTGGTCTGCCCAATTTCCTCTTTGATTCAAGACCCTCTTCATCAAGAGTTGCTGAATCTGCCGATTCGCTGCTTCTACCTGACCATTTGTCCTTGGATGATGCACTGAAGCAAACCGAAGATCAATCCCCACCTGATCGCAAAAGTTTATCATCTCTGGATTGTTAAATTGCGGACCATTGTCAGTGACGATTTCCAGCGGAACCCCATGTCGACAAACTATTTCTCCCCAGATGAAGTTCCGGATAATTTGAGTTGTAGTTTTTGCCAATGCTTTTGCCTCAATCCACTTGTTGAAGTAGTCGATCATCACAATGATAAAACGACGCTGGCCACTGGCTATCGGGAAGGGTCCGATAAGATCATCCCCCATACTGCGAAGGGCCACGGCGCAGTTATTGATCTGAGTGACTGAGCAGGCAAATGCTGAAGAGGAGCGAACTTTTGACACTGAACACACCGCTTGGCAAATGCTTCAGGATCCTTTCTCATGGTTGGCCAAAAATATCCTTGCCTCAAAATCCTCTTTTCCAATGTCTTTACTCCCGAGTGACTGTCGCACTCCCCAGAATGGACTTCTTGTAATATAGTGGGGATCTCCTCTTCCGAGATGCATCGAGCCAAAGGAGAGATGAGAGTTTTTCGATACAAGATTCCCTCCACCAAGCAATAATAAGCCGCTTTTCTTCTGAATCTCCTTCTGTCTTTGATAGATTCGTGGAACTCTCCTTTTGTCAGGTATAATTCATAAGGATCCATCCAGGAAGGATGTTGATCGATTTGCATTAGTTTCCCCTCCTCTATAGCTGGACGAAAAAGTTCAGAGGTCACTCCTCCTGATGGAAGACCGAACTTTGATAACTCATCAGCTTCTCCATTCTGCGTCCTCGGGATATGTTCGATGACGAAATATTTAAATCTTCCAATCTCTTCTTTTGCTAGAAGTAGATACTTCCGCAATGTCGGCTCACGTGTTTCATAGTTGCCCAAAACCTGCGAAGCCATTACCAGGGAATCAGTTTTTACATGCACATGCTCTATGCCTAGTACTTTCGCAAGCCTTAGCCCGGCTAGAAGCGCCTCATATTCGGCTTGATTATTCGTCACTGGAAAAAAGAACTTGATTGCCTGTTCGAGCTTAAGGCCATTAGGACTGAGCAAGATTACTCCTGCTCCTACCGAGTTCTTCCCCGAAGCACCATCCACGAAGATAATCCAGGCCCAAGGGGACTTCTCCACTTGCTTGGAATTTGATTCTGGTATATCGACCATGAAATCTGCCAAGACTTGGGCCTTGATTGCAGTTCTGGGGATATAAGTTATTTCAAACTCGCTTAGCTCAATGGCCCACTTAGCTAATCTTCCGGAATGGTCAGGCTTTTCCAGGATGCTCCTCAACGGATGGTCTGTGATTACTTGGATTGGATGTGCTTGGAAATAAGGTCGGAGCCTTCTTGAGGATTGAACCAGAGCCAGAGCTAGCTTTTCCAGGATTGAATACCTCGTTTCTGCATCTTTAAGTATATGGCTAACATAGTATATAGGAAACTGCCTCTTTTTTTCTTCTCGAACGAGAACAGAGCTGACAGCATCGGGTCCAACCCCCAAATATAAGAACAGAGTTTCCCCTTCACGAGGGCTCTGGAGAAGAGGAGTTGATGTTAATTGTTTCTTCAGTTGATCAAATGCGTCATCGCACTCCCTGTCCCACTCAAACTTCAACCCTCCTCGGAGTGCCTTGAAGAAAGGAGCACTTTTATCTCCTGATTTAGAGATAAACCTGCTCAGTCCTGCCAATCTTCCTCCAAGTTGTTGTACTTCTTTCGAATTACGAGGAGGGGTCATTTCTAGTATGGCCTTTACCTTATCCGGATTTGGTGCAAGGCCATCGGGCGTAAGGAGATGTCCAAGAAACTTTCTCTTATTTGCCCCAAACACACATTTCAAAGGGTTTAATTTTAACTTGAACCTTCGTAGAGTAGCGAACGTCTCTACGAGGTCTGCCAAGTGAATTGAGAATGTTTGCCCGGAAAACCGCTTCTCGGTTTGAACCATTATCAGACCGCGCGGACTCCTGGGCCAAGACGCTGGGTCCCGGGATCGGCGGTTCTCAGTTCAAGAAGGGCCAGGCCGGGCGGCCTGGTGTCATTTCCGGATCGCCCCCAAAGGGATAAGATCGTCAAAGAGCCAAGACAAGAAGTTCATCCGCGGTCTCAGCCAGAAGGCCGCGCGGGTTGTCCCATAGAAACTCGAAGTTCCAGCCCCGAAGAACAGGTCGGGGCTCCAGATCGAAGGCTATCCAAGTTACCTCTTGAAGAATCGGCTAAGTCATGACCAGAAGGCAGACCGCGGCCTCAATCTCCAAACCGCGCGGTCTGCATTATTGACTTGGTTCCGGTGTCCTCACCCGCAAGCAAGACAGGTCGGGAAGGCAGGCCGTCAGATCGCGCGGCCTCTTTCTTTTTTCTTCTTTGTGTATCCCGTCACCGCCTGCCCGTTTCTCCTGTACCCGGGCAGGAGGTTATTTTATCCCTGCCCAATCGGGCAGGCCCCCAAGCCTATAAATAGGGGGCGGCACTGTTCACAAGACACGCACACTCGAATCCAAGAGCTCGCTTATCTGAGCTCCGGTCTCGAGTTTCAGGTCTCGCGAACTGTTGACCGGCCGGCTTCTGCTTTCTCGCATTTGTAACCGCTACTTTTCAATAAAAGGAAAGCCCGTCGCAGGAGTGGCATTTGCCGCGACGGGCGAAGTCTGGCCTCGATCGCTGCTAGCGGTCTGAATTCTCTAACTAAATAGTAACTGATAGTCCGCAGCCTTCAATTTTCTTCGTAAGCGCACTTTTGAATCGAACAGAAACACGCGACCTTCAGATCGCAGACTGTCAGCGAAATCCTTGGTTCAGAATGTCAGACCGCCAGCTCCCTCCAAGAGACCGATCCGACCACAGTGAAGACTCTTTGTGGGAAGCTCTGGAGCAGACAAAGAGAGAGGCCGACCAGGCTCGGCAGGCGACCGATCAGCGTCTGGACGCGATCACTCAGGCCCTAACACTACTAACCGAGCGGTTAGCCCCTCAGCAGGCCGCGGCTCACCAGGCGGTCACTCCTGTTTTACCTCCTCCACCTCCATACCCGTTCGCGCAAGTCGCTCATTCCCGACCACCACAAGAAGGTTCCGCGGACCGGCCGAATTTCTACCAAGAGGCCGCGCGATGTATGCCAGCTCGGGTCATTGACTTTCAAGGGGCGACCTCTCAGGCCGCTCATTTTCCCTATCCGCCTGAGGTCGCCGCCTTCCAATCATATCCGGCTGGGGCACCTGCTCGCTCCTATCATGCGGCCTGTCCGCCAATGACCGCGGCCGAGATCCCTTATAACTCTGCTTTCCCTCTGTACGAGGATGCCGAGGAGAGTTCTCCCTTCACCGACGGAATCCGAGGAGAGCCGGCCCCAAACAACTTTCGAGAACCACGTATGTCAGCATATAGTGGGGAGTCCGATCCAGCAATACACCTCCAGGCATTTGAATCGGTTGTTGCTCTGAGGACCATCACTGATGCAACAAAGTGCAAGCTCCTGGTGACATCCTTTGATGGGCAGGCCAGAGAATGGTTCTATGGATTGCATCCTCGATCTATCAGATGCTTTGCGGAGTTACGTAGAGAATTTCTGCTTCGATTCTCTACCTCTAAGAAGAGGAAGAATGGTCCGGCAGCCCTATTCGAGATACGACAGCAAGAAAACGAAACGTGGGCCCGTTTCGTCGATCGTTTCCAAAGGGAAATAATGGAGGTACAAAACGTCGATCCGGAGTTATATAGGGTCGCACTAATGCATGGCCTTAGGGAGGGGCCGCTGAAGTTTGAAGCCCAAATTAGGGAACCAAAGACATATCAAGAAATGATTAGTCTGGCAAACAAATTTATCAGGGGGGAAAAGACTAATCCGGGTTACGTTGCCAAGTTGCTCAGCGACAACGATCAGTTCAATTCTGCATCAACCCATCAGCTACGTTATAATCACTCGTCTCGGCCTGATTTCGAGCCTCGGGCTCAAAGGGGAAGGAATCTTAAGCCCAAGCAACCATTCATTGGCCATCAACGGTTTCAAGATCAGAAGCCGCCGTTGGCCATCGCACCCACTCAACCCATGGGAGTTCCGCAAATCATGCCCGTATATCTGCCACAATACATCGCACAACCATCTCCACCTATCCCATCCATCCGATATGATGAATCACAAGATTCGTTCACCCCACTCAACGTCACCATGAATGAGGTCGTGCAGATTCTTCAGAAGAGGCCTGACTTTAAAAGGCCCCCTCCTTTGAAATCAGAAGTTCGCAATCGGAACCCAAACCTTTATTGTGAATATCATAAAGAAGAGGGGCATCAAACTGAAGATTGCCGGGCCCTCCGGTGGTTGATAGAAAAACTCCTGAAAGAGGGAAAGCTTCGGGGGTTGATTCGGCAAGAAACTCCGGTTGAACCGCGAGCTGAGAAGAAGAAGGAGGCAGTCGAAGTAACATGGGAGTGTGCTGATGTAGAGGAGGCCGGTGGTTATGGGGATATACATCCCGCAGCCGAATGCATAGAGGTGAATGATGTTGGCTCTCTCGGCAACATCTATTGCATCCATGGTGGGGCAGGGATAGAATCCTCCCGAAAATCTAGCATCGGGAGAGTTACAAAGCAAGAAGTGGCAGTTGCCTCCACTTCTGCCCCGGAAAGGACGGTTGTTACGTTTGGCCAGGAAGATCTCTCCCCAAATGCAAATCCGTTCGATGACGCGGTGGTGATAAAGGCGGTTATTGAGAATTACGCAGTGCACAAAATTTTGATCGATACAGGCAGCTCAGTTAATCTCATCTTTCGCCAAACGTTTGAGGCCCTCAAGACTGGAAAGGCCTTACTCTCCACGGAAGGCCCCCTCTATGGCTTCTCAGGAGAAAAGAAGGAAGTGGAAGGGTGCGTGAAGCTTCTGGTATCGCTAGGGGGCATAACGAAGTTGGTGAACTTCGTAGTGGTGGAAGCCCCAAGTAGCTACTGCGCAATTTTCGGAAGGCCAATCCTGAATGCTTACAGAGCGGTGGTATCTACTTTCCATTTGGCCTTGAAATTCGCTGCTGAGGGGCGTCAGTACCGGATCCGGAGCGATCCAAAGGTGGCACGCGAATGTTATGTGAAGACAGTTAATGTGATCACCGAGGCACCACTTCACAAGGCCCAGAATGACATCCAAGAGGTGTCCGAACTCCCTGAAGAAGCTGAGGAGAGCGCGGAACGGAAAGGGACCTACCTGGAACCTGCCCAGGAGACCCAAGAGATCCCCATTGTTGAAGGGGAAGGGAAGAAGCTGATCATCAACGCCGAGCTATCGGAAGAGGAAAAGCTCCAGTTAACCTCCTGCCTGCTGAATAACTTGGACATCTTCGCTTGGTCGGCGGAAGACATGCCTGGAATAGATCCAGATGTCGCGTGCCATCACCTCAACGTTTCTCCGGAGTTCAAGCCAATCCAACAGAAGAAGAGGGAGGTAGCAACTAAGCTGGCGGTGCCTATCAAAGAAGAAGTTGCAAAGCTTCTTAAGGCCAATTTCATTTCTGAAATCCAGTACCCCACCTGGATGTCGAATGTAGTGATGGTGAAAAAGTCTGGGGGGAAATGGCGTATGTGTGTTGATTTCACTAAACTCAATAAAGCATGCCCCAAGGATTGTTATCCCTTGCCTCGGATAGATGTTTTGGTAGATTCCGCGGTGGGATATAGTTTTATGAGTTTTTTAGATGCATTTTTCTGGTTATCACCAGATTAAGATGCATAAGCCTGATATCCCGCATACATCCTTCATTACCAATGATGGATGTTATTGTTATCTCGTCATGCCTTTCGGCCTCAAAAATGCGGGGGCAACATATCAGAGGATGATGGACACAGTTTTTGAAAAACAAAAAGGGAGAAATCTGGAAGTATATGTTGATGATCTCCTTCTAAAAAGTAAAACTTTTTTAATCCATCTGGAAGACCTCGTAGAGACGTTCGCTACTCTACGGAGGTTCAAATTAAAATTAAACCCCTCGAAATGCGTGTTCGGGGCGAACAAGGGGAAATTTCTTGGACATCTTCTCACTCCTGATGGTCTCGCACCGAACCCAGATAAAGTAAAGGCCATCCTAGACATGACCCCTCCTCGTAATCCGAAAGAGGTACAGCAACTTGGTGGAAGGTTAGCAGGATTGAGCCGATTCATTTCCAAATCAGGAGATAAAAGCGCTCCGTTCTTCAAAACACTTAGGGGAGGATCTAAGTTTGAATGGAACGAGGAATGCAATAATGCTTTCGAACAATTGAAAAAGCAATTAACTTCAACCCCTCTTCTTCAAAGCCCTCGTGAAGGAGAAACGCTATTCTTGTACTTGGGGATTGGCCCTGACGCGATAAGCTCTGTCCTGGTTCGGGAAGAGAAAAAGAAGCAGTTTCCGATATATTATGTCAGCCATATCCTTAAAGATGTGGAAACTAGATATTCAATCCTGGAGAAATTAGCCTTGGCTTTAGTCATGTCATCACGAAGGCTCCGCCCCTATTTTCAAGCTCATCCTATTCAGGTGGTTTCAGATCATCCACTGAGGAATATCTTGGAGAAGCCGGAACATTCAGGAAGGTTGGCCAAATGGGCAATCGAGCTAAGCGAGTTCGAAATACTGTACACTCCCAGAACGGCAATAAAGGCACAAGTATTGGCGGATTTCTTGGTAGACACGATGGAGTCTAATCCAGAGCAGGTAGTGCAATCTCCTTTGGCTTGGATCACTTATGTGGATGGGGCTTCTGGCAGGAACTCCGTGGGAGCCGGAGTGGTTTTGATCAGTCCAAACGGCATCAGGCTGGAACAGGCTATTAGATTCTTCTTTTCAGTTACAAATAACCAGGCCGAATACGAAGCACTCTTGGCCGGCCTGAGACTCGCAAAGGAGCTTGGGATAGAACATGTTCATGTGAAAACTGATTCTCTTGTAATGGCCTCGCAGGTTCTGGGGAACTACGAGACAAGAGAACCGATGTTGAGAAAATACCTATTCCTAGCTAAGAAAGAAATCGGGAGATTCAAATCCTTCATCATCGAACACATTCCGAGAACGCAGAATGAAGAGGCAGACGAATTGTCAAAATTTGGTCTTCCATCAGGGGGAGTAACCTCAGAACTTTTTCATCCGGCAACAGAGGAGACAGAGGAAGAAGAGCTCATGCAGATCGATCAGCATCCTTCCTGGAAAGACCCCTACGAATTGTTTCTGACGAAAGAAGAATATCATCCAACAATCAAGGACAAAAATAGGTTCAGAAGAAAGGCGGCTTACTACTACTTGATAGCAGGGGTCTTGTACCGAAAAACTTTGATTTCTCCCTCGGCACGGTGCGTTTCAGAAGAGGAGATCCCGGTCATACTTCAGGAAGTTCATTCTGGGGAGTGTGGTAGCCATTCAGGGGCGAAAACCTTAGAAAAAAGGATCCTGCGGCAGGGATACTTCTGGCCAACCATGAGAAAGGATGCTGAAACATTCGCCAAGCGATGTGTCCAGTGCCAAAAGTTCGCTCCTCTTCAACATTTGCCTGCTCAGTCACTCAGGTCAATAACTGCGCCATGGCCTTTTGCGGTATGGGGAATGGATCTTATGGGGCCTTTCCCAATGGCCAGCGGACAACGTCGCTTTATCCTGGTAATGATCGATTATTTCAGTAAGTGGATCGAAGCAAAAGCATTAGCAAAAACTACCACCCAAATTGTCAGAAACTTCGTCTGGGGAGAAATTGTCTGCCGACATGGAATTCCGTTGGCAATCGTCACCGATAATGGCCCACAATTCAACAATCCGGAGATGATAAGCTTCTGTGATCAGATAGGAATTGATCTTCGGTTTGCCTCAGTACACCATCCAAGGACCAATGGTCAAGTGGAGGCGGCAAACAGGCAAATTCGGCAGCTGTTGGTGAAAAGAGTCTTGAACCAGAAAGGGAATTGGGCGGACCAACTTCCTTCCATCCTGTGGACCCTTCGTACTACTCCGTCCTCAGCTACCGGGGAGACACCTTTCAAATTATCTCATGGCTCGGAAGCTGTTGTCCCTGTGGAATTCGAGGTGGTCACTCCGAGGGTTATTTACGCCAAAGAAGGAGGAGAATCCTGGATAGATGAAAATGGTGAGGCCCTCATGCATAATCTAGATCTAATCGAGGAACTTCAGGATGAAGCAACAATCAGGCAGGAAGAAGTTAAAAGGAGAATGGCAAAATATTTTGATAAGAATGTCAGAGTGAAGCAGTTTGTAGTCGGGGATTTGGTGTTAAAAAAGGTGGATGCCGCAGCAAGGTCTGGTAATGTTGGAAAGCTGGATCCTAATTGGGCAGGACCTTTCATCATCAAAGAAGTATCTAAGAAAGGGGCCTACCGTCTCCAAACCAGCGAAGGAGAAGACATCCCACGCACGTGGAGCGGTGACGATCTCAAACGATTCTATCCTTGAAACTATTTCTTTTATTCTTTACATCTCTTTTTTTTGAATGAAAAGCCCTATACTGACATTTATTCTGGTCTGATGGTTCTCTGCATCATAAATACAAACACACATATCTCACTCCCCGAACCTCTGAGATATCGCCAAATTCTGCTCGAACCCCCTCGGATTGTAGTCGTAGCGTAAAACCCACCAAGACCATGTGATGCGGGGAGTTTTCGCACACATGTAGTGGTAGCTTGCCAATTCCGCTGCGGTGGTCTTCAGAACTTTGGATCCCGGCCGATATCTGACACACCCCTGCATCAAGGGAGGTCTAGGTGATTGTCAGCTCTATCATGCCCCGAAGGGATATAGTTACAGCTTTGATGATCTTTCTGAGGAAAGCAATGTTCGCCGCCGAGGCCCACCTGCCCAACTGATCATCATAGTCTGTGACCATCGAATACTCTTAGGTACTCTCGAAACGGTACCTAGTTGGGCCCACAACTGAGTTGATCTCTCTGAGGAAAGCAATGTTCGCCGCCGAGGCCCACCTGCCCAATTGATCAACTCGGCTTGTAACCCTAGGCAAGAGAGCGGATGAGTCGTTTACAGCTCTTATGACCACTTGAGGAAAGCAATGTTCGCCGCCGAGGCCCACCTCCCCACTTGGTCATCTGAGTCTGTACATATTTTTTCTTTTTCCCTACAGCTCTTATGACCACTTGAGGAAAGCAATGTTCGCCGCCGAGGCTCACCTGCCCACTTGGTCATTTGAGCCTGTAGGATTATTCTTCTTCCCTACAGGGAGGCATTCACTTCTGATGATTTTTTATATGGACCACTCAAGGAAAATATTGATTAGAACAGGTGCAGGTGTTCGTCTACCCCAATAAAGGGGTTGTGATATTAAGACCGGACGGTCTGAGTTTTTCAGGCCGATCGGTCTGGTTGAACAGGTGCAGGTGTTCGTCTACCCCAATAAGGGGTTGTGGTATTAAGACCATGCGGTCTGAGTATTTCAGGCCGAGCGGTCTGGCTGAACATAAGTTAAGTCATCTTTTGAAATTGATCATGTTATCACCAGGGTTATATTCAAACCGGGCGGGTATGCCCGTCGTCTATTAAGGAAAGTGTTTCTGAATCTGATCGTATGATCGCCCGGGTTGCACTCTAACCGGGCGGATCCGACCGTTTATTATCAAAATTCTAGAACTGATTATCTGATTGCCCGGGTTGCACTCTAACCGGGCGGATCCGACCGTTTATTATCAAAATTCCAGAACTGATTATCTGATTGCCCGGGTCGCATTCGAACCGGGCGGGTTCATCCATCCTTTATAAAATCGGATATTTTTTAAAGCTAACTATATGATCGCTCGGGTTACATTTTTGATCGGATTGGATCTATCTATCTCTTCGTTCTATCAAGCTAGTATTTTCTGGATCTGGCTATGTAATTCGGGTTGAATTTTAAACCGGCCGGGCATTATCTATCCCTGAATGAATAATCAGAATTGGATATCCTTGGATCTGAATACGTGATCGCTCGGATTGTGTTCTAACCGATCAGGTTAAGCTATTTCTTAGCAAAAGTTATCCTTAGACATGATGGATTATTCGCCAGAGCTGAATTCAAACCGCGTGAAAGATTGTGATTCATTACTTATAGCAGCAAGTATTTAATATCTAAAGAAGCCGCGCGGTCCGAATTATGGTCGCATGAATCTATCTGTTATTAGAGATCGAATATCCTGAGATCCAAATATATAACCGCGCGGGTTGAACAAAGGATCGTCGAAGACAATCAATCATCACTCGTGCTCAGGCCAAGATGTCCGCACGGTTAGATCATAAAGAGTAAAGAAAAGAGACAAAGAATCACAAGTAAGTAATGATAGAAGGACAATCAGACAGGTAAAAACTTCTATTTCATTTCTCAAAATATGTTTACAAAATATTGACCGCCCGGCCAACAAAAAGAGACCGGCGGTTACAAAAATTAAAGTTAAAAAACGAGGGCACTAGTCTGCCGATTTCTTCTTCTTCTTCTTGACAGGAGAAATGGGGTCTACGCCATCGATGTCGACCTCCGGCGAATAACCTTCACTTAGCGAAGAGGAGCCGGACGAACTACTGTCGCTAGACCGCCCGGTTTTGCTTGCAGAGCCGGTAGATCCAGAGGACAAACTATCCTCATCATCGAAGTCATCAGCATCTCCATCCGCGTCGACCTCTTCAGCGGCTTCATCACTTCCATCGCCTCCTTGATGGAGCACGATCTCCCTGCCCGCGTCGGCTTCGGCTTCCTCGCCCACCTTGGATTTTCCCTTCTTCCTGCGGCTGATTTCGTCAAGCTGCACCTCCAAGGCGGGGAAGAGGTCGGAGAAGGTGGTTCCGCCGAATCCTTCGGACAGACCGCCCCGGTATCCCATGAGACCCAAGGCCTTGTTGATCCCTTGGGCCACATGGGGCAGCACCTCGTCCTGGAAGGACGGGTTGGTCATCTCATATTGCTTCTGCAAGAAAAAGGAAAAATGAATCAGGCCGCTCGGGCTGAACAAAAGGGACCGCATTGTCTTTTGAAAAACTCACCGCCACGACTTCTTGAAGCCGCGCGTTCTCTTCTCGAAGCCGCGTGTTCTCCGCGGCCTGTTCCTCGTATTTCCTCTCCAGATGTTTCTGAGCAGAAACTAGCCGCTTATACGACAAGGCCATAAAGTGGTTGGCCGAAAATCCCCAGGCGCCGGCTTGAGCCGCTAGCCGGGGGAGCTCTTCTTCTGGGGTTCTCATCAGTTTCCTTAAGGTCTTTCGACCATACAAGGCGGCCCCGGCGGCTAGGGCATGGCGTTCAATTTTTTCGCTCCCCCAGGGAGGGAGAGCGGTGGATACCCGGATCCGACTTCCATCCCTGTGCCAAAGGACGGTCGGGTTGCCCTGCAGGTCGGGCGGGTTCCCACTCGAACGAAGGATTTCGTAGTCGTCAGAAGAGGTCGGGCCCTCTTCCTCCGAGGATGGCGACCTCTTTCGCCGCTGCCTCTTCTCCCTCTGGGTTAAAACTGGGCCGGCCGGCGTGACCGGCTTGTTCGCTGGAACGATATGGGCGGCTGCAAAATAAAATCAAGAGTATAAGTAAAGAAGGCCGCGCGGTCATATAAAGGCGGTCTAGAAGAACTTACTATGTTCGGGGAGGATATTCTCAAGCTCCGAGAAAAGCGGGATGTAGTGGTTGATATCAAGCCGCTCCTTCTCAAGGAACGCGAAGGTGTCCGCCTCGATCTTGCCGACCTGGGGGATCTGGAAAACTTCTTCCCCCCGGACTTGCGGGTTGGTTTGTAACAGCCCGAAGTTACCTTCAAGCATTACAAACCGCTCCGACCAGTCGGAGACTTTATTCGCCAGGTTAACAACCTTCAGCCCGAGGCAGCTGAAGTAGAGGTGCCCTCTGTAAGTCGAAGTCCCCGAGTCGGATACTGCCCGCACCGAGAAGAACTTCCTGAACAAGTCGATGGAGAATCTAGTTCGCTCGAACCGCAGATAAGAGATGAAGCTGTATATTGAAGCGATCGAGTTCGGCGGAAGCTGACCGGGCACAACCCCGTAGTGGTCGAAAATGGCTATGACTTCAAGCGGCAGTGGAAACTTGAAGCCATATTCGAAGTGGTCAACTGGGATGGCGATCTGGTGCGGACTGGAAGAGTTAATCCGCTCGTCGCGCAAAGGAAGCCGCGCGAGCAGATTGCTCCCTACCATGTGTCTGGCAATGAAATCATCTAGTTCGTTCTGAGTAAGGCGGCATTCCGGATGGTCCGCCGAATGGAATGCCAAGGCCGCGTCAGCTCGGACGGCCTTAACTTTAACAGGTCGCTGCGACTTGTTCTTGGATCGCGCCATCTGGAAATCGTGAGAATGACTTCGGCAAATTCTATACTTATAGATTTCTATGATCTGTGAATAGTAAAATCATGACACGGCTATACATTCTGACCACGCGGTCAATGGCCTATAAGGTTAGATTCACCAGAAATATGAAAGAAGCAAAGGCATCCAAAAAAACAGAAATAAGCATACATCACAGTTCGCCCGACCGGAAAACAGTTCGAATGAAACATAAGATTTAAACAAGGCATAAAGTACAGCGGTTAAAATAAGAGACCGCGCGAATTGTTCAAATAAAAGACAAGAATAGAGAAGAACATTGTCCAGATCAACAAGCCACATTCATAATACAAGTTATATTCAAATATTGGTCACGGCTGACGGCGCTCTGGGGAGGCATCCTCTCTATGAAGTCGTGCGACCTGGTCACTTGTGGTGTTCAGGAGAGAATAAATTTGGCTGGTATGATAATGGAGGTGGTTGATTGTACTATGAAGCCGCCCGGCATCCCTTTCAACCCGCGAGGCGGCAATCATACGGGGGACCGAAGCGGCCTCATCAACCATCGGATCAGCCGCCCGAACCGGGGGAGGATTCGAGCCCGCCCCAACAGTCGGGCGGCCAATAACCACCATCGCATCATTCATATTTCGCCGACTCGCAGCGACCTCTCTGGTTAATCGCAGGAACTTTTCCTGGTAATACTTTGAGTCGCCCTCAGATTTCGCGGACGCTCTCTTCTCTTTCTCCAGCTGGGCGGTCAGAGCAGCGACTTGTGCTACCTTGGCCCTCTTCTCGGCCTCCACTTCTACCCGCGCGGCCTCCAGCTGAGCCTTCAGCGCCTCTTCAGCCTTCGTCCTCGCAACTCGCTCAGCCTCCAGAGCGGTCCGAGTAGCGGCCTCCCGGTCTTCGATCTCTTTCAAGCGGGCTCGCAGGGTGGCCAGATCCCCTTCGAGATGTTCGAAAAGTTGTGGCCCTTCCTGCGAAGTTGTTGCGCGGATCGATGCCAGGGGAACCAATGGAGGTAGGCTGGCCACAAGGTCGCCCGGCTTCACCGTCTGATCGTTGCTATCTGCAAAAGGCCGCGCGGTCATAAAAAATAAAAGCATGCAGGGTTGAATATATACAGCAATGGACATAAAATAAAAGATCAGTGCCTAGACGCGCGGGCCGCTTAGGCTGTTTTGGGTCTAACCGCCGTTGTAGCTCAAGCAAGAATCTCTTCTTACTCTGCCTAGCGGAAGAAGACCAGGCCGCCATAGGGAAAAAGCTCGTCGGCGGGGTCAATAACTTATTTCGAAGAGGCCGTGGAATGAAGAAACGGACGGATTTACGATCCGCGGGGCTCGTACCTGGCGCGAAGAGATCAGACCGCGGCGGCTTGTTTAAAGCCCGGTCCGCCTTTTCCTTCTTCATCACCACTATCTCCTCCCCGGTCATTGCCGGGGGAACCTTCTCCTGCGCCTTCAGCACCTCCCCAAGCTCCATCGCTTTCCGCTCGACCTCCAAGGCGGTCCGGGCAGCGGCTTCTCGCCCTTCAGCCTCGGTCTGATCGGTCTCGGCGGGGCGGCCTGAGTTATCAGCAGTTCGGGCGGTTTGTTCTAGGGCCGGCGGGCTGTCAAGGAGCTGGTCCCGCTTCACCAGCTCATCCATATCTCTGAAAATCCCATTAAAGGATAAACTACTCGCCGTGTCCGGAATCAGTTCGCCCGGCCTCGTATCAGGGGTAACCGATGGGTCATTCAACTTTTTTGGTGGAGGAGTCATGAGGCCCAATTCCTCCTTTAGTCGCGAGTTGGTCTGAAGGAGGGATTCGGTCGGTTTCTTAAGGGCCGCCCTTTCCTTAGCGGCTAGCCTCTTGACCTTCTTTGTTATCCGCTCGGTCACGGACCCGGTCTGCTTCCTCTTCCTTTCTCTCTTACCCGGAGCTGGGTGAACTTCTTTCAGGGGGCTGGGATAATCATCCACGGACAGAGGAGTATTCGGCTCGCCCGTCCTGGGGGAACTAACCGCCCCTTCCTCTAGATCCCTGACAAGCAGGTGAGGGTTCCCGGATGGGGTGATTTCCACTCCAAACGAGGCGGTTTCGCCGACCTTCTTCGAAGGGCTGTCTGAAACAACTTTCTCAGAAGTGGCGGCCACCTCTTTGCTCGGCAAGCTGGCGGTCTGTTGGTTGAGGTCGCTGGGAGGGATCGGCGAGACATCAGGGGAAGGCCCCGAGCTGTTCACCACGGGCTCTGCAGAAGTTTTGGGAGTTGACAAATCTACGACTGGCTTGAGGCTAGCCGCTGCGGCCTTCTCAGCCCGCTTCCTCTTCTTCCGATCTTTCCGGTCTTGCTTCTCTTTCTCCTTGTCCGGCTTCTCCAACGGTTCGCGCCTCTTATCTTCCGCCCTCCTCTGGTCTCCGCTGGGATCCACGCGGTCTAGCACGGCGTCCAGGAAGTCCATTACTGAAGAATTGCCGGTCTTAAAAATTCTGACCGCAACCGGCGAGTAATATCCCGTGATTTCAGAAAAAGCAACGCAGAATGAATACTCTGGCTCTCTTATAGAATTCAAGGCAAGTCGGATGCGGTCTCCCGGTCAAAGCTAATATTTTCGAAATCCTCTGAGATTTGAAAATATGCGGGGATTATGTTTGCCCGGAAAACCGCTTCTCGGTTTGAACCATTATCAAACCGCGCGGACTCCTGGGCCAAGCCGCTGGGTCCCGGGATCGGCGGTTCTCAGTTCAAGAAGGGCCAGGCCGGGCGGCCTGGTGTCATTTCCGGATCGCCCCCAAAGGGATAAGATCGTCAAAGAGCCAAGGCAAGAAGTTCATCCGCGGTCTCAGCCAGAAGGCCGCGCGGGTTGTCCCATAGAAACTCGAAGTTCCAGCCCCGAAGAACAGGCCGGGGCTCCAGATCGAAGGCTATCCAAGTTACCTCTTGAAGAATCGGCTAAGTCATGACCAGAAGGCAGACCGCGGCCTCAATCTCCAAACCGCGCGGTCTGCATTATTGACTTGGTTCCGGTGTCCTCAACCGCAAGCAAGACAGGTCGGGAAGGCAGGCCGTCAGATCGCGCGACCTCTTTCTTTTTTCTTCTTTGTGTATCCCGTCACCGCCTGCCCGTTTCTCCTGTACCCGGGCAGGAGGTTATTTTATCCCTGCCCAATCGGGCAGGCCCCCAAGCCTATAAATAGGGGCGGCACTGTTCACAAGACACGCACACTCGAATCCAAGAGCTCGCTTATCTGAGCTCCGGTCTCGAGTTTCAGGTCTCGCGAACTGTTGACCGGCCGGCTTCTGCTTTCTCGCATTTGTAACCGCTACTTTTCAATAAAAGGAAAGCCCGTCGCAGGAGTGGCATTTGCCGCGACGGGCGAAGTCTGGCCTCGATCGCTGCTAGCGGTCTGAATTCTCTAACTAAATAGTAACTGATAGTCCGCAGCCTTCAATTTTCTTCGTAAGCGCACTTTTGAATCGAACAGAGAAGGTTTTACTTTTTAGGAGGAGGTCATCAACATAAACCTCGAGGTTCCTTCCTTTTTGCTGCTTAAAGACGGTGTCTATCATCCTCTGGTACGTCGCTCCCGCATTTTTAAGCCCAAAGGGCATTACGAGGTAACAGTAACAGCCATCGTTTATGATGAAAGATGTATGCGGGATATCAGGTTTATGCATTTTGGTTTGGTGATAACCAGAAAATGCATCGAGAAAGCTCATAAAGTTATACCCAACCGCGGAATCTACTAAAACATCTATCTGAGGCAAAGGGTAGCAATCTTTGGGGCACGCTTTATTGAGTTTTGTGAAATCTACGCACACACATGCGCCATTTTCCCCCAGATTTTTTCACCATTACGACATTTGACATCCAAGTGGGGTATTGGATTTCAGAAATGAAATTTGCTTTAAGAAGTTTTGCAACTTCTTCTTTGATGGGTACCGCCAACTTGGTTGCCACCTCCCTCTTCTTTTGTTAGATCGGCTTGAATTCAGGGGAGACATTGAGGTGATGGCATGCAATATCCAGATCTACTCCAGGCATATCTTCCGCTGACCAGGCGAAGATGTCCAGATTCTTCAATAGACAGGAGATCAGTTGAATCTTCTCCTCTTCTGATAGTTCGGCATTGATGATTAGTTTCTTTTCTTCCCCTTCAGCAATGGGGATCTCTTGGGTCTCCTGGGCAGGTTCCAGGTGAGCCCCTTCTCGCTCTGTGCTTCCTTCAGCCTCTTTAAGGGGCTTGGATACTTCGCGAACGTCATTCTGAAGTTCGTGAAATGGTGTCTCGGTGATCACATTGACTGTTTTTACATAGCATTCCCGAGCGACTTTTGGATCACTTCGGATCCAATATTGACGTCCTTCGGCAGCGAACTTTAAAGCCAAGTGGAAAGTGGACACTATTGCCTTGTAAGCGTTCAGGATTGGCCTTCCAAAGATTGCACAATACGTGCTCGGGGATTCCACCACTACGAAGCTTATCAGCTTTGTTATGCCTCCCAATGACACCAAAAGCTTTACACACCCTTCCACTTCTTTCTTTTCTCCCGAGAAACCGTAGAGAGGCCCTTCCGTGGAGAGAGCAGAGGCTTTCCAGTCTTAAGGGATTCAAATGTTTGGCGGAAAATGAGGTTAACTGAACTACCGGTATCAATCAGAATCTTGTGTACTGTGTAGTTCTCGATGACTGCCTTTATAAGTACAACATCATCGAAAGGGTTTGCATTCGGGGGAAGGTCTTCTTGGCCAAAAGTAACTACCGACCTTTCTGGGGCGGAAGTGGAGGCGGCCGCCACTTCTTGTTTGGAGATTCTTCCAATGCTGGATTTTCGAGAGGATTCTGGCCCTGCTCCACCATGGATACAGTAGACGTTCCCGAGGGGACCAACATCATTTACTTCTACACATTCGGTGACAGGATGTATATCCCCATAACAACCTGCCTCTTCCACGTCAGCACATTCCCAGGTCACTTCGACCGCTTCCTTCTTCTTTTCGGTTCGGGGCTCATCAGGTGTGTCCTTATGGACCAGACCTCGGAGCTTCCCTTCCCTTAGAAGCTTTTCTACCCGGAAGCGGAGGGCTCGACAATCTTCCGTCAGATGACCTGCTTCCTTGTGATAATCACAATAAAGATTCGGATTTCGGCTGTGAACATCCGATCTCATAGGAGCGGGTTTTTTAAAGTCAGGTCTCTTTTGCAAAAATTTGGACTACTTCGTCCATGGAAATATTCAGAGAAGTGAATGATTCTTGCGAATCATCATATTGGATGGATGGGGCAGTCGAGGATGGCTGCGCGGTATATTGTGGCAGATATACCGGCATGGCCTGTGGAATGGCCATGGATGGAGCGGGTGTGATGGCCAACGGTGGTTTCTGATCTTGAAACCGCTGATGGCCAATGAATGGTTGCTTGTGCTTGTAGTTCCTCCCCCTTTGAGCTCGGGGTTTGAAATAAGACGGAGCGGATGATTGGTAAGTAGGGAGTGAGTAAGGTTGACCTTGATCACTTAGAAGCTTAGCCACATACCCGGGATTAGTCTTTTCACCCCTGATAAACACCATACTTATCAATTCCTGATAAGTTCGAGGTTCTCTTATGCTGGCTTCAAATTTTAGAGGGCCTTCCCTCAGCCCATTCATCAGAGCTGCCCTGTATAGCTCTGGATCCACATTTTGGATCTCCATTATTTCTTTTTGGAAACGGTCGACGAACCTGGCCCAGGTCTCGTCCTCCCGCTGCTTAATATCAAAGAGGGCCGCCGGGCCGCTCTTTCTCTTCTTTGAGGTAGAGAATCTAAGCAAAAATTCTCTACGCAGCTCAGCAAAGCAGCTGATTGACCTTGGATTCAACCCATAAAACCATTCTCTTGCTTGCCCCTCAAAGGACGTCACAAGAAGTTTGCATTTGATAGCATCGGTCAGGGTTCTTAGTGCTATGGCTGACTCAAAAGCTTGAAGATGAAGAGCTGGATCAGCTTCTCCACTATAGGCTGCCAGACGTGGCTCTCTGAAGCCATTCGGAGCTGGCTCGCTCCGAATGTAATCCACGAACGGGAGGTTTCTTCCATATCCTCATACAGAGGAGGAACATTGTAATAAGCCATCTGACTCATGGTGACCTAAGGATAAGCCGCCCGACCTGAGGCGGCTTGAGGATAAACCGCCTGATAGGAAGATCTGGCGGTGGCTTCTGGCGGACAGGTCGCCGGGTTGGACAGGCGGGCTGCCTAAAAATTCGCTTCCTGGAAATACAAAATCCGAGCCGGCGTGTTCTGGGCGGCTTCCTGGTAATAACCTTGTCGTGCGGCAAAGTCGCCCTGAGCCGACTGGTAAGTTGCGGCTTGTGGAAGCGGGTACGGAGGGGGAGGAGGAAGGACCGGAGTGACCGCTTGGTTAACCGCGACGTGGGTGTTGAATCCAAAATTGCACCTCCACGATCTACTCGAGGGGATTGGGGGAAAAGGAGGCCGCGAGCAGCTGGTTACTTGGGTCGCGAGTGAAGAGGGGAGAAGAAGAGAGGGCCGCTAGCTTGCGGCGAGGCCAGACTTCGCCCGTCGCGGCAAAAGCCACTCCTGCGACGGGCTTTCCCTTTATTCAATAATCTGTCTTACAACTTGCCACTTTTAGTACATGGAAATGAAATGAGTACAAGAGGATGACAGATAAGAAAGACAAGTCGCCCAGGCTGTTTTGCTGAGGCCGTCCGGCCTATTTCTTGAGGTCGCCCGGGCTGCTTTGTTGAGGTCGCTCGGAAAGGCCGCAGCTAGGTGCGGTCTGGCTGTTTCTAGCCGCTAGTTTTGCCCCCAACTTGCCTGTCCTTTGTTCATGGTCGAGGGTCCTATTTATAGGCTCTGGGTCGATGTCGTCACCTCCGGTGAGCCGGTGACTGGATCCCTACCTGCGCGGTCTGAAGGAAGAGGCCGTCCGGCTTGGCGGCCTGACGGAGGAAGCCGTCCCTGCTGGGCGGCCTGACGGAGGAGGTCGCCCCTGCTGGGCGGTCTGACGGAGGAGGCCTCCCCTGCTGGGCGGTCTGACGGAGGAGGCCGCCCCTGTTGGGCGGTCTGACGGAGGAGGCCGCCCCTGCCGGGCGGTCTGACGGAGGAGGCCGCCCCTGCTGGGCGGTCTGACGGAGGAGGCCGCCCCTGCTGGGCGGTCTGACGGAGTAGGCCGCCCCTGCCGGGCGGTCTGACGGAGGAGGCCGCCCCTGCTGGGCGGTCTGACGGAGGAGGCCGCCCCTGCCGGGCGGTCTGACGGAGGAGGCCGCCCCTGCCGGGCGGTCTGACGGAGTAGGCCGCCCCTGCCGGGCGGTCTGACGGAGGAGGCCGCCCCTGCTGGGCGGTCTGACGGAGGAGGCCGCCCCTGCCGGGCGGTCTGACGGAGTAGGCCGCCCCTGCCGGGCGGTCTGACGGAGTAGGCCGCCCCTGCCGGGCGGTCTGACGGAGGAGGCCGCCCCTGCCGGGCGGTCTGACGGAGTAGGCCGCCCCTGCCGGGCGGTCTGACGGAGGAGGCTGCCCCTGCCGGGCGGTCTGACGGAGTAGGCCGCCCCTGCCGGGCGGTCTGACGGAGGAGGCCGCCCCTGCTGGGCGGTCTGACGGAGGAGGCCGCCCCTGCTGGGCGGTCTGACGGAGGAGGCCGCCCCTGCCGGGCGGTCTGACGGAGTAGGCCGCCCCTGCCGGGCGGTCTGACGGAGGAGGCCGCCCCTGCCGGGCGGTCTGACGGAGTAGGCCGCCCCTGCCGGGCGGTCTGACGGAGGAGGCCGCCCCTGCCGGGCGGTCTGACGGAGGAGGCCGCCCCTGCTGGGCGGTCTGACGGAGGAGGCCGCCCCTGCTGGGCGGCCTGACGGAGGCCACACGCCTTGGGTGATCTGAAGGAGGAGGTCGTCCCTTCTTATCATTCTGGGCGCGTCATGTGTAAAAAACGCCGTGAAAAAGGCCTCCTCGTAGAGGATCGCCGTTTTCTGGGTAAACATAATCCCCGCACTTTTTCAAGTTCCATAGAGAACTTCGAAAAAGTAGAACTTACCCACGAAAATCGTGATCCGTATTTCACAAATTGTCTTCCTTCTGCGAGGGAGAAGAGTTAAGGCACTTATAAAAAGGAGAAGAGTCTTGCAAGTACCTGATCATGCTTTGCCAATATATGGTAATTTCTGCAAGGCAAAAGTTAGAGCATGCAGAAAGAGATAGGAACACGCGAGTGCCTGGAGAGAACTCGCGATCACCTGCTAACCTCTGCAAAAGAAAGCTTAAGCAGGTATTTACTATAGCGCGAGTACATGAAGAGAGTGGCCAAAAAGTGCTAATCTCTGCAAAAGAGAACTCTAAGCAGGTGTAAAGCAAACTACAATGCGAGTACCTGAATAGAACTCACGAACACCTGCAAATCTATGCAAAAGAACTTAAAGTAGGCAAAAAAATCTATAACGTGAGTACCTGAAGAGAACTCGCGAACACCTGCTAACCTCTGCAAAAACAGAACTTAAAGCAGGCACATTAAACATAACGCGAGTACCTGAAGAGAACTCGCGAACACCTGCAATTTTCTGTAAAATAGAATTCAAGGCAGGTATAAAACATAGCGCGAGTACCTGAAAAGAACTCGTGAATACCTGCTAATGTCTGCAAAAGGGCACTGAAAGCAGGTATAAGAATAATCTATAATGCGAGTACCTGAAGAGAACTCGCGAATACCTACTAATCTCTGAAAAAACATACAAAATATAACGCGAGTACCTAAAAAGAACTCGCGAAGACCTGGTAATCTCTGCAAAGGCGAACTCAAAGCAGACATATTAAATATAACGCGAGTACCTGAAAAGAACTCGCGAAAACCTGCTAATCTCTACAAAAGAGAACTCAAACTAGGCATATAAAATACAATGCGAGTACCTGAAAAGAACTCGCGAAGACCTGCTAATTTCTGCAAAACAGAACTCAAAGCAGACATTCAATATAACGCGAGTACCTGAAGAGAACTCGCGATCACCTGCTATTTTCTGCAAAAGAGGAATTAAAGCAGGTATACAAAACCTAATGCGAGTACCTGAAAAGAACTCGCGGATACCGGTTAATCTCTACAAAAGAGAGAACTCAAGTGCAGGTATAAAACAATCTATAACGCGAGTACCTGAAGAGAACTCGCGAATACCTGCTAATCTCTGCAAAAGAAAACTTAAGCAGGTATTTAATATAACGCGAGTACCTGAAGAGACCTCGCGAACACCTACTAATCTCTGCAAAAGAAAACTTAAGCAGGTATTTAATATAACGCGAGTACCTGAAGAGACCTCGCGAACACCTGCTAATCTCTGCAAAAGAGAACTCAAAGCAGGTATAAGACATAACGCGAGTACCTGAAGAAACCTCGCGAGCACCTGCTAATCTCTACAAAAGAGAACTCAAAGCAGGTATGAAACATAACGCGAGTACCTGAAGAGACCTCGCGAACACCTGCTACTCTCTGCAAAAGAGAACTCAAAGCAGGTATAAAACATAACGCGAGTACCTAAAGAGACCTCGCGAACACCTGCTACTCTCTGCAAAAGAGAACTCAAAGCAGGTATAAAACATAACGCGAGTACCTAAAGAGACCTCGCGAACACCTGCTAATCTCTGCAAAAGAGAACTCAAAGCAGGTATAAGACATAACGCGAGTACCTGAAGAAACCTCGCGAGCACCTGCTAATCTCTGCAAAAGAGAACTCAAAGCAGGTATGAAACATAACGCGAGTACCTGAAGAGACCTCGCGAACACCTGCTAATCTCTGCAAAAGAGAACTCAAAGCAGGTATAAGACATAACGCGAGTACCTGAAGAGACCTCGCGAACACCTGCTAATCTCTGCAAAAGAGATCATAAAGCAGGTATAAAACAATCTAATACGCGAGTACCTGAAGAGAACTCGCGAATATCTGCTTATATCTGCAAAACAGAACATAAAGCAGGTATAAAACAATCTAATACGCGAGTACCTGAAGAGAACTCGCGAATACCTGCTAATATCTGCAAAACAGAACATAAAGCAGGTATAAAACAATCTAATACGCGAGTACCTGAAGAGAACTCGCGAATACCTGCTAATATCTGCAAAACAGAACATAAAGCAGGTATAAAACAATCTAATACGCGAGTACCTGAAGAGAACTCGCGAATACCTGCTAATATCTGCAAAACAGAACATAAGGCAGATATAAAACAATCTAATACGCGAGCACCTGAAGAGAACTCGCGAATACCTGCTAATATCTGCAAAACAGAACATAAAGCAGGTATAAAACAATCTAATACGCGAGTACCTGAAGAGAACTCGCGAATATCTGCTTATATCTGCAAAATAGAACATAAAGCAGGTATAAAACAATCTAATACGCGAGTACCTGAAGAGAACTCGCGAATACCTGCTAATATCTGCAAAACAGAACATAAAGCAGGTATAAAACAATCTAATACGCGAGTACCTGAAGAGAACTCGCGAATACCTGCTAATATCTGCAAAACAGAACATAAAGCAGGTATAAAACAATCTAATACGCGAGTACCTGAAGAGAACTCGCGAATACCTGCTAATATCTGCAAAACAGAACATAAAGCAGGTATAAAACAATTTAATACGCGAGTACCTGAAGAGAACTCGCGAATACCTGCTAATATCTGCAAAACAGAACATAAAGCAGGTATAAAACAATCTAATACGCGAGTACCTGAAGAGAACTCGCGAATACCTGCTAATATCTGCAAAACAGAACATAAGGCAGATATAAAACAATCTAATACGCGAGCACCTGAAGAGAACTCGCGAATACCTGCTAATATCTGCAAAACAGAACATAAAGCAGGCATAAAACAATCTAATACGCGAGTACCTGAAGAGAACTCGCGAATACCTGCTAATATCTGCAAAACAGAACATAAAGCAGGTATAAAACAATCTAATACGCGAGTACCTGAAGAGAACTCGCGAATACCTGCTAATATCTGCAAAACAGAACATAAAGCAGGTATAAAACGATCTAATAAATATGCGAGTACCTGAAGAGAACTCGCGAATACCTGTTCATCTTCTCATATAAACATCTATAGAAAAGAAGTTTTTGGATGTCTAGATACAATATGGTGATATTCACCTCATTTGTAAGCAAAAAGCTAGCATAGCACCTGTATCATATGCAAAGGAAGCAGTAATGCTCAATTGGAGCAACCACTATAATGTGGATATATAAAGATGAAACTATAAAGAGGCGACCATCAAAAGATAGGTTCAATTGCTTTTAAAGATTTGAGCGACCATCGGAAGACGGGTTTGATTGCCTTTAAGATTTTGGCGACCATCGAAAGATGGGTTTGATTGCCTTTAGAGATTTTGGCGACCATCGAAAGATGGGTTTGATTGCCTTTAGAGATTTTGGCGACCATCGAAAGATGGGTTTGATTGCCTTTAGAGATTTTGGCGACCATCGAAAGATGGGTTTGATTGCCTTTAAAGATTTTGGCGACCATCGAAAGATGGGTTTGATTGCCTTTAAAGATTTTGGCGACCATCGAAAGATGGGTTTGATTGCCTTTAGAGATTTTGGCGACCATCGAAAGATGGGTTTGATTGCCTTTAGAGATTTTGGCGACCATCGAAAGATGGGTTTGATTGCCTTTAAGATTTTGGCGACCATCGAAAGATGGGTTTGATTGCCTTTAGAGATTTTGGCGACCATCGAAAGATGGGTTTGATTGCCTCTAGAGATTTTGGCGACCATCATGGGTTTGATTGCCTTTAGAGATTTTGGCGACCATCGAAAGATGGGTTTGATTGCCTTTAGAGATTTTGGCGACCATCGAAAGATGGGTTTGATTGCCACAACATTCACAAGCCATTTTCAACCATGTATGCATTTGAAGGAAAGAGCTAATGCAAACATAACTGAAAGAGTTTTAAGACAAACCTTTCTGCCAATGAAAGTAGATCCAGCATCACTTCGAGTGAATAACCGATATTGCTAGAAAAGATTTTACAATAATATTTTTAAGCAACATATTCCCGCAGTTTGCCTTTTTTCGACAACTTCTCTACAAGCTTATGTAGAGCGCGACACTTTTCTGTATCATGACCCACACACATGTGGTATTGACAAAACAAGTCTTTGTGACAATTCCTATGATCAGGTCGCATGAGAGAAGGCCTTGTAAAACCAGGTTCTTGCTGGATAATCTGAAGAGCTTCTTTCATTGAGATAGTTAAACCCGTATACCTTCCTCGGAGCTTATCTTGCTTATGCGGGCGAGGAGAATTGCATGACCTGTAACTATAAGTCTGAGTTGGGATATGAGGGTTGACAAGACATAGCTCTGATTGATTTAGCTGCAGGAAACTTGGAGAAGCAGATAGATGCTCATAATCATAGCATATTTCACGTTGAGATGATAAGTTGGGACCTTGTTCATATTCTAACAAATAGCCACGGCGATTGATAGGAAGATGACCATGAGAAGAATAATCCTTCTGTTGTTGTTGGGGCCTCTGAATTAAAGAAGCAAAATAATCGGGGTTCGCATCCTCGGCCTTAATGAACTGATTTGCTATTTCAATAAGATGAGCATAAGATTCTGGCTCTTTCATGGTGACTTCAAACTTAAGAGGACCTTCCTGGAGACCATTAATTAAGGCATGTTTATAGAGACTTTGATCAGCATTAACAACATCAAGGATTTCTTTTTGAAAGCGATCGATGAAGTGAGCCGTGGATTCGTTATCCATTTGCTTGATCTGAAAAAGAGCTGGAAGACCTCTCTTACGTTTCCTTAAAGTGCTGAACCTCAAATAAAATTCTCTTCGAAGATCTCCGAAGCAATTGATCGATTGAGATGGTAAATGGTAGAACCAATCCAAAACTTGACCGTCAAAGGTCATGATGAGAAGTTTACACTTGATACCATCTGATAGAGCTCTTAGTGAGGTAGCTGCCTCAAAGGCTTGCAGATGAAAAACCGGATCACTCATTCCAGAATAGACTGGCAGACGAGGCTCTTTGAAGTCATTTGGGACTACTTCCCAACGAATTTTGTATGATAATGGGGAAGGTTCTTGTTCTTCTCCTGCAGGAATTGTTAGTCTATCAACAAGGTAAGGTGGATCACCCATACTAACCTTATGAGACTCATAATGAGGAATAGAGAGTCCTGCTGCTTCAGGTTGTAACAAATGTTCTAGATGACTGCGAGAAGGCTTGTCATAAGTAGCTGCTATAGTATTAAGTTGAGAATCCACTTGTCTTTTGAGGTGGGCGATCTCTGCTAATAGGGGGTTTATGTCATCACTTTGAACAGAAACTTCAAGACGATTGGAAGGATGCTCGAGGTCTTCTGACGGATGATCCATGAAAATAGGAAATGTTGAAAGAGAAAAACTGAAATAACTTTCAAACGGAGCCGAATTTCTGAAATCCGAGGGCTAAAAAGTGCCTGAACAGGGATCCCCGTTCAATTTTTGGATAGTTCGGCTCAAGACGGTCGCGTCGGGCTTTGAATTTCTGAATTCCGACACCCGGATCAAAAGTTATGGCCGTTTTAAAATTGAAGGTATTTTAGGCCAAATCTCGCGTCTTCATCGCAACTGTTGTTCATCAACCACTCGCAATCTGAAGGTCGCGTGTTTCTGTTGAATCCAAAATTGCACCTCCACGATCTACTCGAGGGGATTGGGGGAAAAGGAGGCCGCGAGCAGCTGGTTACTTGGGTCGCGAGTGAAGAGGGGAGAAGAAGAGAGGGCCGCTAGCTTGCGGCGAGGCCAGACTTCGCCCGTCGCGGCAAAAGCCACTCCTGCGACGGGCTTTCCCTTTATTCAATAATCTGTCTTACAACTTGCCACTTTTAGTACATGGAAATGAAATGAGTACAAGAGGATGACAGATAAGAAAGACAAGTCGCCCAGGCTGTTTTGCTGAGGCCGCCCGGCCTGTTTCTTGAGGTCGCCCGGGCTGCTTTGTTGAGGTCGCTCGGAAAGGCCGCAGCTAGGTGCGGTCTGGCTGTTTCTAGCCGCTAGTTTTGCCCCCAACTTGCCTGTCCTTTGTTCATGGTCGAGGGTCCTATTTATAGGCTCTGGGTCGATGTCGTCACCTCCGGTGAGCCGGTGACTGGATCCCTACCTGCGCGGTCTAAAGGAAGAGGCCGTCCGGCTTGGCGGCCTGACGGAGGAAGCCGTCCCTGCTGGGCGGCCTGACGGAGGAGGTCGCCCCTGCTGGGCGGTCTGACGGAGGAGGCCTCCCCTGCTGGGCGGTCTGACGGAGGAGGCCGCCCCTGCTGGGCGGTCTGACGGAGGAGGCCGCCCCTGCCGGGCGGTCTGACGGAGGAGGCCGCCCCTGCTGGGCGGTCTGACGGAGGAGGCCGCCCCTGCTGGGCGGTCTGACGGAGTAGGCCGCCCCTGCCGGGCGGTCTGACGGAGGAGGCCGCCCCTGCCGGGCGGTCTGACGGAGTAGGCCGCCCCTGCCGGGCGGTCTGACGGAGGAGGCCGCCCCTGCTGGGCGGTCTGACGGAGGAGGCCGCCCCTGCCGGGCGGTCTGACGGAGGAGGCCGCCCCTGCCGGGCGGTCTGACGGAGTAGGCCGCCCCTGCCGGGCAGTCTGACGGAGGAGGCCGCCCCTGCCGGGCGGTCTGACGGAGTAGGCCGCCCCTGCCGGGGCGGTCTGACGGAGTAGGCCGCCCCTGCCGGGCGGTCTGACGGAGGAGGCCGCCCCTGCTGGGCGGTCTGACGGAGGAGGCCGCCCCTGCCGGGCGGTCTGACGGAGTAGGCCGCCCCTGCCGGGCGGTCTGACGGAGGAGGCCGCCCCTGCCGGGCGGTCTGACGGAGTAGGCCGCCCCTGCCAGGCGGTCTGACGGAGGAGGCCGCCCCTGCTGGGCGGTCTGACGGAGGAGGCCGCCCCTGCTGGGCGGTCTGACGGAGGAGGCCGCCCCTGCTGGGCGGCCTGACGGAGGCCACACGCCTTGGGTGATCTGAAGGAGGAGGTCGTCCCTTCTTATCATTCTGGGCGCGTCATGTATAAAAACGCCGTGAAAAAGGCCTCCTCGTAGAGGATCGCCGTTTTCTGGGTAAACAGTGGGGAACTAGTCGCTCGGTTAACACGGCCAAGGCTTGGCTGATCGCCTCCAGGTGCTGGTCAGTCGCCTTTTGAGTTCGCTCAGCTTCACGCTTGCTTTCTTCCAGAGCCTCCCACAGTGAATCCTCACTATGGTCAGAGCGATCTCTAGGAGGGAAATGGCGGTCTGACATTTCTTCGAAGTTTTCACCGACAACCTGCGATCTGAAGGTCGCGTGTTTCTGTTGAGTCCAAAGATGTACCCCCGCGGTTTGCGACTAGAAAAGCGGAGGTTGCGGACTGTCGGTTACTTAGAAAGAAGAGAATGAGACCGTTAGCAGCGGTCGAGGCCGAACTTCGCCCGTCACGGCAAATGCCACTCCTGTGACGGGCTTTCCTTTGATTAAAGTGAGAAGGTTACATCGGGTTACACGCGCAAGCCGGGCGGTCAAGCAGGTCGCAAGACAGGGAACTCGAGTCCGCAGCTCAAACAAGCGAGCCTGCACGAACGGGCAGGGATAAAATAACCGCCTGCCTGGGTATAAGAGAGTCGGGCAGGCGGTGACGAGATACAAGGGAAGAGAAAGAGGCCGCGCGGTCTGACGGCCTGCACTTCCGATCTGACTTGGCCAGAGGCTTGAAGATGTTATGACCAAGGAGACAACATAGTTCGAGCGGTCTCTTGTATGAGGCCGCGACTTGTCCTCCGGGTTTGAACCTTGATATTCTTCATGATGCAACCCGAGTGGCCTCTGTCTTGAGACCGCAACTTGAATTCTTGCCTCGAGATTTTGACAATCTTGGGAGTGGCCAGGAGTGTTACCAAACCGCCCGGATTGGCTTTCCTTGGTCAGAAGGCGGCTTCTCTTGGGATTACCCGACTTGGCCTGTCAAGCCGCCCGGCCCGGGCTGTTAAGCCTCCCGGCCTTGGAGAGGTTATACTTTAGTAGTGGTTTGCCGGGTAAACATATTGACCACTAAAATGAGCTGGAAGGGTTTATAATTGTGATCCATTGGATGTATGCCTCCGAGCATATTCCAAAAAGGTGATGTGGGCAAAAATCAAACATACAAATAAAAAGTTATGCCTGTTGGAAGGTTTAGGTGTTATTTGGAGCGAAATTTCGCATTACCGATGCAACGCTCTAAATATTGACAACTAAATGAACTGGAATGGGTAAAACATGTGCTCCAATGAATGTAGTGCTACGAGCTCATTTCGAAAAGGTGTTGTGTGGTAAAATCAGGCAACCAAATCAAAAGTTATTGCGGTTTAAAGTTTGAGTGTCATTTGGAGCTAAATCGCTCATTTTTCACTACAACCCACTGTAGATCAACCACAAACGAATTGGAATGGGTAAAACTTGTTTTCCATTGGATACAGGGCTCCAATCCCATTCTGAAAAGGCATTGTGGGCAAAAATCAGACAACCGGATCAAAAGTTATGGATGTTTGAAGTTTAGGTGCCAATTGGAGCAAAAACCCTCATTTCACTGCAATCCAATATACGTCGACCACTAAATTAACTTGATCGAGTAAATCATATTCCCCTTAGGATGTATGGATCTGAGCTCTTTCCGAAAAGGTGTTTTGTGCAAATCCGGACATCCGGATCTAAAGTTCTAGATGTTTGAAGTTTAGGTGTCAGTTGGAGCTAAATCCCACATAACCACTTCAACTCAATGCATATCGACCACTAAATGAAATACATTAGGTAAAACTTACTCTCCATTGAATGTAGGGCTCAGAGCTCATTTCGAAGAGGTGTTGTGGGCAAAAATCACACAACCTGATCAAAAGTTGTGTGTTTGAAGTTCAGGTGTCATTTGGAGCTACATTTTGCATTAACAGTGCAACCCGCTCAATATAGACAACTAAATGACCTGTAATGGATAAAAATTGTGCTTCAATGAATGTAGGGCTCCGATCTCATTCCTAAATGGTGTTGTGGGTGTAAAATCAAACAACCAGATCAAACATTATTGCTGCTTAAAGTTTGAGTGTCATTTGGAGCTAAATCTCTCACTTTCACTACAAACCGCATCTAAAATTCTTTCATTTTGAAATTTATGTGTCACTTGGAGCTAAATCTCACATTACCACTACAACTCACTGTATATCGACCTCTAAACGACCTTGAATGGGTTAAATCCATTCTCCATTGGATTTTGGGCTCCGGTCTCATTACGAAAATGTATTGTGGGCGAAAATCGGATAACCGGATAAAAAGTTATGGATCTTTAAAGTTTAGTTCTCCTTTCGAGCCAAATACCTTATTACAAACCCACTGTATATTGACCACTAAACAAACTGGATGGGTAAAATTTACTCTCCAATGGATGTAGGGCTCCGAGCTATTTCCAAAAAGGTATTGTGCGCAAAAATCGGACAACCAGATCAAAAGTTATGGCTGTTACAATTTATGTGTCAAGAGGAGGCCTCGTCACCAGTGCAACCCCCTGTATATTGACCACTAAAATGAGCTGGAAGGGTTTATAATTGTGCTCCATTGGATGTATGCCTCCGAGCATATTCCGAAAAGGTGATGTGGGCAAAAATAAAACATACAAATAAAAAGTTATGTCTGTTGGAAGGTTTAGGTGTTATTTGGAGCGAAATTTCGCATTACCGCTGCAACGCTCTAAATATTGACAACTAAATGAACTGGAATGGGTAAAACATGTGCTCCAATGAATGTAGTGCTACGAGCTCATTTCTAAAAGGTGTTGTGTGGTAAAATCAGGCAACCAGATCAAAAGTTGTTGCGGTTTAAAGTTTGAGTATCATTTGGAGCTAAATCTCTGATTTTTCACTACAACCCACTGTAGATCAACCACAAACGAACTGGAATGGGTAAAACTTGTTTTCCATTGGATACAAGGCTCCAATCCCATTCTGAAAAGGCGTTGTGGGCAAAAATCAGACAACCGGATCAAAAAGTTATGGATGTTTGAAGTTTAGGTGCCAATTAGAGCAAATACCCTCATTTCAACTGCAATCCACTATACGTCGACCACTAAATTAACTTGATCGAGTAAATCACATTCCCCTTAGGATGTATGGATCTGAGCTTTTTCCGAAAAGGTGTTTTGTGCAAAATCGGGACATCCGGATCTAAAGTTATAGCTGTTTGAAGTTTAGGTGTGAGTTGGAGCTAAATCCCACATTACCACTTCAACTCAATGCATATCGACCACTAAATGAATACATTGGGTAAAACTTGCTCTCCATTGAATGTAGGGCTCATAGCTCATTTCGAAGAGGTGTTGTGGGGAAAAATCACACAACCTGATCAAAAGTTATGGGTGTTTGAAGTTCAGGTGTCATTTGAAGCTACATTTTGCATTAACAGTGCAACCCGCTCAATATAGACAACTAAATGAACTGTAATGGATAAAACTTGTGCTTCAATGAATGTAGGGCTCCGATCTCATTCCTAAATGGTGTTGTGGGGGTAAAATCAAACAACCAGATCAAACATTATTGCTGCTTAAAGCTTGAGTGTCATTTGGAGCTAAATCTCTCACTTTCACTACAAACCGCATCTAAAATTCATTTATGTTGAGATTTATGTGTCATTTGGAGCTAAATCTCGCATTACCACTACAGCCCACTGTATATCGACCTCTAAACGACCTTGAATGGGTTAAATCCGTTCTCCATTGGATTTTGGGCTTCGATCTCATTACGAAAAGGTATTGTGGGCGAAAATCGGACAACCGGATAAAAAGTTATGGATCTTTAAAGTTTTTGTTCTCCTTTCGAGCTAAATACCTTATTACAAACCCGCTGTATATTGACCACTAAATAAACTGGTTGGGTAAAATTTGCTCTCCATTGGATGTAGGGCTCCGAGCTCTTTCCAAAAAGGTCTTGTGTGCACAAATCAGACAACCAGATCAAAAGTTATGACTATTACAGTTTATGTGTCAAGAGGAGCCCTCGTCACCATTGCAACCCCCTGTATATTGACCACTAAAATGAGCTGGAAGGGTTTATAATTGTGCTCCATTAGATGTATGCCTCCGAGCATATTCCGAAAAGGTGATGTGGGCAAAAATCAAACATACAAATAAAAAGTTATGTCTGTTGGAAGCTTTAGGTGTTATTTGGAGAGAAATTTCGCATTACCGCTGCAACGCTCTAAATATTGACAACTAAATGAACTGGAATGGGTAAAACATGTGCTCCAATGAATGTAGTGCTACGAGCTCATTTCGAAAAGGTGTTGTGTGGTAAAATCAGGCAACCAGATCAAAAGTTGTTGTGGTTTAAAGTTTGAGTGTCATTTGGAGCTAAATCTCTCATTTTTCACTACAACCCACTGTAGATCAACCACAAATGAACTGGAATGGGTAAAACTTGTTTTCCATTGGATACAAGGCTCCAATCCCATTCTGAAAAGGCGTTGTGGGCAAAAATCAGACAACTGGATCAAAGTTATGGATGTTTGAAGTTTAGGTGCCAATTGGAGCAAAAACCCTCATTTCAACTGCAATCCACTATACGTCGACCACTAAATTAACTTGATCGAGTAAATCATATTCCCCTTAGGATGTATGGATCTGAGCTCTTTCCGAAAAGGTGTTTTGTGCAAAATCAGGACATCCGGATCTAAAGTTATAGCTGTTTGAAGTATAGGTGTTAGTTGGAGCTAAATCCCACATTACCACTTCAAATCAATGCATATCGACCACAAAATGAAATACATTGGGTAAAACTTGCTCTCCAGTGAATGTAGGGCTCAGAACTCATTTCGAAGAGGTGTTGTGGGCAAAAATCACACAACCTGATCAAAAGTTATGGATTTTTGAAGTTCAGGTGTCATTTGGAGCTATATTTTGCATTAACAGTGCAACCCGCTCAATATAGACAAATAAATGAACTGTAATGGATAAAACTTGCGCTTCAATGAATGTAGGGCTCCGATCTCATTCCTAAATGGTGTTATGGGGGTAAAATCAAACAACCAGATCAAACATTATTGCTGCTTAAAGTTTGAGTGTCATTTGGAGCTAAATCTCTCACTTTCACTACAAACCGCATCTAAAATTCTTTCATTTTGAAATTTATGTGTCATTTGGAGATAAATCTCGCATTCCCACTACAACCCACTATATATCGACCTCTAAACGACCTTGAATGGGTTAAATCCGTTCTCCATTGGATATTGGGCTCCGATCTCATTACGAAAAGGTATTGTGGGCGAAAATCGGACAACCGGATAAAAAGTTATGGATCTTTAAAGTTTAGTTCTCCTTTCGAGCTAAATACCTTATTACAAACCCGCTGTATATTGACCACTAAATAAACTGGATGGGTAAAATTTGCTCTCCATTGGATGTAGGGCTCCGAGCTCTTTCCAAATAGGTATTGTGCGCAAAAATCGGACAACCAGATCAAAAGTTATGGCTGTTACAGTTTATGTGTCAAGAGGAGCCCTCGTCACCATTGCAACCCCCTGTATATTGACCACTAAAATGAGCTGGAAGGATTTATAATTGTGCTCCATTGGATGTATGCCTCCGAGCATATTCCAAAAAGGTGATGTGGGCAAAAATCAAGCATACAAATAAAAAGTTATGCCTGTTGGAAGGTTTAGGTGTTATTTGGAGCAAATTCCGCATTATCGCTGCAATGCTCTAAATATTGACAATTAAATAAACTGGAATGGGTAAAACATGTGCTCCAATGAATGTAGTGCTACGAGCTCATTTCGAAAAGGTGTTGTGTGGTAAAAACAGGCAACCAGATCAAATATTGTTGCGGTTTAAAGCCTGAGTGTCATTTGGAGCTAAATCTCTCATTTTTCACTACAACCCACTGTAGATCAACCACAAACGAACTGGAATGGGTTAAACTTGTTTTCCATTGGATACAGGGCTCCAATCCCATTCTGAAAAAGCGTTGTGGGCAAACATCAGACAACCGGATCAAAAGTTATGGATGTTTGAAGTTTAGGTGCCAATTGAAGCAAAAACCCTCATTTCAACTGCAATCCACTATACGTCGACCGCTAAATTAACTTGATCGAGTAAATCATATTCCCCTTAGGATGTATGGATCTGAGCTCTTTCCGAAAAGGTGTTTTGTGCAAAATCCGGACATCTGGATCTAAAGTAATAGCTGTTTGAAGTTTAGGTGTCAGTTGGAGCTAAATCCCACATTACCACTTCAACTCAATGCATATCGACCACTAAATGAAATACATTGGGTAAAACTTGCTCTCCATTGAATGTAGGGCCAGAGATCATTTCGAAGAGGTGTTGTGGGCAAAAATCACAAAACCTGATCAAAAGTTATGGATGTTTGAAGTTCAGGTGTCATTTGGAGCTACATTTTGCATTAACAGTGCAACCCGCTCAATATAGATAACTAAATTGTTTATCCAGAAGACCGCTTCCGAATAACGTTACTCGCAGACCGGCCGGTCTGCTGATACTAGTCGCCCGGTTTAGTTTTTACGAGGTCCATCAGACCAACCCACACAGATCGGGCGGTCTGAGCATTCAGGTCGCCTCCAAAGATTGAAGATCACCAGGGCCCAAGTCCAAACGGCAGACCATGGTCTCAAGTCAGAGACCGCCCGGGTGGTGCCATAAAAGCTATCAGGGTCCAAGTCCAGAAGGCAACTCACAGTCTCAAGTTGGGGACCGCTCGGGTTGCATCTTGAAGGCTGACAAGGCTCAAGTCGAGGCGACAGGCCACGTTCTCAAGGGCAAGCCGCAGTCTCGAGTCGGAGACCGCCCAAATTGCTCTACAAAGACCAGCAAGCACCAAGTCCAAGAAGACAAGCCGCGGTCTCAAGTAGGAGACCGCCCGGGTGGCATCATCGCCTTGGTCACGACATCTCCAGCCCCTCTACAAGACAGACCGCAAGCGCAAGCCGCCAAGCCGTGCGACTTCTTTCTTTTCTCCTTTCTGTATCCCGTCACCGCCTGCCCGATTCTCCTGTACGCTGGCAGGCGGTTATTTTATCCCTGCCCGTTCGGGCAGGCCCCCGAGCCTATAAATTGGGGGCGACAACATTCCCAAGGCACGCACACTCGAATCCAGGAGCCTGCTTGTTTGAGCTACGGTCTTGAGTTTCCCATCTTGCGGACTGTCTGACCGGCCAGCTTCTGCTTTTCCTGCACTTGTAACCCGCTGTAACCGCTTCTTCTTAATCAAAGGAAAGCCCATCACAGGAGTGGCATTCGCCGTGATTTCCTTCGGAGGTGCGATTTCGAACTCAACAGAAACACGCGACCTTCAGATCGCGGATTGTCTGTGAAATCCTTGCTATGATGTCAGACCGTCAGTTCCCCCTTGGAGACCGCTCCGATCACAGTGAGGACTCTTTGTGGGAAGCCTTGGAGCAATCCAGAAGAGAAGCCGAGCGGGCTCAGAGGGCGACTGATCAGCGGTTGGACGCAATCAGTCAGACTTTGGCCCTATTAACCGAGCGGTTAGTTCCACAACAAGCCGCGGTTAATCAGGCGGTGACACCGGTTCCTCCTCCGCCTCCACCTTACCCGCTACCATAAGCCGCCAACTCCCAACCCCAGCAAGAAGGTTTTGCGGCTAGGCAAAACTTATACCAGGAAGCAGCGCACAGCAAGCCGGCTCGAGTCCTCGATTTACAGGGGGCGGCTTCTCATGCTGCCCGCCTTTCTTACCCGCAAGAGGGCGCAACCCGTTTCTCCTACCCGCCTGAGGTTGCTATTCATCACTCCTACCCGCCATAAGCGGTTGCCCGGTCCTCTTACCAGGCGGCTTGCCCGCGAGTAGCCGAAGCTCCGGCGGCTTACTATACTGCTCCTCTATATGAAGATGTTGATGAAACTTCTCCCTTCGTGGACGAAGTCTGGGGGGAGCCAGCCCCTAATAATTTTAGAGAGCCGCGTCTGCCAGCTTTCAGCGGAGAGACTGATCCCAATGTTCATCTACAAGCCTTTGAGTCCGCCATCGCTCTTAGGACCTTAACTGATGCGACTAAGTGCAAACTCCTTGTGACCTCCTTTGAAGGACAAGCAAGGGAGTGGTTTTACGGGCTGCATCCCAGATCGATCAGTTGTTTTGCTGAGCTGCAAAGGGAGTTTTTGCTGAGATTCTCCACCTCAAGGAAGAGGAAAAGTGGCCCGGCGGCCCTTTTCGATATAAAGCAGCGGGAAGACGAAACGTGGGCCCGTTTCATAGACCGCTTCCAGAAAGAGATCATGGAAGTCCAAAATGTGGATCCATAGCTGTATAGGGTTGCCCTCATTCATGGCTTGAGGGAGGGCCCCCTAAAATTTGAAGCAAATATAAGGGAGCCCAAGACTTATCAGGAAATGATAAGTTTGGCAAATATGTTCATTAGAGGAGAAAAGATCAATCCAGGCTATGTCGCAAAGCTGGTAAGCGACAAGGAGCAGTCCAATCCATCGTTTCACCATCCACCATCAAATCAGTCCCACTTTGAACCCCTTTCCCAGAGGGGAAGAAACTACAAAAACAAACAACCAACCCTTTATTGGCCATCAACGGTTTCAGGATCAGAAACCGCCGTTGGCCATCGCTCCCGCTCCATCCGTTCCTCTCCCGCAAATCATGCCGGTATACCTGCCATAGTATACCGCGCAACCACCTTCAGTCATTCCACCCACTCAATATGATGACTCGCAAGAGTCGTTCACTCCCTTAAACGTCACCATGGATGAAGTGGTCCAGATCCTGCAGAAAAGGCCAGATTTCAAAAGGCCTACTCCTCTGAAGTCAGATATTCGCAATCGAAATCCGAACCTTTACTGTGAATACCATAAAGGGGGAGGGCATCTGACCGAAGACTGTCGGGCCCTTCGCTTGCTAATAGAAAGGCTCCTGGGAGAAGGAAAGCTCTGGGGCCTAGTTCGGAAAGAGCCGACTGCTGAGAAGAAAAAAGAGAAAGAAACAGTGGAAGTAACCTGGGAATGCGCCGACGTCAAAGACGCCAGCTGCTATGGAGACATCCATCCTTCCGCCGAATGCATCGAAGTCAATGACGTGGGCCCCTTGGGGGACATCTATTGTATCCATGGAGGGGCTGGAGTGGAGTCATCTCGCAAATCCAGCATCGCGAGAGTTCTGAAGCAGGAAGTAGCAGCCACTACAAGTTCTCCCCCCGAAAGCACTATTGTCACCTTTGGTCAGGATGACCTTTCCCCCAATGCCAATCCTTTCGACGATGCGGTAGTCATCAAAGTCGTCATCGAGAATTATACTGTTCATAAGATCTTGATTGACACAGGCAGCTCTGTCAATCTCCTTTTCCGCCCAACCTTCGAAGCCATGAAAACAGGAAAGCCTCTGCTTTCCACCGACGGGCCCCTCTACGATTTTTCTGGGGAGAAGAAAGAAGTGGAGGGTTCAATAAAGCTCCTGGTCTCTCTTGGAGGAGTGATAAAGCTAATCAATTTCGTGGTGGTGGATGCCCCAAGCAACTACTGTGCCATCTTCGGGAGGACGATTCTTAATGCATACCGGGCATTAGCGTCCACCTTCCATCTTGCTCTTAAGTTTGCCGCTGAGGGAAGGTAGTATCGGGTTAGAAGTAACCCAAAGGTGGCTCGGGAGTGTTACATCTGAACTGTCAACATGATCACCGACGTTTCACTTCTCGAGGCCGTGCTGAAGTTCTAGAAGTTGCTGAATCCTCAAGGGCTGCTGAGGAAGGAAAGGATCGAGAAGGGGCTCACCTGGAATCTGCCCAGGCGACCAAAGAGGTCCCTATTGCTGAAGGGGAAGAAAGAAGCTGGTCATCAATGCTGATTTGCTGGAGGAGGAGAAAGTGGAACTGATCTCCTGCCTTTTGGAGAACCTGGATGTCTTCGCCTGGTCAGCGGAGGATATGCCAGGAATGGATCCGGACGTGGCTTGTCATCATCTGAACGTATCTCCCGAGTTCAAGCCCGTCCAGCAAAAGAAGAGAGAAGTGGCAACCAAGCTGGCGTTGCCCATCAGAGAGGAGGTTGCCAAACTCCTGAAAGCAGGCTTTATTTCTGAAATTCAATATCCCACGTGGATGTCGAATGTTGTAATGGTTAAGAAATCTGGTGGGAAGTGGCGCATGTGCGTAGACTTCACCAACTTAATAAAGCATGTCCCAAAGATTGCTACCCTCTGCCTCGGATAGATGTCTTAGTTGATTCCGCGGTTGGGTATGATTTTATGAGTTTTCTCGATGCTTTCTCTGGGTACCATCAAATTAAAATGCACAAACCTGATATTCTGCACACCTCATTTATCACAAACGATGGGTGTTACTGCTTTCTCGTAATGCCCTTCGGTCTTAAAAATGCGGGCGCGACATATCAAAGAATGATGGATACCGTATTTAAGCATAAAAAAGGCAGGAACCTCGAAGTTTACGTTGATGATCTCCTTCTGAAAAGTAAAACATTTTCATTGCACTTGAAAGACCTCGTAGAGACGTTCGCTACTCTACGGAGGTTCAAGTTAAAATTAAACCCATTGAAATGTTTGTTTGGGGCAAACAAAGGAAAGTTTTCTCGGACATCTCTTAACTCCCGATGGCCTTGCACCGAATCCAGATAAGGTAAAGGCCATCCTTGATATGACCCCACCTCGAAATACTAAGGAAGTTCAGCAGCTTGGAGGAAGATTGGCAGGATTGAGCAGGTTTATCTCCAAATCCGGGGATAAAAGTGCCCCATTCTTTAAAATACTGGGGGGAGGATCAAAGTTTGAATGGAGCGAGGAGTGCAACAGGGCATTCTCCTTTGGCTTTCTCAGGGCATTCTCCTTTGGATCATTTATGTGGATGGAGCTTCTGGCAAAAACTCCGTGGGAGCCGGGGTAGTTTTAATCAGTCCAAATGGCATCAGGCTGGAACAAGCTATCAAATTCTTCTTTCCAGTTACAAATAATTAGGCAGAGTGTTTACCCGGAAAACCGCTTCTCGGGTTTGATCACTCTCGGACCGGGCGAACTGCTGGGTCAGGCCGCTGAGTTCCAGGATCGGTAGCCCTCAGCTTAGGGTAAACCAGACCGGGTGGTCTGAGGTCAGTTTCGGACCGCCACCAAGAGTGAAAGTCGCAAAGGGCCAAAATAAGAAGGCTATCCGCGGTCTCAGGAAGGAGGCCGCTCGGGTAGTGCTACAGAGATTCAAGATTCACACCCAGAAGAGCAAGCCGCAGTTTCAGCTCGGGAATTACTCGGGTTATCTTCTGAAGAGCAGCCAAGCTATGTCCAGAAGACAGACCGCGGTCTCAAACCAGAGGCCGCCCGGTCTGAATCATTGACTTGGTCCCGGTATCTTCAGCCTCAGGCCAGACAGGTCGGAAGAGCAAGCCGCCAAGCCGCGCGGCTTCTTTCTTTTTTCTTTATGCATCCCGTCACCGCCTGCCCGTTTCTCCTGTACCCGGGCAGGCGGTTATTTTATCCCTGCCATTCGGGCAGGCCCCCAAGCCTATAAATAGGGGGCGGCACTGTTCATAAGACACGCACACTCGAATCTAGGAGCTCGCTTGTTTGAGCTGCGGACTCGAGTTTCCCCGTCTTGCGGACTATCTGACCGGCCGGCTTCTCTTTTTCTGCACTTGCAGCCCGCTGTAATCACTTTTCTTTAATCAAAGGAAAGCCCGTCGCAGGAGTGGCATTTGCCGCGGCGGGCGAAGTCTGGCCTTGACCGCTGCTAGCGGTCTCATCTTTCATCTAAAAAGCAACCGGCAACCCGCAGCCTCCGGTTTCCCTCGGAGGTGCATTCTCGGACTCAACAGAAACACGCGGCCTTCAGATCGCGGAGTGTCGGTGAAATCTCTTTTCGCCATAATGTCAGACCGTCAGTTCGCCCTTGGAGACCGCTCCGATCGTAGCGAGGACTCTCTGTGGGAAGCCCTGGAGCAGTCAAAAAGAGAAGCCGAGCGGGCTCAGAGGGCCACTGATCAGCGCCTTGAAGAGATCAGTCGGACTTTAGCAATACTAACTGAGCGACTAGTTCCGCAACGAGCCGCGGCAAATCGGGCGGTGACCCCGGTCCTTCCTCCACCTCCTCCTTACTCGCTACCGCAGGCCGCTAATTTCCAGCTCCAGCAAGAAGATCCTGCGGCTAGGGAAAACTTCTATCAGGAAGCCACGCACAACATGCCAGCTCGAGTCCTCGACTTCCAGGGGGCGACTTCTCACGCGCCCATATTCCCTACCCGCAGGAAGGCGCGGCCCGTCTCTCCTACCCGCCTGAAGTTCCTATTCATCACTCCTACCCGCCAGAAGCAGCCGCCCGGTCTTCTTATCAGGCGGCTTGTCCGCGAATAGTCGCAGCTGCTCCAGCGGCTTATTGCTCTACTCCTCTATATGAAGACATGGAAGAGACCTCTCCCTTTGTGGACGAAGTCAGAGGGGAGCCTGCCCCCAATAATTTCAGGGAACCTCGCCTGCCAGCATTCAATGGAGAGACGGATCCCACGGTTTCATTTACAAGCTTTCGAGTCAGCTGTTGCTCTCAGAACCTTGACTGATGCAACCAAGTGCAAGCTTCTGGTGACCTCCTTTGAAGGGCAAGCGAGGGAATGGTTTTACGGTTTGCATCCCAGATCGATCCGTTGTTTCACAGAGCTGCGAAGAGAATTCCTGCTAAGATTCTCCACTTCAAGGAAAAGAAAGAGCGGCCCGGCAGCCCTTTTCGATATAAAACAACGGGAAGGCGAGACATGGGCTCGTTTTGTGGATCGATTCCAGAGAGAGATCATGGAAATTCAGAATGTGGACCCGGAACTGTATAGGGTGGCCCTCATCCATGGCCTAAGGGAGGGCCCCCTAAAATTTGAAGCAAATATAAGGGAGCCTAAGACTTATCAGGAGATGATAAGTTTGGCAAATATGTTTATCAGAGGAGAGAAGAGCAATCCAGACTACGTCGCAAAGCTGGTAAGCGACAAGGAGTCATCGAATTCATCCTTCCGTCATCCACCATCGAATCAGTCTCACTTCGAACCCGCTCCCAAAGGGGGAGGAACTACAAAAAACAAGCAACCATTTATGGGCCATCAGCGGTTTCAGATCAGAAGCCACCGTTGGCCATCGCTCCCGCTCCATCCGCTCCCCTTCCACAAATCATGCCGGTATATTTACCACAGTATGCCGCGCAGCCACCTCCAATCATTCCATCAACCCAATACGATGACTCGCAAGACTCATTCACTCCCCTAAATGTCACCATGGACGAGGTACTCCAGATTCTGCAAAAGAGGCCAGATTTCAAAAAGCCTGCTCCCCTGAAGTCGGATATTCGTAATCGGAATCCGAACCTTTATTGCGAATATCACAAAGAAGGGGGGCATTTAACTGAAGACTGTCGGGCCCTTCGTTTGCTCATAGAAAGACTTCTGGGAGAAGGAAAGCTCCGGGTCTAATTCGGAAAGATAAAACTGCTGAGCCAACTACCGAGAAGAAGAAGGAGAAGGAAACAGTAGAAGTAACTTGGGAATGCGCCGACGTCGAGGACGCCGGCTATTATGGTGATATCCACCCTTCTACCGAATGCATCGAAGTCAATGATGTGGTGCCCCTTAGGGGACCATCTATTGTATCCATGGGGGAGCTGGAGCAGAATCATCTCGCAAATCCAGCATTGCGAGAGTTCTAAAGCAGGAAGTGGCGGCCACTACAAGTTCTCCTCCCGAAAGCACTATTGTCACGTTTGGTCAGGATGACCTTCCCCCCAATGCTAATCCTTTCGATGATGCGGTGGTTATCAGGGCCGTCATTGAAAACTATACAGTCCACAAGATTCTGATTGATACTGGCAGCTCCGTCAATCTCCTTTTCCGCCCACTTTCGAAGCCCTGAAGACTGGAAAGCATTTGCTTCCCACCGATGGGCCCCTCTACGGTTTTTCTGGGAGAAGAAGGAAGTAGAGGGTTCAGTGAAAGCTCCTGGTCTCTCTCGGAGGAGTGATAAAATTGATCAATTTTGTCGGTAGTAGATTGCTCCAAGTAACTACTGCGCCATCTTCGGAGGCCGATTCTCAATGCGTATAGGGCGGTAGTGTCCACCTTCATCTTGCCCTCAAGTTGCTGCTGAAGGAAAACAATATCGGGTAATGGTTATCAACGCTGAGTTATCAGAGGAGGAGACCCAAAGTAGCTCGGGAGTGCTACGTCCGAACTGTCAACATGGTCACCGACAGTTCCGCTTCCCAAGATCACGGATGAGGTGCTGGAGGTGGCTGAGTCTCCAGAGGCCGCCGAGGAAGGAAAAGATCGAGAAGGGGCTCACTTGGAACCTGCCCAAGTGGACTCAAGATGTTCCTATCGCTGAAGGGGCAGAAAAGAAGCTGGTCATCAACGCTGAGTTATCAGAGGAGGAGAAAGTGGAGCTAATCTCTTGCCTATTGGGGAATCTGGATATCTTCGCTTGGTCAGCAGAGGATATGCCTGGAGTGGATCCAGACGTGCTTGTCATCATCTAAACGTATCTCCTGAGTTCAAGCCCGTCCACAAAAGAAGAGAGAAGTGGCGACCAAGCTGGCGTTGCCCATCAGAGAGGAGGTTTCCAAACTCCTAAAAGCGGGTTTCATTTCTGAAATCAATATCCCACGTGGATGTCGAACGTTGTAATGGTTAAGAAATCTGGTGGGAAGTGGCGCATGTGCGTAGACTTCACCAAACTTAATAAAGCGTGCCCTAAAGATTGTTACCCTTTGCCTCGGATAGATGTTTTAGTTGATTCCGCGGTTGGGTATGGTTTTATGAGTTTCCTCGATGCCTTCTCCGGGTACCATCAAATTAAAATGCACAAGCCTGACATCCCGCATACCTCATTTATCACAAACAATGGGTGTTACTGCTATCTCGTAATGCCCTTTGGTCTTAAAAACGCGGGTGCAACATATCAAAGAACGATGGATACCGTCTTTAAACATCAAAAGGGCAGGAATCTCGAAGTTTACGTTGATGACCTTCTTCTCAAAAGTAAAACTTTCTCATTACACTTGAAAGACCTCGTAGAGACGTTCGCTACTCTACGGAGGTTCAAGTTAAAATTGAACCCATTAAAATGTGTGTTCGGGGCGAATAAAGGAAAATTTCTTGGACATCTTCTGACTCCTGATGGCCTTGCACCAAATCCAGATAAGGTGAAGGCCATCCTTGATATGTCCCCTCCTCGAAATACTAAAGAAGTTCAACAACTTGGGGGGGAGATTGGCAGGATTGAGCAGGTTTATCTCTAAATCCGGAGATAAAAGTGCCCCATTCTTTAAAACATTGCGAAAGGGGATCAAGTTCGAATGGAGCGAGGAATGTAACAAGGCTTTCGAGCAACTAAAGGGACAGTTAACTTCGACTCCCTACTCCAAAGTCCCCGTGAGGGGAAAAGCTATTCTTGTATCTAGGAGTCGGGACCAGAAGCGGTGAGTTCTGTCCTTGTTCGGAAGAGAAGAGGAGGCAGTTTCCAATATACTATGTCAGCCACATCCTTAAAGATGCCGAAACCAGATATTCGATCCTGGAGAAACTGGCCTTGGCTTTGTTATGTCTGCGCGAAGGCTTCGCCCTTATTTTCAGGCTCATTCCATCCAAGTTGTTACAGATCATCCTCTAAAGAGTATTCTTGAAAAGCCAGATCATTCAGGGAGGTTGGCAAAATGGGCTATTGAACTAAGCGAATTTGAGATATCATATATCCCCCGAACAGCAATCAAAGCACAAATCTTGGCAGACTTCCTGGTAGATACAACAGAGCTTAATCCAGAACAGGCGGTACAATCTCCTCTGGCTTGGGTCATTATGTGGATGGGGCTTCTGGCAAAAACTCCGTGGGAGCCGGAGTAGTGTTGATCAGTCCAAATGGCATCAGGCTGGAGCAAGCTATCAAGTTCTTCTTCCCAGTTATGAATAAACCAGGCAGAGTATGAAGCACTTCTGGCTGGGCTAAGGCTCGCGAAAGAGTTGGGTATAGAATGATGTGCATGTTAGAACTGATTCATTGGTGATGGCTTCCCAAGTCTTTGGAAATTATGAGACAAGGGAGCCGATTCTGCGAAAGTATCTGCTATTAGCCAAAAAGGAAATCGGAAGATTCAAGTCATTTATTATCGAGCACATCCCAAGAACGCAAATGAGGAGGCAGATGAATTGTCGAAGTTCGGTCTTCCATCAGGGGGAGTGACCTTTGAACTTTTTCATCCGGCAATAGACGAGGCAGAAACTCATGCAGATTGATCATAATCCTTCATGGAAGGATCCTTATGAGTTGTTTCTATCAAAAGGAGAGTTTCACCATTCCATCAAAGATCGGAGAAGATTCAAAAGGAAGGCGGCATATTATTATCTGATAGCAGGAACACTCTACAGAAAAACTTTGATTTCCCCCTCAGCACGATGTGTTTCGGAAGAAGAAATCCCTATCGTACTCCAGGAAGTTCACTCTGGGGAGTGTGGTAGCCATTCAGGGGCAAGAACCTTAGAAAAGAGGATTCTGCGGCAGGGATATTTTTGGCCGACCATGAGAAAGGATGCTGAAGGCATTTAGCCAGGAGGTGTGTGCAGTGCCAAAAGTTCGCTCCTCTTCAGCACCTGCCCCGCTCAGTCGCTTTAGGTCAATAACGGCACCCTGGCCCTTTGCGGTTTGGGGGATGGATCTCATCGGGCCCTTTCCAATGGCCAGCGGTCAGCGCCGCTTTATCATAGTGATGATTGACTACTTCAACAAATGGATCGAGGCTAAGGCACTGGCAAGAACTACTACCCAAATCATCAGGAACTTCATCTGGGGAGAAATTGTCTGTCGACACGGAATTCCGCTGGCAATCGTCACTGATAATGGTCCACAATTCAATAATCCTGCGATGATAAAATTCTGCGACCAGGTCGGAATTGACCTGCGGTTCTCCTCAGTGCATCATCCAAGGACCAATGGCCAGGGTAGAAGCAGCCAACAGACGAATCCAGCAGCTCTTGATGAAAAAGGTTTGGAATCAGAAGGGAAACTGGGCAGATCAACTTCCTTCCATCCTTTGGACCCTTCGTACTACTCCATCTTCAGCTACAGGGGAACACCGTTCAAACTATCTCATGGCTCGGAGGCTGTTGTTCCCTGTGGAGTTTGAGGTGGCCACTCCAAGAGTTGTGTACGGAAAAGAAGGAGGAGAAGCATGGATAGAATACAATGACGAGGCTATCAAATACAGTTTGGATCTAATCGAAGAACTTCAGGATGAGGCAACAATTAGACAAGAAGAAGTTAAAAGGAGGATGGCGAAATACTTCGACAAAAATGTCAGGGTAAAGCATTTCGCGGTTTGGCGACGTCGTACTAAAAAAGGTTGATGCAGCAGCTCGAGCAGGTAATATCGGGAAGTTAAATCCTAATTGGGCAGGACCTTTCATCGTCAAGGAGGCATTAAAAAGTGGGGCTTATCGCCTCCAGACAAGTGAAGGAGAAGACATCCCGTGTACCTGGAGTGGCGACGACCTCAACGGTTCTATCCTTGAAATGTCTTCCTTACTTTTCTGCAGTTGCTTGAGATATTTTAATAAGAAGCTCCATTACTGACGCTTCTCCATGTCTGATGTTTCTTTTCTGCATGTTCTCATATATCAAACTCACTGAACCACGGAGACATCGCCAAGTTCTGCTCAAACCCCCCTCTGATTGTAGTCATTAGCGTAAAACCATGAAGATCATGTGTAGCGGGGAGTTTTCGCACACGTGTAGTGGTAGCTTGCCAATTCCCGTGCGGCGGTCTTCAGAACCTTGGATCCCCGGCTGATATCCGACACACCCCTGCATCAAGGGAGGTCTAGGTGAATGTTGGCTCTATCATGCCCGAGGGGGATATAATTACAGCTTCGATGATCCTTCTGAGGAAAGCAATGTCGGTATAGCCCCCGCGGCATAACCACACCTGCCCAACTGATCATCTTAGTCTGTGACTATCGAATACTCCAAGGAACTCTCAAGCGATGCCTAAGCGGGACCCACAACTGAGTTGATCTCTCTGAGGAAAGCAATGTTCGCCGCCTAGGCCCACCTGCCAATTGATCAACTCGGCTTGTAGCCCTAGGCAAGAGAGCAGTCGAGTCGCTTACAGCCCTTATGACCACTTGAGGAAAGCAATGTTCGCCGCCTAGGCCCACCTGCCCACTTGGTCATCTGGGTCTGTACTTGTTTCTCTTTATTTCTACGTCTCTTATGACCACCTGAGGAAAGCAATGTTCGCCGCCAAGGCCCACCTGCCCACTTGGTCATCTGAGCCTGTAGATTATCCTTTTTTCTTTACAGGAAAAGTATTCATCTCATGTGGTTTTTTGTATGAAACCATTCGGGGAAGGTGTTATAAAATAGGTACAGGTGTTCTTCTACCCTAATAAAGGGTTGTGATAACTAAACCGGGCGGTCTGAACTTTCAAACCGAACGGTCTGATTGTGTATAAGTCAGGATATTTCTGGATAAATTATATGGTCGCCCGGGTTGTATTCTAACCGGGTGGCCCTGACAATCTTTTATAGACTGGGCATTCATGGACACTTATATGGCTGTCCGGGTTGTATTCTAACCGGGCGGGTTCGTCCATCCATTATAAATTGGACATTTATTGAGCTAATTATATTATTGCCCGGATCGTGTTCTGACCGGTCGGGTTTATTCATCCCTCCGTTCTATTGAATTGGATATTACTGGATCTGAATATATTGCTCAGGTTTGTATTCTAACCGGGCGGCCATTACATATCTCTTACAGTTAATTGGATTGGATATCTCAAGATCTAAATATCTGATCGCCCGGATTATTCTTCAATCGATCGAGTTGAACTACTTCTTAAAGCAAAAAGTTATGATTCGATATTTACATCGGCAAAGGATAAAATATATCTGAATAAAAAGAAGCCGCCCGGTCTATATTATAGTCGCATGAGTCTATATGTTATGGTTCATATTATCAGAAATGAGGCGTGTTTGAGACCTAAACGAGTAATCACACGGTTCGAACATAGATCGCCCAAGATCATCAAATCATCACTTATACTGAGATCAGAGTAACCGCACGGCTAGAGCATAAAGAGCAAAAGGTGAAAAGAAAGAAAAGAAACAAGACATCAGCCACAAGTAAGTAATACTGAAAGATCGATCAAACAGGTAGAATTTCTATTCATTTCTTTAAATATTTTTGACAAAAGGTTAACCGCCCGGCTAACAAAAAAGACCGGCGGTTGTACAAAATGAAGTTAAAAGCAAAAGACACTATTCTGCCGACTTCCTCTTCTTCTTGACAGGAGAAATCGAGTCCACATTGACGTCGGGCGAATAGCCTTCACTTGACGTGGAAGAGTAGTCCGATGAATCGCTACCACTTGACCGCCCGGTCTTGCTAGCAGAGCCAGTTGTTCCGGAGGACAAGCTGTCGTCATCATCACCATCATCAGCATCATCATCCGCGTCGACCTCCTCAGCGGCTTCACCGCTTCTATCGCCTCCTTGATGGAGTACGATCTCCTGCCCGCGTCGGCTTCAGCCTCTTCGCCTACTTTGGCTTTTCCCTTCTGCCTTCGGCTGATCTCATCAAGCTGAACCTTCAGGGCCGGGAAGAGGTCGGAGAAGGTTGTACCCCCGAACCCTTCGCACAGACCGCCCCGGTCTTCCATAAGGCCCAAAGCTTTGTTGATCCCTTGGGCCACGTGAGGCAACACCTCGTCTTGGAAGGCCGGGTGGTCATCTCATATTGTTTCTACAAAAAAGAAAAAAGGAACATAATAAGTCAGGTCGCTTGGTCTGAATAAAAGAAGCCATGTCATCGATTGTCAAACTCACCGCTACGACTTCTTGAAGCCGCGTTCTCTTCTTGAAGCCGCGCATTCTCCGCGACCTGCTCCTCGTATTCTTCTCCAGAAGTTTCTGGACAGAAAACAGCCGGCTGTGCGACAAAGGCCATGAAGTGATTGGCCGCAAACCCCCATGCGCCGGCTTGCGCCGCTAGCCGGGGAAGCTCTTCTTCCGGGGTCTTCCTCAGTTTCCTCAAAGTCTCGGCCATACATAGTGGCCCCGGCGGCTAGCGCATGGCGGTTGATTTTGTCACTTCCCCATGCGGGAAGTGCGGTGGACACCCGGATGCGGCTCCCTTCCCTATGCCAGAGGACAGTCGGGTTGCCCTGCAGGTCGGGCGGGTTTCCGCAGGAACGAAGGAGCTCATATTCATCAGAGGACGTCGGGCCCTCTTCCTCTGATGATGGCGACCTGTTTCGCCGCTGCCTCTTCTCCCTCTAGGTCAAAACCGGGACGGCCGGAGTGACCGGCTTGTTCGCAGGGACGTGCGGGCAGCTGCAAGGCAAAATGAGAAGTTTTAACAAAGCAGTCCGCGCGGTCATATGCAAGCGGTCTAGAAGAACTTACTGTGCTCGGGGAGGACATCCTCTAGCTCTGAGAACAGCGGGATGTAATGATTGATGTCCAACCGCTCGTTCTCAAGGAAAGCGAAGGTGTCCTTCTCGATCTGTCCAACCTGAGGGATCTGGAAGGCCTCTTCCCCCCAAACTTGCGGGTTGGTTTGCAACAGCCCGAAGTTGCCTTCGAGCATCACGAACCGCTCCGACCAGTCCGAGACCTTGTTCGCCAGATTGACAATTTTCAGTCCGTGGCATCCAAAGTAAAGATGCCCCCTGAAAGTTGAAGTCCCCACGGTGGAGACAGCTCGCACCGAGAAGAACTTCCTGAAAAGGTCAAGAGAAAAACTGGTTCGCTCGAACCGGAGGTAAGATATGAAACTATATATGGAGGCGATGGAGTTCGGTGGAAGTTGGCCGGGTACAACCCGTAATGGTCAAAGATGGCTATGACTTCAAGTGGCAGCGGAAATTTGAAGCCATATTCGAAGTGGTCGACCGGGACGGCTATTTGGTGCGGATTGGAAGAGTTAATCCGCTCGTCGCGCAAAGGGAGCCGCGCGAGCAGGTTACTCCCTGCCATGTGTTTTGCGATGAATTCATCCAGTTCGCTCTGGGTGAGTCGACACTCTGGGTGGTCCGCCGAATGAAAGGCTAAGGCCGCATCCGCTCGAACGGCTTTAACCTTAACAGGCCGCTGCGACATGATCTTAGATCGCGCCATCTGGAAATCGTAAAAATGACTTCGAAGAGTCCCTACTTATAGATTTTTACGATCTGCAAATAGTAAAATTATGCTACGACTATACATTTCTAACCGCGCGGTCAATTGCCTGCATGGTTAGATTCACAGAAAAACAGAAGAAGCAAAGGAAATAAAAGCAAGCACACAACACAGATCGTGCGACCTGAAATCAGTTCGAATGAGGCACGAAAGAGATACAACACAAACACAGCGGCTAAAATAAGAACCCGCACGGTTTGTTCAAATAAAAGATAAGATAAAAGAAGCAGCTATTCAAACAGAGGCCGAATCAACAAGCCGCATTTACAATACAAATTGTTCTCAAAAGCCGTTCACGGCTGACGGCGTTCAGGGGAGACATCTTCCCTGTGAAGTCGCGCGACCTGCGGTCGCTGGTGGTGTTCAAAAGAGAATAAATCTGGCTGGTATGATAATGGAGATGGTTGATTGTGCTGTGAAGCCGCCCGGCATCCCTTTCAACCCGCGTAGCGGGAATCATGCGAGGGGTTGCGGTGGCCTCATCAATCATAGGATCAGCCGCCCGAGCCGGGGGAGGGTTTGAGCCCGCCCCCAACAGTCGGGGGTAACAATCTGCATCCCATCATTCATACCTCGCCGGCCCGCAGTGACTTCCCTGGTTAACCGCAGGAATTTGTCTTGGTAATATTTCGAGTCTTCTTCGAACTTAGCCGATATTCGCTTCTCCTTCTCGAGCTGAGCGGTCAGAATGGCGACTTGTGCCACCCTTGCTCTCTTCTCGGCCTCCACCGTAGCTCGCGCGGTCTCAAGCTGAGCCTTCAGCGTCTCTTCAGTCTTCCCCCTCGCCATTCTCTCGGCCTCCAGAGCAATCCGAGTACCGGCCTTCCGATCTTACCTCCTTCAAGCGGGCCCTCAGATTTACCAGATCCTCCTCAAGACGATCAAAAAGTTGCGGCCCCTCTTGCGAAATCGTCGCATCGGTTGATAGGGGGGGAGTAATGGAGGCAGGCTGGCCTAAGGTCGCCCGGCGCCACAATCTGTTCCTCGCTATCTGCAAGAGGCCGCTCAGGTTATAAGAAGCAGGAGCATTACAACGCCATAAAATACAAAATGAACATAAATATAAGATCAATATCTGGGCGCACAGGCCGCTTAGACCGTTCTGGGACCACCTTCGACGTTTGCTCACGCCAGAGTAATTGTTATGACGAGCCGCGGGATGAAGAGCGGACAGCTTTATAATCCGTTGGGATGCTTACATGGTACGAAAGGATCAGGCCGCAGCGGCTTGTTCAAAACCCGCTCCGCTCCTTCCTTCTTCGCCATCATTATCTCCTCACCGGTCATCACCGAGGGGACCTCCGCCTGCACTCTCAGCACTTCTCCGAGTTCCCTCGCTCTCTCTTCGACCTCCAGAGCGGTCCGAGCAGCAGCTTCTTGCTTTTCGACATCCAGAGCGGTTCCGAGCAGCAGCTTCTTGCCTTTTCAACCTCCAGAGCGGTCCGGGCAGCAGCTTCCCGCTCTTCGACCTCCGCCCGAGCGGTCTCCTCGGGATGGGCGTTGTGTTGTCTGTGGTGGAAACAACTCGCTTTGAAGACATCGGGCTGTCAAGAAGCTTATCTCGCCCCATCAGCTCGTCCATATCCTGAAAGATCCCATTGAGTGATAAGCTACTCGCCGAGTCCGGAGGCAGGTCGCCCGGTTTCGCATCAGGGGTAGCAGGAGAGTCATTTACCTTTAGCGGGTGGAGGGGTCGTTAGGCCAAGCTCTTCTTTTAACCGCGAGTGGTCTGGAGGAGGGATTCGGCCGGTTTCTTGAAGGCCGCCCTTTCCTTGGAGGCTAGCTTTTGGACCCTCTTGGTTATTCGCTCGGTCACTGACTCGGTCTTCTTCCTCTTCCTCTCTTTCTTACCCGGAACTGGGCTAACCTCTTTGGAGGGACTGGGGTAGTCATCCACGGACAAAGGGGCACTCAGCTCGCCCGGCCTTGGAGAATTAACCGCCTCCTCCCCCAAGTCTCGGACTAGCAAATGGGGGTTCCCGGACGGGGTGATTTCCATGTCAAACGAGTCGGCTCGCCGACCTTCTTCGAAGGGCTATTGGAGTCAGCTTTTCCAGAAGGGGCGGCCTTCCCTTTGTTCAGCGGGCTAGCAGCCAGTTGGCCAAGATCGCTGGGGGGAAGCCCGGAACTATCCGCTGCGGGCTCCGTAGGAGTCTTGGGGACTGCTGAGCCTACTACGGACTTGGAATTGTCCGCCGCGGCTTTCTCAGCCCTTTCCTCTTTTTCGGTCTTTCCGGTCCTGTGTTCCTTTTCCTTCTGCGATCTCTCAGTCAGGATCACGCCTTTTACCTTCCCCTTTTTTCTGATCTCGGCGGGATCCACGGTCTAACACGGCGTCCAAGAAGTCCATGATCGAAGAATTACCGGTCTTAGAAAATTCCAACCGCAGCTGGCGAGCAATATCTCGAGATTTCAGAAAAACTCTGCAGAGTGAGTTCTCTGGCTCTCTTATAGAATTCAGGGCAAGTCGGAGCGGTCTCCCGGTTAAAGTTATATTTTCGAAATCCTCTTGAGATTGAAATATGCGGGGATTATGTTTACCCGGAAAACCGCTTCTCGGGTTTGATCACTCTCGGACGGGCGAACTACTGGGTCAGGCCGCTGAGTTCCAGGATCGGTAGCCCTCAGCTCAGGGTAAACCAGACCGGGTGGTCCGAGGTCAGTTTCGGACCGCCCCCAAGAGTGAAAGTCGCAAAGGGCCAAAATAAGAAGGCTATCCGCGGTCTCAGAAGGACGGTCCGCTCGGGTAGTGCTACAGAGATTCAAGATTCACACCCAGAAGAGCAAGCCGCAGTTTCCAGCTCGGGAATTACTCGGGTTATCTTCTGAGAGCAGCCAAGCTATGTCCAGAAGACAGACCGCGGTCTCAAACCAGAGGCCGCCCGGTCTGAATCATTGACTTGGTCCCGGTATCTTCAGCCTCAGGCCAGACAGGTCGGAAGAGCAAGCCGCCAAGCCGCGCGGCTTCTTTCTTTTTTTCTTTATGCATCCCGTCACCGCCTGCCCGTTTCTCCTGTACCAGGGGTAGGCGGTTATTTTATCCTGCCCATTCGGGCAGGCCCCCAAGCCTATAAAATAGGGGGCGGCACTGTTCATAAGACACGCACACTCGAATCTAGGAGCTCGCTTGTTTTGAGCTGCGGACTCGAGTTTCCCGTCTTGCGGACTGTCTGGACCGGCCGGCTTCTCTTTTTCTGCACTTGCAGCCCGCTGTAATCACTTTCTTTAATCAAAGGAAAAGCCCGTCGCAGGAGTGGCATTTGCCGCGGCGGGCGAAGTCTGGC